>JAJJWW010004868.1:0-88188 GCA_023531295.1 Papaver armeniacum
AAGAGATTTCGCCTAATTAGGTTACTTTCCTCTCCGAATAGGCGGATCCACCAAAGAACAACACAACTAGGTAGTTTTGCTGGCTCTGAGGATTAGTTTGCTTGAAATGCAAACTTCAATATTTATAGACCAAGGAAGTTTGGACACCAAGGAATTTCCAAAACCGAAAATATTCTCAAGATATGCAATATATTTCCAAATTTCATTTCCATAATTCCTGGAAATGCTTTGTCCAAATATTAACCGAAACCTCTGTAGAAAATCTCCAATTAGTAAATGCACATTACCAATTTTTATTTTCTAAATATATGCATTTTAATTGCTGGAAATTAAAAGCATATAAAACTAAAAACCTTAATTAAAAGATTCTCAATTTATTTCGATCCGGGATTCTCCTTTAGCTATTAAGGAATAACCTTGAACAATAAAAGATAAGTGTTACTGCACATGTTCAAAGTATGTCGACATCTTTACTTTGTAAGTCCTTTTTCATACTTACAATCTTGGAACCGATTTTCCACACTTCCAAACGAGTTTAGAATTGGTTCATCTGACTTCCAAGAACTATGTGATTGATTATCCTATCAAATCACCAAACATGGATTTCACGGTTCTACCAAAATAAGTTTCGGTTCTACCTCCATGTGGGTACTAGAATTAGTCACGCTAGTTACCAAAACTTGGTTGACTAGGTACTAGGATCGGTTCCCACATATATATGGTATCTAACTTGTATTTGGTGCACATGTCCATAGGATCGGTTCCCAATAACTAAAAACGTGTTGCACATGTTCATAGGATCGGTTCCCAATAACTAGAAACTTGCTGCACCTCTTACAAGGATCGATTACCCTTTTGTGATCGGTTGCACCTCTTACTAGGATCGGTTCCCAATGACTAGAGTTGGTCATACCAATTACAACAAATCGATCATACCATCTCAGGTGATTACTTAAGATCGGTTTCACTAATAAAAGTCATACCAATGCAAAAGTCAGGCCTTGTGAATAGTTTTACCAAGATACATAAACAAGTTACGAGCGGTTATACTAAACACACATATTGGTAATTCAAAAGATATGCAATGAATAACAATATCCAATAAACCTAGCGATTTCCCTTTCGATTCACAAAACAAGTTTATGAATGTACTTCCTTTAAACGAATGTAAAACAGTGTTTCCTAAGACGAAATCTTCACCCCATACCCATACATAATCATAATACATTCAAACGATAATGTCGATGTCTTATATACGAAGTTCAAAAGATAAGCGTTATGCTTCGTATTGTATTCCTTAATACTATGTCTAACTAGAGTATAATCATTCACTGACTTCAGCGATTATGTTTTCAATATGCACGACTTGAAAGATACGTTAGGGAATGAAACAGTTCAAGTCAAATATTATTAACCTCAAGTGGAAGGATGATGTCGTCGTTGTAGCTCCTTACTTCTTCACATTCTTCAAGTCTTCACGTAATACTTGTAATGTCTCATATCCTAATACTTTCAAGCTAACCTATACGAAGTTGACTCTAGTAAATAATCAAGCGACTCTTTAAATGAGTTTTGGTTCACTAAAATATGACAACCAAACTTGACATACCAACGCTTGGTGGGTTCAACCGAGCTTTGCTCTAAGAATCTCCCCCTTTGTCAATTTTAGTGACAAAACTCTTACATCATATGGATAAACAAATTACAAGAATTCATTAGACATACGCTGGATTCCCAAATTCAACAACACAATAACCTGTATACATTCAATCCATAAATGCCGTTGTTGACATTATAATAACAAAGCTAATACTCCCCATAAAGGTAAGATAGGTAGATTTTAAATCCGCACGTCTTTGTTATTCCCTTATCAATATGATATGCTACTCCCCCTTAGTCTATGCTTTACTCTTTCGTTAGATATAACGTTTAAGCACCAATGTCCTTTCCTTAGTGATACCAAATAAATACAAATTAATATCAATATCACTTGTTTACTCCATATATTTCTCCCTCTTTTTGTCACAAAATGACAAAGGTACGAGCGAATAAAAGAACAAACCGAAAGGATCTTACAAATCTCAAAAGACTTGCAACCCATAAGAGTTAAGCACGAGGGTTCCACACACCATTTTTGATAACCAATATCAAAACCGAAACTACAAAGTAATTTTGTTTTGATATGTTACCAAGGAAACAATTGCCCGAAGCAATTTTCCCTAATAGCTTAGCAAACCAAAAATCGACTAAGCACCTTAGTTCTTTTGCTAAACCGATTGCACAAATGCAATCACTTGTTCGATAAGACCAAAATAAAGATCAGAATTGACTCTATTTTTCTCATCAGGTTCTAGTTATTCAAATAATAACTTAGACCTTTCACTTTTAAACAAGACAAGTACTAGGTTAGTTAACTAGCATTTCTTGTTAAGGCATTCGATTAGACTTGAATAACCGAAACCTCCACTCTGATAAGTCTAACTAAGATCAGAATTAACTTAGTTTCTCTTATCCAGAATCGAATTGACAATTCATCCCGAAAACCTTTTCTTTTGTTAAGCCATAAACAATTCATACAAACCAAGTAAATCAACTAGCATAATTATTTACCTCAACCGGAAGCAATTGAAACAACATAGACATTAAAGCACCGCAATTGCACCGTAAATTTTGTAAGCCTGAACGATTGATACCAAACAATAAAGCAAGATAACAATAGTTTTTCTTAACCGGAAAAAATTGAATCACACACACATCCATACACAGACAATGGAATAAACATCAATTGTACCGGAATTTTGTTAAGCAAAAGCAATAAATATATGCAATAGAATCAGGCTTTTCTTATACAAGAAAACAGTTACTAACAAAGTCGTTACCTCAAGTTCCGCATCCTCTTTTCCATTAATGTTTGCATCTTCCCAGGGAGAATTGATACCAAAATATCACTATGTTGTCATCCTCTTGCATGACAAAAGAACAAAAACAACCAACATTTACCAGAGAAAGGTTGAAAACCGGTTTTAACTTATGCAATGCAAAAGTTGAAAACCTCGAAACACATATGCTTTTATGCTAAACCAAACGATTCAACATATTGTGACTTTTTCACATATAGTTTCAGTCAGAACCCCTCATGATTCTTTGATAAAGCCTACCAACATGGGCTAGAACTCAATCCCGCTAAATCAAAAAGTCACCCAAACCATAAGGGTTCACACCATATGAGATCGAATATTAAGGTTAAGAAAACCGAAATCAAGCATCCCATAAACATACATAGCAATAAGATAAATCATTCAAGCACATGCTATGTAATCAAAAACTATCACAAGAAAAATTATAAACCAATAATTTTATTCATACATAAGATAGTTTGATTCATAAAATAGACCTTATACAATTATTGAAAGAAATCAAACATTGATGTCTATTTTCTCATTTTTGAAACTCTAATTTCAACCTTTTAGGGTTTCCTTCAAAGTTGACGCCGGATCAGAAGATTTCACCGAATTCCAATCATCTTCTATGATTACTAGTCTTGATTCAAGACTAACAACATTGTCATTGACTTCCTTTGCTTCCTTTCGCAAATCCTTTTCCATGTTCCTTACTTCACATAAGATTAGATCTAATTTTAGTGAAAGATTCTTGAGAAGATTATCATTGAGAGAAGAGATCTTTTTATTAGGAACATCTTGATGAAGCTCTGGAGATGAATTTGAATCAACATCAGAAGATTCGAGACGAAGTTTCATGTTAGGAAACAGTATGGTCCAGAATTTTTCGGTTTCGCGAGAGTTACAGCTAGAGGTAGACATTCTGTCAAGACTCTATAAAATGAAGCAAGAGGTCTTCTCCTCTTATAAGTTCAAGAACTTTTTCTCAAAATCTTTGAGAATATTATTTCAATAAAATTCTTAACTGAAAAATATTTTTATCCAAATATTTACATTCATATCCTTACTGTATACTTTTTGAGAGTAACAAGTAAGAATTTATGATAACCGATTAGGTTGTCATTCTTCGGTGGTTGAATTTTCTTCCTTTGAAGATTTCAACATCCTTAAGGATTTGAGTAGCTATTGTGTTTGAACTTTTATGTTCAACCCTCAATCTTGAAGTATGATCTTGATGTTCGAACACCTTATTCTCCCTTTTAGAAGAAATTTTTTATCTAGACTTAGATCTTAAATTTTTTGGTTTATAGATTCTCCCTCTCTGCTTAGTATCAGAACAATGCCTTTGATAATTCCCTCTTTGTTTGCAATGGAAACAAACACCAGAAATATTTAGGTTTCTGGATTTAGATTCCACAGATTTATTTAACTTTGCCTACTTGTCTTTTGATGCATTCATACCAGGTGATGGCTTTCAAAGCAATTGAGTCTATCTCTCAGTTTCTAATTTTCTGCTTTTAACTTCCTTATCTCATCTTGACAACATTTAATTTCAAGAATGAGTTTATATACTTGTACCTTTTCGGAACATTGAAAGACCTCGAATTTCTCCAGTCGCTTGTTAAATTTTTCTTTATCATTCAGAAAACTCCGTTTGAGTTGATCAACGATGATTTTATTCCAATGATGTCAGATTCAAGAAGGTGAGTTCTTTTATCTTTACATGGAAACATTTCTTTGAAAATCGAAGTGGTAAACTCTTCTTGAGTATCTAGAGTTGGAAGAATTTCAGAATCATAGACTTCTGCAATGGTTGCAACATGATATATCACATTAACTTGATCAGCCTCATTAGGACAATAATCAAGTGTGGCAGTGTAAGCATTTCTCTTCCACTGTGTATCCTTAGTTGGACAATCTGGAGAAATATGACCAAACCCTTTACACTAGAAGTATTGAGGAATAATATCATCATCATCCCAAGTGTCTTCATGTTTATGTGAAGGAACATGTTTTCCTTTTGACACATGTGATTCTCATTTTCGCTGTCTCAACAGTTTCTTGAATCATTGAGTAATAAGAGATAAATTATTAGTTCAGCTTCATCTTCAGCAGTTTGATCTTCTTGATCTTGGGAATTTTCTGAAAATTGAGTCGGAACCTTTTTTATGGCTTTGTAGGCCAGATTGTCCTTTTGTTTAGACAGATACTCCTGATCAAATATCTTCAGTTTTCCAACTAGGGAACTTCTAGAAAGAGAAGAGAGATCATTAGCTTCAATGATTGCATGCTTTTTAGAATTGTATCTAGATGGCAACGATCTGAGGATTTTGCATACTATATCCTTTTCGGAAATAGTCTTTCCAAGAGAGAAAAAAGCATTGATTATCTTAGAGAGTTTAATATGAAACTCTTCAAAAGTGTCGTTGTCATCCATTCGAAGATTTTCCCAATCAAACATAAGAGTTTGAAATCTAGCTTCTTTCTCTGATGTGTTTCTTTCGAATACGATCTGAAGATTATCCCAAGCTTCTTTCGAAGTTTGACATGTTGATACATGATGTTGTAGATCACGACTTACAGCATGTATAATAGCATTCAAACCATCTGAATTTTGCTTAGCAAAAGCCTTTTCTTCGTTTGAAAACTCCACTAAGCGTTTAAACTCAATTTCCGAATTTTCTACCTTTGGGTAATTATAACCGTCGACGACTAATAGCCAAGTATTAAAGTCTCGTGATTGAAGAAAAGATCTCATAGCAGATTTCCACCATAGAGAGTTTGTTCCGTCAAATCTTAGCGGTACGTTAATTGAAGTCGATTCATGAGAACTCGAGTTCATTCTTATAGGTTGGATCGCACCAAACACAGATTGTTAGATCTTTTCGTGTTTCCCTGCTCTGATACCAATTGAAAAGACGAGGGTACCCAAATATACCTCAATCTAAAACTTTTCCACCTATAAGTCCTTTCTCCGAAAGTGATTGTCTATGGACTGAGTCGACACAATACAACTAATCGGTTCACACTTCGTGTGATCGTCTATGAATACGAGATCGAGACAATACGAAAACAACATAACTTGTGTGATTGACTATGGATTCAAGATCGAGACAATACAACAACGAAATATGTTTACTTGATAAATGGTTCGGACTTAACCAAACACAATAGGATTGCTATCAAGTAAATATGAATTAATGTTTGTGTATTTTACTTCTATTTATAATAAAACAATTATAATTGCGGAAATAGAAAAGTAAAAGACACAACAAGATTTTGTTAACGAGGAAACCACAAATGAAAAAAAAAAACCGGGACCTTGTCCAGAATTGAATACTCTCAGGATTAAGCCGCTATACAAAATCTAAACCAACTTCGTATAGTTGAGACCAATAAACTAAACCTATATTTCACCTAGTTCCGTTTGTATCCCTGCGCCTCCAACTTGCAATAAGTCATGCACTTGGAACAATTCCTTTGGTTCGTATTCCAAACAGTAAAGGAACAATAAATATGTTCGGTAACAACTCTTTTCAATCAAGTGGTATGAGTTTGACAAAAGGCTCTTCCGTTTATCCCAATAAACTCCTTTGTCAGGTCCTTAGATCTATCTTATCAACAATTACCAAAGTAATTGTTAAGATTATGCAATCAATACTTTTAATCACAAAGAATTGTATTGATGCCGATCTACTCAACTAATCAATCAAATCTATCACAAAGATAAACCGATTATAGTTGGATCCTTTTCCAGCCGATCAAGTTTTGTGCACACCAAAGATTATGATCCTAAATCAGAAATCTTCTTCGTCTTCAAATCTTCTTAGATCTTCAATAAACACCTGCACACAATCAACTTGAATCTCTTGTGATCAATCACACACAGAACGGAGTCTGTTAACAATGGATTATCACAAGACTTCTTTAGATCTACAAACAGTCTAAAGATCCCCGTCGAAACTTCGATCTAGTTTGAGTGAATCTTATATCAGAAGAGAAGATTCTCAAGCATAAACAAACTAGATGCAATCAAATTTCAACAACCGTTAGTCAATCAAATCAATCGAAAACTAATATATACAAAGTTCAAAAGATAAGCGTTATACTTTGTATTGTATTCCTTAATATTATGTCTAACTAGAGTATAATCATTCACAGCTTCGCAGTTATGTTTTCAATATGCACGACTTGAAAGATACGTTAGGGAATGAAACAATTCAAGTCAAATATTACTATCCTCAAGTGGAAGGATGATGTCGTCGTTGTAGCTCCTTACTTCTTCACATTCTTCAAGTCTTCACGTAATACTTGTAATGTCTCATATCCTAATACTTTCAAGCTAACATATACGAAGTTGACTCTAGTAAATAATCAAACGACTCTTTAAATGAGTTTTGGTTCACTAAAATATGACAACCAAACTTGACATACCAGCGCTTGGTGGGTTCAACTGAGCTATGTTCTAACAATCTCCCCCTTTGTCAATTTTAGTGACAAAACTGTTACATCATATGGATAAACAAATTACAAGAATTCATTACACATACGCTTGATTCCCAAATTCAACATCCCAATAACCTGTATACATTCAATCCATAAATGCCGTTGTTGACATTATAATAACAAAGCTAATACTCCCCCTAAAGGTAATATAGGTAGATTTTTAATCCACACGTCTTTGTTATTCCCTTATCAATATGATATGCTACTCCCCCTTAGTCTATGCTTTACTCTTTCGTTAGATATAACGTTTAAGCACCAATGTCCTTTCCTTAGTGATACCAAATCAATACAAATCAATATATATATCACTTGTTTACTCCATATATTTCTCCCCTTTTTTGTCACAAAATGACAAAGGTACGAGCAAATAAAATAACAAACCGAAAGGATCTTAATTACAAATCTCAAAAGACTTGCAACCTATAAGAGTTAAGCACGAGGGTTCCACACACCATTTTTGATAACCAATATCAGAACCAAAACTACAAAGTAATTTGTTTTGATTATGTTACCAAGGAAACAATTACCCGAAGCAATTTTCCCTAATAGTTTAGCAAACCAAAAATCGACTAAGCACCTTAGTTCCTTTGCTAAACCGATTGCACAAATGCAATCGCTTGTTCAATAAGACCAAAATAAAGATCAGAATTGACTCTACTTTTCTCATCAGGTTCTAATTATTCAAATAATAACTTAGACCTTTCACTTTTAAACAAGACACGTACTAGGTTAGTTAACTAGCATTTCTTGTTAGGGCATTCGATTAGACTTGAATAATCGAAACCTCCACTTTGATAAGTCTAACTAAGATCAGAATTAACTTAGTTTCTCTTATTCGGAATCAAATTGGACTAAACAATTCATCCCCTAAACCTTTTCTTTTGTTAAGCCATAAACAATTCATACAAACCAAGTAAATCAAATTGCATAATTATTTACCTCAACCGGAAGCAATTGAAACAACATAGACATTAAAGCACCGCAATTGCACCGTAAATTTTGTAAGCCTAAACGATTGATACCAAACAATAAAGACAGATAACAATAGTTTTTCTTAACCGGAAACAATTGAATCACACACACATCCATACACAGACAATGGAATAAACATCAATTATACCGAAATTTTGTTAAGCAAAAGCAATAAATATATGCAATAAAATCAGGCTTTTCTTAAATAGGAAAACGATTAACTTACAAAGTCGTTACCTTAAGTTCCGCATCCTCTTCTCCATTAATGTTTGCATCTTCCAAGGGAGAATTGATACCAAAATATCATTGTGTTGTCATCCTCTTGCAAGACAAAAGAACAACAACAACCAACCTTTACCAGAGAAATATTGAAAACCGGTATTAACTTATGCAATGTAAAAGTTAAAAACCCTGAAACACATATGCTTTTATGCTAAACTAAACGATTCAACATATTGTGACTTTTTCACATATTGTTTCAATAAAAACCCCTCATGATTCTTTGATAAAGCCTACCAACATGGGCTAGAACTCAATCCCACTAAATCAAAAAGTCACCCAAACCATAAGGGTTCACACCATATGAGATCGAATATTAAGGTTAAGAAAACCGAAATCAAGCATCCCATAAACATACATAGCAATAAGATAAATCATTCAAGCACATGCTATGTAATCAAAAACTATCACAAGAAAAATTATAAACCAATAATTTTATTCATACATAAGATAGTTTGATTCATAAAATAGACCTTATACAATTATTGAAAGAAATCAAACATTGATGTCTATTTTCTCATTTTTTGAAACTCTAATTTCAACCTTTTAGGGTTTCATTCAAAGTTGACGCCGGATCAGAAGATTTCACCGGATTCCAATTATCTTCTATGATTACTAGTCTTGATTCAAGACTAACAACATTGTTATTGACTACCTTTACTTCCTTTCGCAAATGTTTTTCCATGTTCCTTACTTCACATAAGATTAGATCAAATTTTAATGAAAGATTCTTGAGAAGATTATCATTGAGAGAAGAGATCTCTTTATTAGGAACATCCTGATGAAGCTATGGAGATGAATCTGAATCACCATCAGAAGATTCGAGACGAAGTTTCTTGTTAGGAAACAGATGGTCCCGACTTTTTCGGTTTTGCGAGAGTTACAGCTAGAGGTAGACATTCTGTCAAGACTCTATAAAATGAAGCAAGAGGTCTTCTCCTCTTACAAGTTCAAGAACTTTTTCTCAAAATCTTTGAGAATATTATTTCAATAAAATTCTTAACCAAAAAATATTTTTAGAAATATTTTTATCCAAATATTTACATTATATCCTTACTGTATACTTTTTGAGAGTAACAAGTAAGGATTTATGATAACCGATTAGGTTGTCATTCTTCGGTGGTTTAATTTTCTTCCTTCGAAGATTTCAACATCCTTAAGGATTTGAGTAGCTATTGTGTTTGAACTTTTATGTTCAACCCTCAATCTTGAAGTAAGATCTTGATGTTCGAACACCTTATTCTCCCTTTTAGAAGAAATTTTTGATCTAGACTTAGATCTTGAATTTTTTGGTTTATAGAGTCTCCCTCTCTGCTTAGTATCAGAACATTTCCTTTGATAATGCCCTATTTGTTTGCAATGGAAACAAACACCAGAAATATTTAGGTTTCTGGATTTAGATTCCATAGATTTATTTAACTTTGCCTACTTGCCTTTTGATGCATTCATACCAGGTAATGGCTTTCCAAAGCAATTGAGTCTATCTCTCAGTTTCTAATTTTCTGTTTTTAACTTCCTTATCTAATCTTGACAAAATTTAATGTCGAGAATGAGTTTAGATACTTGCACCTTTTCAGAACATTGAAAGACCTCGATTTTCTCCAGTCGCTTGTTAAATTTTTCTTTATCATTCAGAAAACTCCGTTAGAGTTGATCAAGCGATGATTTTATTCCAATGATGTCAGATTCAAGAATGTGAGTTCTTTTATCTTTACATGGAAACATTTCTTTGAAAATCGAAGGGGTAAACTCTTCTTGAGTATCTAGAGTTGGAAGAATTTCAGAATCATAGACTTCTACAATGGTTGCAACATGATCTATCACATTAACTTGATCATCCTCATTAAGACAATAATCAAGTGTGGCAGTGTAAACATTTCTCTTCTACTGTGTATCCTTAGTTGGACAATCTGGAGAAATATGACCAAACCCTCTACACTTGTAGCATTGAGGAATAATATCATCATCATCCCAAGTGTCTTCATGTTTATGTGAAGTAACATGTTTTCCTTTTGACACATGTGATTCTCTTTTTCGGTGTCTCAACAGTTTCTTGAATCGTTGAGTAATAAGAGATAAATGATGTTTTAGTTCAGCTTCATCTTCAGAACTTTGATCTTCTTGATCTTGGGAGTTTTCCGAAAATTGATTCAGAACTTTTTTTATGGATTTGTAGGCCAGATTGTCCTTTTGTTTAGACAGATACTCCTGATCAAATATCTTCAGTTTTCCAACTAGGGAACTTCTAGAAAGAGAAGAGAGATCATTAGCTTCAATGATCGCATGCTTTTTAGAATCGTATCTAGATGGAAACGATCTGAGAATTTTGCATACTATATCCTTTTCAAGCATTGATTATCTCAGAGAGTTTAATATGAAACTCTTCAAAAGTGTCGTTGTCATCCATTCGAAGATTTTCCCAATCAGACATAAGAGTTTGAAGTCTACCTTCTTTCTCTGATGTGTTTCCTTCGAATACGATCTGAAGATTATCCCAAGCTTCTTTCGAAGTTTGACATGTTGATACATGATGTTGTAGATCACGACTTATAGCATGTATAATAGCATTCAAACCATTTGAATTCTGCTTAGCAAAATCCTTTTCTTCGTTTGAAAACTCCACTAAGCATTTAAACTCAGTTTCCGAATTTTCTACCTTTGGGTAATTATAACCGTCGACGACTAATAGCCAAGTATTAAAGTCTCGTGATTGAAGAAAAGATCTCATAGCAGATTTCCACCATAGATAGTTTGTTACGTCAAATCTTGGCGGTACGTTAATTGAAGTCGATTCATGAGAACTCGAGTTCATTATAATAGTTTGGATCGCACCAAACACAGATTGTTAGATCTTTTCGTGTTTGCCTGCTGTGATACCAATTGAAAAGACGAGGGTACCCAAATATACCTCAATCTAAAACTTTTACACCTATAAGTCCTTTCTCCGAAAGTGATTGTCTATGAACTGAGTCGAGATAATACAACTAATTGGTTCACACTTCGTGTGATCGTCTATGGATACGAGCTCGAGACAATACGACAACAAGATAACTTGTGTGATTGACTAAGGATTCAAGATCGAGACAATATAACAACGAAATATGTTTACTTGATAAATGGTTCGGACTTAACCAAACACAATATGATTGCTATCAAGTAAATAGGAATTAACGTTTGTGTATTTTACTTCTAATTATAATAAAACAATTATAATTGCGGAAATAGAAAAGTAAAAGACACAGCAAGATTTTGTTAACGAGGAAACCGCAAATGCAGAAAAACCCCGGAACCTTGTCCAGAATTGAATACTCTCGAGATTAAGTCGCTATACAAAATCTAAACCAACTTCGTATAGTTGATGCCAAGCAACTAAACCTATAGTTCACCTAGGTCCGTCTGTATCCCCGCGCCTCCAACTTGCAATAAGTCACGCACTTGGAACAATTCCTTTGGTTCGTATTCCAAACAGTAAAGGAACAACAAATTTGTTCGGTAACAACTCTTTTCAATCAAGTGATATGAGTTTGACAAAAGGCTCTTCCATTCATCCCAATAAACACCTTTGTCAGGTCCTTAAATCTATCTTATCAACAATTACCAAAGTAATTTTTAAGATTATGCAATCAATACGTTTAATCACAAAGAATTGTATTGATGCCGATCTACTCAACTAATCAATCAAATCTGTCACAAAGATAAACCGATTATAGTTGGATCCTTTTCCAGCCGATCAAGTTTTGTGCACACCAAAGATTATGAACCCAAATTAGAAATCTTCTTCGTCTTCAAATCTTCTTAGATCTTCAGTAAACACCTGCACACAATCAACTTGAATTTCTCGTGATCAATCACACACAGATCGGAGTCTGTTAACAATGGATTATCACAAGACGTCTTTAGATCTACAAACAATCTAAAGATCCCCGTCGAAACTTCGATCTAGTTTGAGTGAATCTTATATCAAAAGAGAAGATTCTCAAGCATAAACAAACTAGGTGCAATCAAAGTTCAACAACCGTTAGTCAATCAAATCAATCGAAAACTAATAATAAACTTCAATTATCTAGGTTCCCACCAGCGGTACTAATAGATCTTCTCAATCCCAAAGAAGTCTTTAAATCGAGCGGCCGTAAGAGATTTCACCTAATTAGGTTACTTTCCTCTCCGAATAGGCGGCTCCACCAGTAACAACACAACTAGGTAGTTTTGCTTGCTATGAGGATTAGTTTGCTTGAAATGCAAACTTAAATATTTATAGACCAAGGAAGTTTGGACACCATGGAATTTCCAAAAACAGAAATATTCTCAAGATATGCAGTATATTTCCAAATTCGGTTTCCATAATTCCTGGAAATGCTTTGTCCAAATATTGACCGAAATCTCAGTAGAAAATCTCCAATTAGTAAATGCACATTACCAATTTTATTTTCTAAAGATATGCATTTTAATTGCTGGAAATTAAAAGCATATAAAACTAAAAACCTTAATTAAAAGATTCTCAATTTATTTCGATCCGGGATTCTCCTTTAGCTATTAAGGAATAACCTTGAACAATAAAAGATAAGCGTTACTGCACATGTTCAAAGTATGTCGACATCTTTACTTTGTAAGTCCTTTTTCATACTTAGAATCATGGAACCGATTTGCCACACTTCCAAATGAGTTTAGAATTGGTTCATCTGACTTCCAAGAACTATGTGATTGATTATCCTATCAAATCACCAAACATGGATTTCACGGTTCTACCAAAAAAAGGTTTCGGTTCTACCTCCATGTGGGTACTAGAATTAGTCACGCTAGTTACCAAAACTTGGTTGACTAGGTACTAGGATCGGTTCCCACATATATATGGTATCTAACTGGTGCACATGTCGTCCATAGGATCGGTTCCTAATAACTAAAAACGTGTTGCACATGTTCATAGGATCGGTTCTCAATAACTAGAAACTTGTTGCACCTCTTACAAGGATCGATTCCCCTTTTGTCATCGGTTGCACCTCTTACCAGGATCGGTTCCCCAATGACTAGAGTTGGTCATACCAATTACAACAAATCGATCATACCATCTCAGGTGATTACTTAAGATCGGTTTCACTAATAAAAGTCATACCAATACAAAAGTCAGGCCTTGTGAATAGTTTTACCAAGATACATAAACAAGTTATGAGCGATTATACTAAACACACATATTGGTAATTCAAAAGATATGCAATGAATAACAAATACCAATAAGCCTAGCGATTTCCCTTTCGATTCAAAAAACAAATTTATGAATGTTCTCCTTTTAAACGAATGTAAAACATTGTTTCCTAGGACGAAATCTTCACCCCATACCCATACATAATCACAATAGCATTCAAACGATAATGTCGATGTCTTATATACAAAGTTCAAAAGATAAGCGTTATACTTCGTATTGTATTCCTTAATACTATGTCTAACTAGAGTATAATCATTCACAATATGCACGACTTGAAAGATACTTTAGGGAATGAAATAGTTCAAGTCAAATATTACTAACCTCAAGTGGAAGGATGATGTCGTTGTTGTAGCTCCTTACTTCTTCACATTCTTCAAGTCTTCACGTAATACTTGTAATGTCTCATATCCTAATACTTTCAAGCTAACCTATACGAAGTTGACTCTAGCAAATAATCATGCGACTCTTTAAATGAGTTTTGGTTCACTAAAATATGACAACCAAACTTGATATACCAATGCTTGGTGGGTTCAACCGAGCTATGCTCTAACCGAGGTTGATGACAATTCCAATGATCGTCTTCAACACACCTTATATTTAACTCTCAAAGGTGTAACTGACATTCGTATGTCTATACCAATTGGTTTTAGTACTCACCCTGTGTACCCCACCAGGAAAGCCAATTCGATGTGTTCCTCAAATGTTCAATTGCGAAACAGTCTTCCTAAACCATTTCGTCCAAGAAGAACCCATGGATCTTTTTCTATCAAAAAGGGAGATAATGTTGTTCATGATGTGAAAGAGGTACCAGAAGAAAGAAGCAAAAATGGAGAGATGGAAGATAACCTAAAAATGATAATTGAAGGTTATAAAGAGATTATTAACAGGCTGTCAATTCCCTCTTGTCAAACTTCTTCAGGTAAGAATAAAAACTATGCGTCGTATTTTGATGATAGTAAGTTTTACGATAACTTTTCACATCATAACGGTTTTCCTCAGAAGATCAGGAGAAAGAGGTTTAACCGAAAACAACGTTTATTTGATGAGCTCAAGGCTCATACTTGTGCTAATTAATCACAAGGTTGAGATCTCACTCACAAAAAATCCTGGTTGAGTGAGATGTGATCAGGTATACTTGATGGCAAAAATGTTTCCTGATTCTCTAGTTATTTTCTTATCGTTCTTAGCTGGATTATCATCCACAAATATTTCTGCATAAGTATTTGTGTTTTGACCTTTTTTTAAAAATTCTTTTTGTAATTTTATTATGTCAAAAATTGCTACTCTTATGTTCTAAATTTTTTTCTTTTCTCGTGAGAGAATGTAAAATTTTTCGAGCTAAGACTTGTGGAATCTTTCACTCGGCAAAAAATTGCTTTCTTCGTGGCTTTGTTTCCTATTCCCGTTGGGTCAAGTTTGTGTTCGTACGGGTACCCACGTTACTTGTCATGGACCAACTTTGGAAACCCTAAACTCTGTTTCCTTGAGAAACCCTTTAAATACCAAATCCTTTTGTTTGACTACGCCTACTCTAGGTTTTGTTATTCTAGAATGGCTGCTCCTCCATGTTCTTGGGATTTTCCGGAAGATTTTATTGATAACTCTAATTACTTCGAGTTCAAAGTAAAGAAGAAAAGAACCATTGTTAAAGCTGACTATCTTCATCCTGGTGCATCATGCTTTTATGCATATTCTCATCAAGATCGAGAAAATGCCGAGATGGTTTCTGCTGAAGTGGTTCATGGTTTTCTCAATGATCTCGGGAGAGCGAATTTGAAGCTTGGAAACTCTATGAAAGATCTTGATATGTTACAAAATGAGTTGTAAAAGGTTAATTCTGACCTTGTTCTCATGAAATCACATGTTAAGGATCTTCTCAAAGAGGATATCTTCTCCGAAGAAGTTGTCAATATTGTCGGTCACAAGCTTGAAGGTCTTGAAACCCGTGAAGATACTGAACACAAACTCTGATTTCAACGTGTGTTCAGTTGTGTTGGTTTTAGAGTAGTTTTGTTTTTGTCTCAATGTCTAGGAAACTTCTTATGAGAATTCATTCTTGTGTTTTAAGAAGGATAACTAGGGTTTTGAATAGCCATTATTGTGAGTACACATAGCTATTGCCGACGTTTTCATCTTGCACTGTTTTTAGATTTATTTATTTAAATTCTAAAGTTGATTTGGAAGATGATTTTTGCAGTATTAATCTTTATGGTTTTATATATTGCAAATTGTTATGGGATATGTTGTTTACGTCCGTGAACCTTGACTGTTCCATAGTTGTTCAAAAGTTATCTCTATTATATGTCGGTATGAAAGTATTGATAAAAGATAGAATGAACTTTTGACTACAAAAGTTAAGCCTTTTATGTCATTATGCAAATATTGATGGAAGAAATGATGAACTTTTGTTTACAAAGATTAAGTCTACTACATGTCATTGTGCAAATAGTGATGAAAAATGGAATGAATCTTTGATTATTTCGCAGTATTGGTCTTTCCATGATCCACATCTTTGTGTATACACTGTATTGCTCCGTAAGTTCTCTTATGTTGAGCATGGACAGTTAAATTGATCATTTTCCTTGTGGTCAATTCAATTGAGTTTTTTGTATACAAATTCATATTCTTATGTGATTTGTTAATATCCAAAGAAATCCTACTTTTCTTGTAAAAGTAAGGTCGCTCTTGTTGTTCTTTCAGAAATGACATTTTATGGGGGAGAGTTCTTAATTGAACTTGTGCTTAATTGCCAAATCTTTGTGGGGAGTGCGGCTGTGGAATATTGTAAGGGTTATCTTGTATCTTTATAAACTCCTTGATGACTGCATTTAGTTTCGGCTATATGATGGCATCTAGACAAGTTGATATGTTGTTCTCTTTTGGTCATGAAATATCTCTATGGAAATTTCATGAGGATCCCATTAATTTTCGTACCTTTGCCATTTTCTGTTGACAAAAAGGGGGAGAATTAATGTGTAGTTCACACTATAAATACATATCGTTTACGGATCATTATGTAAGGGGGAGTGGTTTTCATTATGAGATGAAGTATTGACTAAGGGGAAGTGATACATATCACCATGGTATTGTTGTCAAAGTTGTAATACAATTGAACTTTGATGTTGTGTAATGATACTATGACACTGTATAACAATGATTGAGAGCAACTGTTTTCTCATTGTTATTGCTACAGATCTTCAACAACTATGATGCTGAGTTGAACACATTTGGAATCATTGGAGTACTTGAAAGTGACGAAGATTTCGAGTAATGTTGAAGAACCAAGGAGATCAAGCATTTGGATGAGAAGCTACAAAGTTAATTTATTTTGTAATCCATATGTATTGATAGTTTTGTCACTAAAATTGACAAAGGGGAAGATTGTTAGAGCACTGCTCGGTCGAACTCGCAAGCGTTGCTATCTCAAGCTTGTTTGTCAATGTTAGTGATCAAAACTATAAGTCTTGATTTCTAGTCTACTTATAGTAATGTCTCGGACTAGGATAGATTGTGTAGTTGAGCATTAGACTTCACGACGTTCATCAATTGAAGACGAAGAACTACTAAGGAGAGCTTGTGGAACTTCATCAACAAAAGGTATGTGGAGACTAAAACTCATCTATCACTTGGAAAGTCTATTTCTACTCTATCTCCTATATTGAGACAAAAGTCGTATTACTATATAGTTGTCGATTATACACATTTGAGATTTCGAGCTGAGATTAACTCGCTTACATATTTCTCGAAATATGTGTTGGTAAGCTTTCGCTTCAACCAAGTTCATCTTATATTCTTGGCGAAAGTCAAAAGATGATCATGTGATAATCGCCGAGTAACATCTTGCATGGTTTGTGTGATACAATCATTTGGTGTAGACTTGAAATGTTATTTCGTTATGATTATTTCAATAACTTGAAATTTCCTTTGTTGCTAATAGTGTGTGAAAACGGTTATTGTCATCCTCTAAGAAAGTTTCAATGATTGAAATAAGAGTTTAAAACTATTGGATTTTAAACATAGTGTGCATTCTTGCATGTATGTGATCCATGACATGAACTAAAGTATGCATACCCGTATGCGTACTTGTAATTGTGAAATTCCATGTACCAAGTACACATACCGGTACGCGTACTTGCGTGAGGTATAGGTCCGGGAATTTCTGCTGGGTTTTGGAAGTGTACTAAGGTATGCGTACATGTTCGCATACTGGCGAACCCATACTCAGACCGGCTACTTAAGTATGCATACCCGTTTGCATACTTGAGTGCTTAAAGTTCTAAAATCGATTTGTTCATGAACTAATACATTTATATATTAAGGAATGCATTCTTTGCAAACCGTGGCTATAATGTTCATGAATTGATTCGAGTGAATCAAACCGATTTTGCTTCGATTGTGTTCTTGTATACTTTTATGAGAATATAGCAACTGAACAACTCTTTAACTAGTTTCATTTGAGTCATTTGAACTAGTTATGGTTAAGATGAATAAGGTTGATATGAGAGTGTTCATATAGCTAACCTCGGTTAACTACGGTTGAGCCAACATGGTGTACACGTTTAGGTACGGTTACATAAACCTAAATGAGGGTACATTTCATTTGTGTATAACAAGCTAAGTTCGATCTAATGGTTGAAAGATATTAGCTTGAATCTAATCAGGTTTTCATATAACGGTGAATATCGAATGCTTTGTTACCAAGGTAACTTAGATTGCAAACCCTGATTTGAAAACTATATAAAGGAGAACTCTAGCAACTGGGAAACCTAATCCTCACACCTCTTGTGTGATACTAGTTGTATAAGCTAGAGTCGATTCTCCTTTAACCTTAGGTTTTTCACGAAACCCTGTAGGTTAACGAATTGAAGACTTCATTGGGATTGTGAAGCCATACCCAACTATTTTCTCTGTAGTTGCGTGATCTGATCTTGCATCTTCTATCGTGTTTGAGTACTATTTTCTTTAAGATTGGCTCGAGATTTATTCTCCGATAGGCAAGATAAAAAGTAGTCACAAATATCTTCGTCTCATCGTTTGTGATTCCACAACATCTTGTTTCGCTATCATACGATTAAGATTATTGTGAGGTGATTGATATTTTTAGGCTGTTCTTCGGGAATATAAGTCTGGTATATCAATTGGTTCCTGTTCACCTATATTTAACAAAAGACGGAACAAAACTCGTAGGTATTTCTGTGGGAGACAGATTTATCTATTCCAATAGACTTTTCTATGTGAGACAGATTTGTTTATCAAGTCTTCGACTTTGGGTCGTAGGAACTCTTGGTTGAGGGCGAGATCAGCTAAGGGAATCAAGTGCGTAGTATCCTGCTGGGATCAAAGATGTAAGGAGAGCAATTGTCCCTGTAATCAGTGTGAGATTAATTAGGGTTCAACTACAGTCCAGTCTGAAGTTCATTGGTAGTAGGCTATTGTCTGTAGCGGCTTAATACAGTGTGGTGTTCAAATCTGGACTAGGTCCCGGGGTTTTTCTGTATTTGCGGTTTCATCGTTAACAAAACTTTTGGTGTCTGTGTTATTTCTTTTCCGCATATATTTTGTTATATAATTGAAATATCACAGGTTGTGCGTTAAGATCAATCAATTAGATAATCCAACCTTTGGTTGTTGATATAAATTGATTGACACTTGAACATTGGTCTTTGGTACCGTTCAAGTAGTTTCACATAATAATCAGACTCGCGGATTTCTATCTATTTAATTTGCTGATTATATTATGAAACAGAGATATAAACTCTTTAATATACTTTTCTCTAGATTGAGTCTGACTGTCTAGTTGATTCTCTTGAAAGTATATTGGAGTTTGTCTATTCAGATTGCCAAACGAAATATTGGGTGTGGTTGTTGTACTCCCGCTTTTTCAGACTCAATTAATACTAAATCATAAAACTGAGGTAATTGACATCCTCATTCATGGAGTGGCTGGAGGAGCATCTAGAAGGCATAAGGGGTTGAATATGTAAAGATCTCTAAGGATATTGAAACAAGTTTCATTAAGAAAAGGTATGTTGTTAGTTTACTGCCATACCATAACAGTTCTTTTGATCAATCCAGCTTCGGTTTCACCGTTAAATCTATTCCGTTTAATTTGCATTACCAGGCCAAGAAATTGGTTGAAAATATGAGCAATTGCTTGAAAATGAGAAGACAAGCCATGACCATCACGGTTTCTCGAGTTCCCCATTTGCGCAACGAACATAACAAAAACGTTTTGTCAAAAAGTCATTTTCGAAAAATTCCTACCACTATGGATACAATCTCTTGTTTGAAAAACATAAGCTGCATGTGCAAAGACTTAAATCCTCTTCTTGAGTAAACTTCGGACCACGAACTCTGTTAGCCATTTTTTGGGGTTTTTCTTTTTCTTCAAAAATTCAAAAGATTAGATTTTTGAAACTGAAAAATTAAGATTGAAGTGCAATTATAAGAAATTTTGGATGTAGAAGGTGGAGAAGGCTTGATTTTGGAGTTGAAATTAGTTCTATTTATAGGGAGTGAATTGAGAGTCGTTGGATGGGACCAGCTATTGCCCGATCAATCAAGACCACTCTTCTCAGTGTGAGACGAGACGCGTCTCAATATGAGCCAAGTTTGACCCAGATGACGCCGACCTTCCCATGTTGAGCGACTATCTCAACCTGGGACGTGATGGACAAACCCTTTTATTTGATGGTTTGTCCATCCATTTTGAGCGTGTGCCAGTCCCATTGTAGGTATACAATTAGAAAATCTGTTAGTTTGCCATACCCACTGGAGTTGCTTTTATTTGGGATAACTGCAAATCCTAGCAACTGGATTTGTTTTCTCTCCGTAAATAGAGGATGAAATTTAACTCAAAAGGGACACAATTTATGTTCATTTTCTCATCTAAACACGCATAGAGCTCTCTCTGACTTTAGCATCAGAGTATCTTTGCAGGTACCCCAGTTTTTGTCGATAATTTCTGGAGAATTTGAGCAACAAAGAAGATATCCAAAGCCATTCTTTTGACGTCAAGGGGATATGAATAAGGGCTAAGCATCCACCTTTCAAACAAAGGAGAAAACCAGATCCGAAGAACAAGGAGCCGAATGAAGGCGAAGGGGATAGAGTTACCGAAACCGAGAATATATGGAGCAATCACTATATAAAAATCTCTAAGATTGTTGAGGTAATTAATTTTGCACCAACAATAATCTTATCGGTAATAATCGCAGAGTTAGTTGTTACAATACCCTTCTTAGACTTTAAGCTAAGGGCAATTCCTATGGCAATGTTCAAACTCAAATTTCTGTTGAGCCAGGTGGATGGTCAAATGGGATTTTGCACTATGGGATAGAAGTGGGCGGCTAACCGTCAAGCACGAGAACGAAGTGCAGACGCTGGCGTTTGAAGGAAAAATGCGAGCGCTCGTCGTAGAAACGCTGGCGTTTGTAAGAGAGACGATGGCGTTTGAACAAAGATCGCCAACGGCTAGTTTTAAACGATCACCGGAACGGCTAGTTTCTACCGGCTAGTTTCTACCTCCATAAATACGGCTCGAGTTTGATCTCACAAATTCACAATAATCTTTCATCCGATCAATCTTTTCTTAATTTCAATTTCTTTCAATTTTCAACCATGAATTCTGATTTTGATTCTTCTGAGGAAGATATGGAGATGGATGAAATGTTGTATGAAGAAGAGGAAGAAATGTGTATGTAGTTTTTGCGTCAAATGGATGAACATGCAAATCACGATAGAAGAAGGCAAAATTTTATGTTGCAATTACAATCCGGGATCATACCAAAGCCTTTAGAGCCATATGAAGTTGAGACTAGAAGATGGGCGTGGCGAGATCGACATTTTTACCACGAAAAGATGATGCATGATTATTTTAATCATGACTGTGTCTATTCCGATGAGGATTTTCAGCGACGATTCCGCATGGGCCGTAACTTGACGCATAGGATTATTGCTGAGCTTTGTCAGGTACAACCTTTATTTAATTATCAGCATGATGCACGACATGTACGAGGCTTTAGTCCCGAACAAAAGGTCACTGCGGCCCTCCGTATACTATGTTACGGGGTACCAGCGGATTCCACGGATGATTACATCCGTATTGGGAAAACAACCGCCTTTAGGTATCTGAAATTGTTTTGAGAAACAACAGTCGAGCATTTTGGTCCAACCTTTTTAAGAAATCCTACTTAGGAAGATTTTCAAAGAATACTGAAGAAAACACCGCGAGGGGTTTTCCAGGAATGCTAGGTAGTCTAGACTGCATGCACTGGACGTGGCATGCGTGTCCGGTTGAATGGGCAGGCCAATATAAGGGTCATTATCCAAAACCAACTGTAATTTTGGAAGCTTCAGCTAGCTATGATTGTTGGTTTTGGCATGCATTTTTTGGACTCCCGGGTTCAAATAACGATCTCAACGTTTTGTATAAGTCACCATTGTGATCTTAAGAATGGGATCGCGCCGCACTGTAATTTCACCATCAACGGTCATCACTACACTCAGGGTTATTATCTAGCAGACGGAATCTATCGAGAATGGTCAACTATGGTTCAAGCTTATAAACAAATAGTTTTTGGACCGACGACTTCGAAGGATATGAAGTACTTTAACACCCAACAAATGAAATGCAGAAAGGATGTTGAATGCGCTTTTGGCATACTGAAAAGGAAGTTTGCCATCATAGCTGGGCCGGCACGCTTTTTTGATCTTCAAGAAATGAACAAAATTATGCTGACTTGTATCATTCTGCATAACATGGTCATTGAAGAAACAAGGCGTGACCCAACCTGGACTAGTTTTCCAGATGAAGATTTGGCGCCGAATCTTGTGGTGGAGCATGGGCGTCCGGCAAGAGAATATAGACTTGCCACTGACAGACTCCAAAACCGAGAAATCTATGGACAACTAAGACAAGATCTAACTAAGCATATTTGAGCTTTAAAATGGGCAAGAGACGATGCACGGGGGCGAGGCAGAGGCAGATAGATGTTATTTTCAATTTAGTGTTGTTTATTTTAATTAATATGTTTTTCAATTTAGTGTTGTTTATTTTAATTAATATGTGTTTGAATTTAAAGTTGTTTGTTTAAACGACTACACTTTAAAATTAAAATCGAGGCAATTATATGAAAAGTAATTTTAAATAAACGAGTATACTTAAATTAAACTTAACTAAACAAGAATTAAAATTAGTTATGAAGACCGTATTCATCTCCGTTTTCTTCCGAGGCATCATCTTCGTCTTCTTCCACATTCACATACTGGCCAGTTTGTTGAGGGAGACTTATTCAGGGACTTGTTGTTGTTCGGCCGCGACTTGTTGTTGTTTGGCCTCGGCTTGTTGTTGTTCGGCCGCATCCATTTCCTTAGTCCATGCAGCAAGTTGTCGTTTATTCATTATTGAAGTGTTCGAGGAGAGTAACCTGTTTAGCTTACAATCCATGTAGTATTGGTCTCGCGAAAGACGACTTTTTTGTTGATTATTTATAGCAATGCCACGGTCCCTGGCTCTATCTGCATCTCGAATTCCTTGTGATCAGCATAGTTGAACTCGCTTGAACCTCCTTCTAATGCTCGTTGGGCTGCGTCTCTTGTTGCTTTTGCAGCTTTCTGACCCCCTCCTCTTCTTCTCTTGACGTTGGTGTTAACGTCTAGATTAGTGTTGTGTTGTACCCGACTACTTGAAGATCCAGTTCCATCAGGTGAGGAAGCTGGCCCTCCATTCTGAAAATCCTGCGAGATTGGACCATGTGGTGATCGTACCTTCCAGCAAGTATGGATTAAACTTCTTAAGCACCCTCAAAATGGTGAAACAAGTTTCATGTTGGAAGCCCGTTTTGTGGGATCTTTGCCACTCTTCCCGACATCTTCGTTCCACATCCGGTTCGCCTTCACCACTTCTTCTGTTGTGCCACATTTGAGTGATCAAAGCTACAAATTCACTAACGGCTGCTGAAATTGTGTGAAAACGATGAGACAACCCATCGCCTTCTTCACAAAATTTTTGTAAAATCTTATCATAAAAAGTTTTTTTCTCTTGACTAATACCATTGATGTCATCTAATGTGTATAATACATAATTTCTGCAAAGTGACTCGTCTTCATCCATCGTATACTTGACACCACGAATTCTTGTGTTTCTTGGTTGTGATTGTAGTGTATTTTGTTGTGTTTCTTTTTGTGATTGTTGTTGTGTTTGTTGTGGTGTTTGTTGTGGTGTTTGTTGTTGTGATCGTTGTTGTGAGGATGTCATATTTGTTAGGAATGAAATTTATAGAGGTGAAATTTTTTCTGGTAGATTGAAGAATTTTTTTTTTTAGAGATGGCATGAAATTGTGTAATTTTGAGGTAGTGATGAAGAAGGTGTGAGTTTTAAGTCTGGAGATGAACTGAATTTATAGGGAAACAGAAAGGAGCAACAGCCGTTGGATGGAAGGAGTCGTTGGCGCTTTTGTGCCAAACGCGACGCGTTTAGAAACAACGCTGGCGTTTGAAGCAAGAACGGGCGTTGGAAGCTCAAGCGCCAGCGTTGGTGCCAAGCTCGCCCGTTCTTACATCGAGCGCGCGCTACATGTTCCATCTCACTCAAAATCATCCATTTTTCATGTTTGTTGAGTCCATAGTGGGAGCAAAATCTACAAACTTCAAGTTTATTGAGTCCATAGTGGGAACAAAATCAACAAACTTCAAGTTTGTTAAGTCCATAGGAACTGCTATAAGAATTGGAACTTGAGTAGAAATCTTGTTGCTAAACTTTAATATGTTCATTAAATAATGGCAAGTACAACTACAATCTACAATCCCCTGCTTGAGGGATGTATTCGCAAATAGCACCTATTCATGCAGGAAAAAAAAAAAAAACTTATACCGTTCTACTTTGAACTGCTGGTGACTCGGTATCTTTTCACACCATGCTAGCTAATTAATCATTGAACTTCGAAGGAGCCAATTCTTTTTCTCTCTTTTTTTTTTTTTACTGGAAGGAGTCAATTCTATCAGCCAGAAGAAAGCAAGCACATTCCAACAATATCAGCGTTTTTTTTTCCTTGTGAAAAGTAAAGCAAAAGATGATATATCTTTTAGGAAGACAACTTGTCTTCATCTATCATCATTAGCTTGAATTATTTCACTTCCTATGCTTAGGGGTCTCGAACATTTTCCAAAGGTCATAAATAATTTTCAATATCATAGGTTTTAAAGTGACAAATACCTAAAGCTTCCATTTCCATTAAAAAGTTCTGGACCTTCTGGTGGAAACTTAATGCATACCATGCATAGGTTGATATATAAGTGCTGGTTCCCCGCCGATGTAGATTTCTGTTGTCGCGACAGTCAAAATTTCTCCGATGGAGACGTTGCTTTTTTAAACGTCTATGCGCATACTACGTGTAGTGACGAAACAGAGAGTCCACTAGATATATTCCTACTAGATTACTCCAGACATTATATATCTGATTTGACAAGTATATCCCCAGATATTTTCCACTATATGTACAAAGAAGGATCTCTACTCTAGGCTCTAGCTACGAGTCCCATTACCACATCCCTAATTATTGAAATTGAAAAGGCAAAGAAGGTTGGGTGTGAGACTGCAATTTTTTCAAGATTCTTCAGCAAAGAAAGCCGTAATGAATTACCTTTCTTTTTCCCACTTTCTCCTTTCTCACTTTTTTTATCCATCTTTTATACTTTGAATCTCATCATCCGTGTTTATCTATCTCTCCATAATACCAAAGCTGCAAAGCCAAGACCAAAGTAAAATCGGGCCACTGTAGTCTGTAACAAGGTTTGACAAGTTTGGTTTTCCAGTAGTAAACTGGCAGGCACCAGTAAAACCTTCAACGACACACCCTTGATAAATTACTATTTGATAAATAAACTAGTATTCATTTGACACTACCTGAATTTATTGCGTTGTATACCAGTTGCTCTGATTCATTAGAGCAAGGTTTCATTGGAAATCCCAGTTATATGAAACGTAAAAATGTAAAAGTACTTTTTTTTTATACCTTGTACAGTGATCCCTAAACTATTCCTAAATCTCATTCATTTAGAAATTTTAGCAATTATAAGGGTTTGAAGAAACCTTAGTGTTTTATCACGAAACTTTAGAGACGAACTCATGTTTATCATGAAACATTAAAGTACAGAAAGTATCGTGTACGTAAAGATATACTATAAATTATAAATACGCATTAACAGGTCTTAATAAATATAGTATATAGTTAATCACTTATCAATCAATCAGTCTATACTTGCAACTTTACAAAACTGTTACATAAAAAGATCATAAACACAAAATCTGAAGAGATAAATAAAATACAATAAACTTAATTATGACATAGCCTTTTAACTAACTTGAGACATAATATGTGTTTTTCTCTTAAACAGTTGTAGAACATTGACTACCTTGTTTAGCACTTACAGGACCTGAACCGACGGCATTATTAGGTCCGAAAGCCTGAATCGTAACACAATTAACGATAAACCGGTACGGACTTGAAACCCATGCTCCAATTTTCCACCTTAATCTTCCATTAATCTTTAAACTGAAAACCAACTTACCAATAGTTTGATCACGGTTAACTTCATAGCCGAAAGAAGGCGAGACGGGCAGACTAATACCCATTAACGAAGCACTTAAAATATTGCTATCTTCATGACCTTGATAAAATGGTGGCAGATATTCATCAACAGTAATTTGTTGTCCTTTATATGAGGCATAAACTTGAAGTTGATCATAGAAAACACCTACTTTTGTATTAGGATTCTTTGAAACTAGAGTAATCTGTATGGAAGAGTTTAGAAGATGAGGAGTTGAAAGATTAAGTTGATAGATATCAGCTTGCTTAAGGAAAAACTCAGGCTTTGATGGATGTAAGGTTAACCAAATGAGAAAAATTAAAAAGATAATAGTCGAGGAGAAAGTTGAGAAAACATACAAGATTTTTCTGTTAATGAATTTGTTTACTTTGAATCCTTTTTTGGCACAATGTTTTGGTGAATCTACGAGGACTTGAGACATTTGCAGTGTAAAGAGAGGAAGTAAGAGAGATGGGAAGAGAACGGTGCAAAGCTATAGAAATATAGGAGAAGGATATATGGAGTTTAAATAGTTCGATAAAGGTGACTATAGCCATTCCATCAATTCCTCGTTGGTTTCCTATCAGTGGGATACACAGTATTATCTTAAGAATCCTTGTATTCAAAATAATTAGATTCTGCTCCTCAGACTTTGCAAGATCAGTGAGGCCATGGTCCAACTAGACCAACTTCTATGACATGGATCGACATTTGTATACGTACAAGAGCATATATGCGTACAAGGGCATCTCCGACGGAATTTGGACGTCCTTCCTTGGTGGATGTTTTGGAAAGACCTTTTGCTAATACGAAGAAGGGATAAGAGAATCATTTTTTTTTTTGATAAAACTCAGAAATTTCATTCATGATAAAATAAAGATTACATGAATTTCAAGATTAAAGATCGAAATACATTAACAACTGCCTCTCACTGTTGCAAATCACTGTTGCAACTCAGTTGTTTCGAAATGTGGTGTAACAAAATTTCGCAACGGAAATGTAGTTGTCGTGAATTTTAGGCGCAACAGCTGCACATTTGAGTCGCAACAAGAAGCTACATTTAGAGAAGATGAAGAGAAGAGGGAGAATGGTAGTGGTGAGGCAACAAAATAACAAATAATGAATTTCATTCTAAATTAGCGATACACTCCCTCTGTTTTTGGAAAAGAGATACTTTCACTTTTTCAATTTAGCATATTTTTAGGCTAAAATGAAAAAGTGAAAGTATCTCTTTTCTAGAAACGGAGGGAGTAATAACTTCCATAGAAATGTTGTTTTGTTTGTCTAATGGTGTTTAATTGAAGATAAGATATGATTTGATCTTAGTTTTGATCTTATGATTGTTTCTTCCCTGTTAATTTAATCGGAGATAAACCGTATTAAACGATCCGACTCGGATTGATTTGAAAACCAAACCGAGTCATGTACAATTCGGTCACAGTTTACAAAATGGAAACCGACTTATATACAGTTCACTCGAATCTTGGCTGAAAACTGGGCCGACTGACTGTTATGCAGTCCTAAAGGAAAGTATCCATAAACTGAAAAATTGTGGCACACCATGTATGTGCGTCTATCATAGAGATCGGGAGCACCGATGAGATATTTATACTAATACTAATATAAAGAAAAGAGGTATTTTAGTTGGTCACAAAAGGACAAAATAGTTTGGGTGTAACCCTGATATTACTAAAATGACCTTAAATATCAACCACTATTATACATATGCATTTAAGGGTAAAAACGTACACTAAATCAATATTTACATATTTAACCTTATATATTTACATATTCACGGAAATGTCATTGTTGTAAAAATATATCAAAAAATTTAAAAATTCGATATCTTCCAAAATACACACTGGATTTTTATAACATTAGCATATTTGGAAAGTTTTTTTAAAGTACCTACGTAATGAGTACAAATAAGAATATTAAATTTTATTTTACAGAAAAATATCATTCTCATCAAATTTGGTGTTGTTAAAAGAGTAAAATTCAAGCATATACATCGCACATAAGTTCTCACTAGTTTAGACAGTGAAACCTACTTATTCAGGGTGTGGGTCATTGTTGTCTTTATTATTATTATTGGGCTAAAAAAAAAAAAAAAAGAAAAAAAAAAAGATAACAAAAGATATAAAACATGGGGAATCTCATCCATCGTATGATGCATATATATGTTACATGGATATGTATAATGTGTTTACGTCTTCATGAGTTCTAGTTGGTTCTTATTCTACCACTCATGGCTATTCTCTTTCTGTACGTGACTTAACTATGGGATTGACCCAAAACGGTGTTATAAATCCAACGATCCGTTCGGTTGGACTTAAACTACCTCAAGTATCTGAGACATGGACATGAAGGCACCAGAAGGATGAGCGATTGAAAGTGGCAGCAGTCAATTATAATACAGTAAAATCTCTAACAGTTTCAGTTGTTGATATTTTATTTTGAATTTTTCAATCGTTCTAAAAATTAAGGTGTGTTTCGTACGGGTGATCAATTTTTATCGGAAAATTTTGATTTTCTTTCTTTTCTAATTTTTTTATAGTGAAAGAAAAAAAAAATCCATCGGAAGATGGTCTACAGTTTCTATTCCCCCTAATGAAACTGTAATCCTCAAAATCTGGTATTATCGCAATTTAATTGTTTTTACGGCAGTTAATCACGTGCATGGTTGAAAAACCTATGGCCAATTAATTTGGTATCCTTATTTTCGGTACAAGGATCATGTGATTTTTATATATTGTTTCTATTCGTTTACAAGAAACTATCCGTAACCATAAAATGGATTATTCCATATGCGATGACTAAAACGGCATTTTTTCCATTGTCATTTAAACGATTTTGGTATATCGTCTAGACCAATTATTATTGATTTTCTCTCCTCTTTCAATACTAGGAGATGAGATGTAAATAAATTAGCAGTCTAAATTGTTTTTAGGCCAATATGGTTCCATTCCTTGCAAGGAACATTGATTGGTTTCTATTATTCCCTATAAGAAACCATCATTAATCAACCACTGAATGGATATTTCTCTACAAAGAATAGCGATGATAGTTTCTTTATTGTTTGAAAAAAACAAACGTATAAACCAACTAGATTTGGTTTTTCCTATCGATCCTAAAGGGACAAAAAAAAATCGTTATTCTGGTATTCAGAATTGCAAACACTGATGAAACAAGGAATTGCTGCATTCCTGAGGGATATCGAGCAATTTTTATTTTATTTTTCTTTGGTAATAATCTCAAAAATTCGGGTTTATTCCACTTGTAGATGGAACATTCTAGGACACAAAAGGTCAATGGGTGCGCACCCGGCTTGTTAGCCTATATTATTAGTCCTTGTAGTGACTAAATTGATCTTGAAGTTAATTTCTTTTGAAAAAGAAGTGTCCAAAATCTCATTCTGAATCATTATCTTGTTGTCCGTAAAGGTCACAATTTTTTATTTTTTTTTTTGGAGATTTATTAGAATTTTTTTTTATGCTTTTGGTTTTAACCATTAAAATTCATGGTTGATGTTAAATTTGTATGTCAAGTAGACTACAATTTTTAAGGACATTTTTTATGACTTTTGAAGTCATTATCTACAGTCCAACTGGTATTGTTATAATCCAGACATTATTATGAGTATATGTCCTTGATTTAATCAGATAAGACTCTACGAAACTTGTTTTCGTGTATGAGATGACAATTTCCGCCAGAATCAGGGGGGAGACTCTATGCTATTATAGGTTGACATTAATTAACTTAAAGGTTATATCACTTCTCTTCCATCATGATCAAATCGAAAAAATGCTGCCATTAAATAGGGGTGAAAGAAAAATAAATCTCATTTAGCTTTCCAATAAGCTTATGCCATTTGAAAAGGCAAATCCAATCACATCTAGCATGTGCCATTGTTATATAGGCTACAAATATGCGCCAACGAGTGTATGGTAATATGATTCACATTCTCAAAATTCATATCTCCTGATTTGAATAATAGGAGATTATAACGCCCGTGGGCACTGGTACCAGTAATTTTGATATTTTTCAAGATATGCATACACTTGAGAATTGTGTGGGATCGTGGTAAACAAAAATTATTGTCGAATATTCATTTAAAGTAGCTACTCAAATAAATGATGGTTGTTTTGAACCCCTCTGCAGAGGAATATCAACTATGTGATTGGTTGGCATGTAATCCAAATTACATTGGAGTATTATAATTTCTCAATTGACGCAATATAAGGATCCTATTTAGACTTGACACCTTAAAATTGCCAAGCCTGAAAATTACAGGTTGGTGTTAGTCATATTGCGTATTAAGAGAAATATATCGTTTTAAGAGCGATTTGGGGTTATATGTTCAAACCCTAGGATTGGTTCATTAACACTTTGTTCTTCTTATATGATGCATTTGCGTGGTAGTCTTGAAGGACTCGTATTGCATTCACACAAGATGTGGTTGGAGAACATTATCGAATTTGTAATCCTTGGTGGATTAAAGTTATATTCAGGCAGCCAACTGACTCGCTTACGTCAGATTTAACAATCCTTTGTGTTTTTAGAAATTTGGTACAACACCAAAAATCCGGATTAATTAGTTGATGACTTCAACGTTATAGGTCTCTTGAGGAGTCCTTAAAAACACAAAAATCCACGCTTTAGCAACATAAATTCTATTTTATTTCTATCTTTCTTTCTTAAATCAGTTAGAATTATGCTTGCTTAAAGCTGGTCTTTGAAATAGACTAGAATTATGATTTTGATGCTCATTTTCTGTAATACTCATATAGTTGAGTTAGCATCCATAATTTTAAAAGTTGTACTCTTTTTCCTTTGTTTCAGGTTTTATCCCATGTGGTTTTCCTGACAAGGTTTTAACGAGGCAACATGACATTTTATTTTATTTTATTTCAAAATGTTGATATTTATGCTCTTTTTCCTTTGTCCAAGTTTTTTCCCATTGGGTTTTTTCAAGCGAGGTTTTAGCGAGGCAATTTAATTCAACATGGTGGTCATCCAAGGGGAGTTGTATCGATTTCGGTTATTTGGTGGATTCCCACCATTAACTAGATCATTTTGTTAGACCACATCAACATAAACTTCTCTTATGAATTTGGATATCATTCTGATCCATATAAGGTATGATCACAAATTTTGTTCACCTTTGGTACTGTAACTACATATTGGCACCTTGTTGAAGATAGCAAACCAAGACAACTACATATGCAAATCATCTCCGAAGATAGCAAACCAAGACATAAGTTCTCAATGAATTTGGAGAAGCTTGAAGATTCGAGTACACTACTATTAGAAGACTAACACAAAAGAAGACTTCATCAGAACAAATATCTTCTACATTCAAGAAATTCGTTCACCGAAATTGGGAAGTCTCGACTCAAAGATTTGCAAGCCAATAATTTATTGAAGTACTCATCGGGGGAGCGCCATCATCAAATTAAGGTGCATTCACTGGACTTTATCGAGTTGTACTCTTTTTCCTTCGTCAAAGTTTTGTCCCAATGGGTTTTCCTTGTCAAGGTTTTAACGAGGCAACATTTGTGCGTCCAACAATGTTTCGAGTCTTTACATGCTTATGCAGTTTTAGGTTTTTCTCTTTTGAGTTTTCCTGGTCCGTTTGTAATTAGCTTAGACACAATGTCATCAGGGGGAATTATGTTGGATATCGACATACATTTGGGAATTATGTTGGATGTAGTAAGCTATAAATTTTCGAATATTCGTTTATATTAGCTTTTGAAATATTAAATGATGGTGGTTGTGAACCCGACCTCTGTAGAGGGATATCGACATATGTGATTGGTTGGCATGTAATCCATATTAGATGGATAATTATAATTTCTCCATTAACGCAATTTTGGATCCAAGACTTGACACCTTAAAATTGCCAAGCATATTACTTAGAGGTTGGTGTGGTCATAATGCGTTATAGGAGAAATAAGTTCGTTGTATAAACGATTTGAGGGTTTTATTTTTGCTCAGACCTTAGGATTGGTTCAATAATTGTTCTCTTTACATGATGCCTTTGGCGTGGTAGTCCTTGAAGGACACGTACGAGGTTGGGAACATATTCAATTTTTTAATCCTTGTAGGATTGAAATTATATTTAGAAACTGACCACGACTCGATTATGTCAGGATTAACAATCCTTTTTGTGTGTTTTTAGAAATTTGGTATGAACCAAAAATCCGGATTAATTATAGGTCTCTCGAGGAGTCCTTAAAAACACAAAAATCCACGCTTTAGTAGCATAAGTTCTATTTTTCTTTTCTTTCTTAAATCTGCAGTTAGAATTATGCTAGCTTAAACTCGTCTTTGAGATAGACTAAAGTTATTTTATTTTATTTTGATGCTTGTCTTCTGTAAAACTTATATAGTTGGGTTAGCATCAATATTTACGTCAAAAGTTGTACTCTTTTTCCTTTGTTCAAGTTTTGTCCCATGTGGTTTTCTTGACAAGGTTTTAACGAGGCAACTTCTTGTTGACATTTGATTTTCATTTAAAATGTTGATATTGTGCTCTTTTTCCTTCGTCCAAATTTTTCCCTATTGGGTTTTATTGGCAAGGTTTTAGTGAGGCAATTTAATTCAACATGATGGTCATCCAAGGGGGAGTCGTATCAATTTTGGTTGTTTAGTGGATGCCCACATTTGAATAAACCAAATCAACTTAATCATCTCCTAAGAATTTGGATTTCCTTTTCACAAATACGATTTTTGTTCCCGTATGATAAGGTATCTTGGCACTTTATTGAAGAAACTACATCAACTATTTCTGCAAATCATCTCCGAGAATCTAGCAACCCAAGACACAAGTCGTCAATGTTTTTAAAGAAGCATAGAGACTCGAGAAAACTAATACTATAAGACTAACACAAAAGAAGACTTCATCAAGTAGCAATTTTGTTGTGAAAGAAGAAGAATCTTACGCATTCAAGAAATCTGTTCATCAAATTGGGAAGTCACGACTCGAGATTTGCAAGCCAAGATTTAATCAAGTACTCATCGGGGGCGGCGCCATCATCAAAGGTGCATTTCTTGGACTTATCGAGTTGTACTCTTTTCCCTTCGTCAAGGTTTCGTCCCACTGGGTTTTCCTTGTGAATGTTTTAACGAGGCAACATATGCATGTCCAACACTTCATCGTACTTTTTGGAAGCTAATGAGGATCTAAAGTGTTTTTGCTGTGATCGGAAGTCATCCTCGCCGTATCTCCAATGCATGATCCCTCTTTCCATGTGTAGCTAGGAAAATCTTTATTTTTCACAAAATTGGTTAAAAAGACCAAAATCAAAAAATTCTGGGTGAAAAAAGACATCTAGATTTTGATATTGTTTAAATGGACAAAAATACAAAAATAGTCAGGATGTAAACAGTTTCATCCTGCCCATTTTCAAATATTTTTTCTTTTTTTAATTTACATCAGGATGCATCCAGTTTCATCCTTGCTATTTTTTACGTTTAAGTCAGGATGTATCCAGTTTCATCCTTACTATTTTTTTTTGTCCATTTCACCCATAATAATTTTTACTCGTCCATTTGAACCAGGTTTTAAAAATATTTGGACAAATGACCAATTTTCCGTGTATTTTTCTCTTTTTTATTATAATTAGATAGCTTCTTAATTTTGTGTATATTCTGTTTACAAATTAGCACTTATGAATTCTGTTTACAAATTAGTACTTATGTATTGATATATAAGTGATTTTTGTATTTGTATGTATATCTTCTTCTGAAATAGAGAAAGAGACACAAAGTAGTGGGAAGAAGAGGGAGATTTCTATTAATATGTGTAAAGAATACAATGTTTAAATTGAGCTAAGTCATTACAAACATATCAGGAAAACTCAAAAGAGAAAAACCTGAAATTGCACAAGCATGTAAGACTTGAAACAGTGTTGGACACACATGAAAATGCAGGGGTCTAACAACCACACCCAACAATTCGTTTGGCAATCTGAGAGGACTTACTCCAATATACTTTCTAGAGAATCAACTAGACAGTCAGACTCAATCTAGAGTAAAGTATATCAAAGAGTTTAATATCTCTGTTTCACAATGTAATCAACAAATCAAACAGATAGAAATCCGCGAGCCTGATTATTATGTGAAACAACTTGAACGGTACCAAAGACCAATGTTCAAGTGTCAATCAATTTAAATCAACAACCAAAATGTTGGATATTCTAATTGATTGATCTTAACGCACAACCTGTGATATTTCAATTATATAACAAAATAATATGCGAAAAAGAAATAACACAGACACCAGAATTTTGTTAACGAGGAAAACCGAAAATGCAGAAAAACCCCGGGACCTAGTCCAGTTTGAACACCACACTGTATTAAGCCGCTACAGACTCTAGCCTACTACCGATTAACTTCGTACTGGACTGTAGTTGAACCCTAATCAATCTCACACTGATTCAAGGTACAGTTGCGTTCCTTACGTCACTGATCCCAGCAAGATAATATGCACTTGATTCCCTTAGTTGATCTCACCCACAACCAAGAGTTGCTACAACCCAAAGTCGAAGACTTGATAAACAAATCTGTCTCACACAGAAAAGTCTATAGATTGAATAAATCTATCTCCCACAGAAATACCCAAGAGTTTTTGTTCCGTCTTTTGATAAATCAAGGTGAACAGGAACCAATTGATAATCCGGACTTATATTCCCGAAGAACAGCTTAGTATTATCAATCACCTCACAATAATCTTAATCGACTAGCGAAACAAGATATTGTGGAATCACAAACGATGAGACGAAGATGTTTGTGATTACTTTTATCTTGCCTATTGGAGAAATTAATCTTGAGTCAATTATTTCAATTGTACTCAATACGATAGAATTGGGCAAGATGAGAACACACAACTACAAAGAAAATAGTTGGGTCTGGCTTCACAATCCCAATGAAGTATTTGAAGTCGTTAACCTACAAGGTCTCGAAGAAACCTAAGGTTAAAGGAGAATCGACTCTAGTTTACGCAACTAGTAACACACAGGAGGTGTGGGGATTAGGTTTCCCAATTGCTAGAGTTCTCCTTTATATAGTTTTCAAATCTGGGTTTGCAATCTAAGTTACCTTGGTAACAAAGCATTCAATATTCACCGTTAGATGAAAAACCTGATTCAACCAAGCTAATATCTTTCAACCGTTAGATCGAACTTAGCTTGTTACACACAAATGAAATGTACCCTCATTTAGGTTTATGTAGCCGTACCCAAACGTGTACACCATGTTGGCTCACAAATAGTTAACCGAGGTTATCCATATGATTACTCTCATATCAACCTTATTTATCTTAACCATAACTAGTTCAAATGACTCAAATGAAACTAGTTAAAGAATCGTTCAATTGCTATATTCTCATAGAAGTATACAAGAACACAATTGAAGAAAAATCGGTTTGATTCACTCGAATCACTCATGAACATTATAGCCACGGTTTGCAAAGATTGCATTCCTTATTATATAAATGTTTATGTTCATGTTCATAACCGATTTTAGAACTTTAACCTTCAAGTATGTAAACGTGTACAAGATTGGGTTTCGCCAGTATGCAAACGGATACGCGAACTTTCAATCCCAGCAGAAATTCTCGGACATGAACCTGTACGCCAGTACGCAAATGGGTACGCATACTTAGGTTCCCGGATTTCTCAAACCAACAGGTACGCAAACGGGTGCGCATACTATGGTTCCCGGACATGGATTACTTATGTGCAAGAGTGCACAACATGACATATCCAATAATGGTTAAGTGTTATAAACTCTTATTTCAATCATTGAAACTTTCTTAGAGCATGACAATAGTCGTTTTCACACACTATTAGCATCAAAGCAATTTTCAAGATATTGAAATAATCATAACGAAACATTCCAAGACTACACCAAAAGATTGTATCACACAAACCATGTAAGATGTTACTCGGCAATTTTCACAAGATATAAGATGAACTTGGTCGAAGTGAAAGCTTGCCAACACATATTTCGAGAAATATGTAAGCGAGATAAACTCATCTCGAAATCTCAAATGTGTATATAGAAAACTATATCGTAATACGACTTATGTCTCAATATAGGAGATATAGTAGAAATAGACTTTCCAAGTGATAGATGAGTTTCAGTCTCCACATACCTTTTGTCGATGAAGTTCCACAAGCTCCCCTTAGTAGTTCTTCGTCTTCAAATTATGAACGCCGTGAAATCTAAGCTCAACTACACAATCTATGTCCTAGTCCGAGACATCTATAAATAGGCTAGAAATCAAGACTTATAGTTTTGATCACTAACATTGACAAACATGCTTGAGATAGCAACGCATGTGAGTTCGACCGAGCAGTGCTCTAATAATCTCCCCCTTTATCAATTTTAGTGACACAACTATCAATACATATGGATTACAAAATAATTAAAAATTGTAGCTTCGCATACAAATGCTTGATCTCCTTGGCATCTTCAACACGACTCGAAAGCTTCGTCACTTCCAAGTACTCCATGATTCTAAACGTGTTCAACTCAGCATCATAGTTGTCTAAGATCCGTAGCGATAAAAATGAGAAAACAATTGCTCTTAATCATTGTTATACAGTTTCATAGTATTATTATACAACATCAAAGTTCAATTGCATCACAACTTTGACAACAATACTATGGTGATATGTATCACTCCCCCCTTAGTCAATACTTCATCTCGACATGAAAACCACTCCCCCTTACATAATGATTCGTAAACCATATGTATTTGTAGTATGAAATTACACATTAATTCTCCCCCTTTTTGTCAATATAAATTTGCAAAGGTACGAAAACTAGTGGGATCCTCATGAAATTTTCATAAAGATACTTCATGACCAAAAGAGAATAATATACCAACTTATTTAGATGCAATCATAAAGCCGAAGCTAAATTCATTCATCAAGGAGTTTATAAAGATACAAGATAACCCCTATAATATTCCACAGCCGCACTCCCCACAAAGATTTGGCAATAAAGCACAAGTTCAAAAAGAACTCTCCCCCATAATATGTCATTCCCGAAAGAACAACAATGGCGACCTTGCTTTTACACGAAAATAAGGATTTCTTTGGATATAACCAAATCACATGAAAACATGGATTTGAATCCAAAAATCTCAATTGAATCAACCACAAAAATGATCAATTCAATTGGTCATGCTCGACATAAGAGAACTTACGGAGCAACATAGTATATGCACAACAATGTGGATCGGAGATCGACCAATACTGCGGAATATACAAGGATTCATTCTAATTTTCATCACTATTTGCACAATGACATATAATAGACTTAATCCTTGTAAACAAAAGTGTATCCTTTCTTTCATCAAAATTTGCATAATGACATAAAAGGCTTTAACTTTTGTTTGTCAAAAGTTCATTCTATCTTTTATCAATACTTTCATACCGACATAATAGAGATAACTTTTGAACAAGTATGGGACAGTCACAGGTTCACGGACGTAAACAACATATCCCATAACAATTTGCAATATATAAATCATAAAGATTAAAATTGAAAAAATCATCTTCCAAAAAACTTAGAATTTAAATAAATAAATCTAAAAACATTGAAGATGAAAAGGTTGGAAATAGCTATGTGTACTCACAATAATGGATATTCCAAACCCTAGCAATCCTTCTAAAACACAAGAAATAAATTCTCAAAAGAAGTTTCCTAGACAAAATAAATCAAAAACAACTCTAAAACCAAAAAGCAATCAGAAGCAATAATCAGAGTTCCGGTACTGAAGTTTCACTGGTTCCAAGACCTTCAAGCTTGTGACTAACTGTATCAACTGCATCTTCGGAGATATCCTCACTGAGAAGATCCTTAACATGTGAATTCATGAGAACAAGGTCAGAGTTAACCTTTTTCAACTCAGTTCGTATTATGTTAAGATCCTATTAGAGCATAGCTGGTTTGAAACCCACCAAGCGTTGGTATGTCAAGTTTAGTTGTCATATTTTAGTGAACCAAAACTCATTTAAAGAGTCGCTTGATTATTTAATAGGGTCAACTTCGTATAGGTTAACTAGAAAATTATTAGGATATGAGACGTACAAGTATTACGTGAAGACTTGAAGAATGTGAAGAAGTAAGGAGCTACAATGAGAACATCATCCTTCCTCTTGAGGTTAGTAATATTTGACTTGAACTGTTTCATTCCTAACGTATCTTTCAAGTCGTGCATATTGAAAACATAACTGCGAACCTGTGAATGATTATACTCTAGTTAGACATAGTATTAAGGAATTACAATACGAAGTATAACGTCTATCTTTTGAACTTCGTATATAAGACATCGACATAATTGTATGAATGGTATTGTGATTATGTATGGGTATGGGTGAAGATTTCGTCCTAGGAAACAATGTTTTACGTTCGTTTAAAGGAAGTACAATTCATAAACTTGTTTTGTGAATCGAAAGGGAAATCGCTAGGCTTATTGGTATTATTATTCATTGCAAATCTTTGGATTACCAATATGTGTGTTTAGTATAACCCCTCATAACTTGTTTATGTATCTTGGTAAAACTATTCACAAGGCATGACTTTTGTATTGGTATGACTTTTATTAGTGAAACCGATCTTAAGTAATCACATGAGATGGTATGATCGATACGTTGTAATTGGTATGACCAACTCTAGACATTGGGGAACCGATCCTAGTAAGAGGTTCAACCGATCACAAGCATGGGGAATCAATCCTTGTAAGAGGTACAACAAGTCTTAGATACCATAAATATGTGGTAACCGATCCTAGTACCTAGTCAACCGTTTTTTGGAAAGCTAGTGTAACCGATCCTAGTACTCACATGGTGGTAGAACCGTGAAACCCATGATTGGTGATTTGATAGGATAATCAATCACATAGTTCTTCGAAGTCAGATGAACCAATTCTAAACTTGTTTGAAAGTGTGGCAAATCGGTTCCAGGATTGTAAATATGAAAAAGGATTTACAAAGTAAAGATGTCGACATACTTTGAACATGTGCAATAACTCTTATCTTTTATTGTTCAAAGATATTCCTTAATAGCTAAAGGAGAATCTCGGATCGAAATAAATTGAGAATCTTTTAATTAAGGTTTTTAGTTTTATATGCTTTTAATTTCCAACAATTAAAATGCATATCTTTAGAAAATATAAATTGGTAATGTGCATTTACTAATTGGAGATTTTCTACTGAGATTTCGGTCAATATTTGGACAAAACATTTCCAAGAATTATGGAAACCGAATTTGGAAATATATTGCATATCTTGAGAATATTTTCGGTTTTGGAAATTCCTTGGTGTCCAAACTTCCTTGGTCTATAAATATTGAAGTTTGCATTTCGAGCAAACTAATCCTCACAGCCAGCAAAACTACCTTGTTGTGTTGTTACTGGTAGAGCCGTCTATTCGGAGAGGAAAGTACCCTAATTAGGCGAAATCTCTTACAACTGCTCGTTTTAAAGACTTCTTTGGGATTGGGAAGCTCTACGAGTACCGTTGGTGGGATACTAGATAATTGCAGTTTATTATTAGTTTTCGATTGATTTGATTGACTAACGGTCGTTGACCTTTGATTGCACATAGTTTGTTTATGCTTGAGAATCTTCTCTTCTGATATATGATTCACTCAAACTAGATTGAAGTTTCGACAGGGATCTTTAGACTGTTTGTAGTTCTAAAGACGTCTTGTGATAATCCATTGTTAACAGACTTCGTTTTGTGTGTGATTGATCACAAGATATTCAAGTTGATTGTGTGCAGGTGTTTATTGAAGATCTAAGAATATTTGAAGACGAAGAAGATTTCTGATTTGGGTTCATAATCTTTGGTGTGCACAAAACTTGATCGGCTTGGGATCCAACTATAATCGGTTTATCTTTGTGATAGATTTGATTGATTAGTTGAGTAAATCAGCATCAATACGATTCTTTGTGATTAAGAGTATTGATTGCATAGTCTTAACGATTACTTTGGTAGTTGTTGATAAGATAGATCTAAGAACCTGACAAAGGAGTTTATTGGGATAAATGGAAGAGCCTTTTCTCAAACTCATATCACTTGTTTGAAAAGAGTTGTTACCGAACAGATTTGTTGTTACTTTACTGTTTGGAATACGAACCAAAGGAATTGTTCCAAGTGCGTGACTTATTACAAGTTGGAGGCGCAGGGATACAGACGGAACTAGGTGAACTATAGGTTTAGTTGCTTTGTCTCAACTATACGAAGTTGGTTTAGAATTTGTATAGCGGCTTAATCCTGAGAGTATTCAATTCTGGACAAGGTCCCAGGGTTTTTCTACATTTGCGGTTTCCTCGTTAACAAAATATTGCCGTGTCTTTTACTTTTCTATTTCCGCAATTATAATTGTTTTATTATAATTAGAAGTAAAATAGACAAACGTTAATTCCTATTTACTTGATAGAAATCCTATTGTGTTTGGTTAAGTCCGAACCTATTATCAAGTAAATATACTTCGTTGTTGTATTGTCTCGATCTTGCATCCATAGTCAATCACACAAGTTATCTTGTTGTCGTATTGTCTCGATCTCGTATCCATATACGATCACACGAAGTGTGAACCGATTAGTTGTATTTCTTGACTCAGTCCATAGACAATCACTTTTGGAGAAAGGACTTATATGTAGAAAAGTTTTAGATTGAGGTATATTTTGGTACCCTCGTCTTTTCAATTGGTATTAGAGCAGGCAAACACGAAAAGATCTAACAATCCGTGTTTCGTGCGATCCAACCTAAAAGAAATTGAATCTAATGGTTGATTCAGTTAACATAACGACAGATTTGACTACATCAAAAAATCGTGGTGGAAGACACGAATGAAGTATGTAATACTCTTATTCCTAAATATATTAGGAATTGGAATTATGTCTAAGTATGTCTTGGGTGACTTACATAATCCTTTGGATCCGATAGAGTTGTATATCATTGTGTTTGATACTAACCGTGACAACGATACAATCCTATATGAGACAGGATGTATCTTGAAAATGCATAAGATTTCTCTCAAAAAAATTCATTATTATATGAACCATAGCTATTGTGTTCTTGAAAAATATGGAATCTTAAATATATTTTGTATGAACTACCAAAGTATATATATGTACATTTTCAGATCAAAGACTGTCAATGTATCGCTACCTATGATGCAATTTTGGAAAATGTGTAATCCTACAAGGAATGAGTTTTCAGTTAATAATTCTATTAACAATGGATTGCTTCATACACCTCACAACTGTTTTAATGAAGAAAGTGATCTTTTGAAATATTACAAGGGTTATGATTCTAATGGTATTTTTAACAAATATCATATTATGTTCAAATTTATCTCTGCATACTGTATTAGAAATTTCTTGAGTGAATTTCAAATGACCAAAGTATATATATGTACATTTTCAGATCAAAGAATGTCAATGTATCGCTACCTAGGATGCAATTTTGGAAAATGTGTAATCCTACAAGGAATGAGTTTTCAGTTAATAATTCTATTAACAATGGATTGCTTCATACACCTCACAACTGTTTTAATGAAGCAAGTGATCTTTTGAAATATTACAAGGGTTATGATTCTAATGGTATTTTTAACAAATATCATATTATGTTCAAATTTATCTCTGCATACTGTATTAGAAATTTCTTGAGTGAATTTCAAATGATGTTATCAAACTTTGGTAATAAAAGAGTAAACAGACTTTTGGACAGAAACATAGAATCAATCCGGGATAAAGATCCAGACCATGAAAAACCGGTTTTCCAAAAGAAAGACCTAGATATAAAATCGGAATTGTTTCCCCACAAGCCTCGTTTTCCGATTTTGGTAGAATTTACTAATGCTAGTTATTTCCGGTTTTTGATATTTATTCTTCCTATAAAAGATAATCTCTTGCTATGTGTACAAACATATTGGGGAAGATTGATCGAAACCGTAACTAGGGTTTTTCATATTTCCGCAAATATGAGAAAAAGGAAATCAAGGGAAGAAAACTCTGAAACAGACAAACTGGTTTTAAACCCATTTATTCCTCCTGGAGATATTGAGAAAATCAAGTATCCTCACTTGATTAAAAACAAACATGATCGTATAATCTTTGTGGATAGTACATGCTTTGAAAGATATCAAGCTTTAAAGGGAATAAGTTTCACTGCTAAGAAGAGATTCGATCCAGATGTTTCAGAAACCAATTATGTGAAGTTTGTTCAAGACCGAATCTGGGGAAATATGTTCGGGTTTGAAAAATATTCACTTGATATAGTAAGAATCTTTTATGCTAATATTCACAATATTAATCATGAAAATCTTACTTTTAGTACTTTGATTGGAAGTATTGTTCATCATGTCGACAGAAATGTGATATCCAAAATCATCAACTACACTGTGAAGGGGAATCATATGACTACCGGTTCTGAAATTGAGCACGATAACATTTCAAAACTTATCACAGGTAAAACTGTTGAATGGAAAAAGAGAAAGATGCTAACCAAAGATGTACCCTTCTACTTAAGGATTTTTGGTAAACTTGCTGTAGCAACTCTTTTTGCGTGTACAAGAGATTCTTCACAATGGAGTAAAGAATTTGCTGAATTTATATACTACCTTCTAGAAGGCAAAAAGAAAATTCATATTTGTGGATTAATTATCAATCAAATGATTAAAATCATTGAATCTCTCAATACCACAACATTCCATAGAAATCTTGGATATCCCTGTCTCATCACCAAGTTGTGTGAAAATGCAATGGAAACAACTTTGGAGATGAGAAAGATACTAAAACTGTCTCTCAAGAAATTATCAAGCGGATGAGTGGAACTCAAAAGGGATCTAGTATCTCATATGATCAAATCTATAGCAATGGAGATCTCATGTTTCACATTTTACGTCTTGGGAGATAACTAGACTGTATTCAGAAACAGTTGGCCTTTTCCTATAGAGATGATCCGGAAACTCTTAAAGGAATCCTAGTGATCAATAATGAGTTTCTAAAAGGTGAACAAGAACAAGACTCTAAAGATGATTCTAATGAGCAAACAAATGAAGATTAATTTGTCTTCAAAAAGAAAATAGATATCAGTTTTTGATTTCTTTCAATAAATTGTATAAGGTCTTCAGAATAAAACTATCTTATTTATGAATAAAATTATTAGTTTATAATTTTTCTTGTGATAGTTTTTCGTTTACATAGCCTGTGCTTGAATGCTTTATCTTATTGTTATGTATGTTTATGGGATGTTTGATTTCGGTTTTCTCAACCTTAATATTCAATCTCATATGTGTGAACCCTTATGGTTTGGGTGACTATTTGGTTTCGCAGGATTAAGTTCTAGCCCATGTTGGTAGGATTTATCAAAGGATCATAAGGGGTTATGATTGAAACTAATATGTGAAAAAGTCACAATATGTTGAATCGTTTGGTTTAGCATAAAAGCATATGTGTTTCGGGGTTTCAACTTTTGCATTGCAATAGTTAAAACCGGTTTTGAACCTTTCTCTGGTGAAGGTTGGTTTTTGTTGTTGTTATTTTGTCTTGTGAGAGGATGACAACACAATGGGGGAGAGTTCTATTTTGAACTGGTGCTTAATGACATATCTTTCTGGGAGAAGAGGATGCGGAACTTGAGGTAACGAATTTGTTAGTTAATCGTTTTCCTGTTTAAGAAAAGCCTGATTTTATTGCTTTTGCTTAACAAAATTTCGGTACAATTGATGTTTATTCCATTATTTGTGTATGGATGTGTGTTTGATTCAATTGTTTCCGGTTAAGAAAAACTATTGTTATCTTGCTTTATTGTTTGGTATCAATTGTTTAGGCTTACAAAATTTCGGTGCAATTGCGGTGCTTTAATGTCTATGTTGTTTCAATTGCTTCCGGTTGAGATAAATGATTATGCAAGTTGATGTATTTGGTTTGTATGAATTGTTTATGGCTTAACAAAAAGGTTTTTGGGATGAATTGTTTAGTCCAATTCGATTTCGGATAAGAGAAACTAACACTACACCATTTTAAGGTATTATCAACTCAGATTAGCAACATCGTTAGTGCCATTGCTAATTTTTCGCAACGGAAGATTGTTGTTGCTAATTTTGGAACTGCAAAATTTCAGTTGCGAATAGCAACTGCTGGGTGTTCAAGCATGCGAAATGCGCGTGTGGTCGGGAACACTAGGACTAGTTTTTACGCCCCAGTCAAACTTCGGTCAAGTCTACTTGTTTTTGTTTTCACCCTTCAAAGTCTTCTGTGGTCGGGCTTATCTTTCCTTCTCCATATTTCTTATCTATTTCTAAGGGTGCACAGGAACCGAGCCGGACCGACGGACTGTCCCGGAACCGGTGGAACCGTACCTGGTTTTGTACTGAACCGAGGAAGGGGGTACAGGTACCGGTCCAAAAAATAGGAACCGAGCTCTGGGGGTACAGGTACACGGTCCAATACAAGTCCCGTGACGTCCCGGACCGAATGTACCGAGTAGTATGATCGATAGGGCTATAGAAGACCTGCCAGTGTCTTGTTTTTTAGCTTTCTCCCTATTCGCCGTTGATACTACTCATCTTGTTAATTACCCAGTAGTTATACCTCTTATTTTTAGCAACGGCAGAAGTCCTGCTACTTGTACTCTTCCTTAATATAGTAGTTCCCATATTATTGTCACTATACATTCTTAGCTTCTGATACCTCCCAATGCTTTGCTGATGTCTCCTTCCTCTGATCATCATTATCGACTTTCTTAAACTCATTTCTACTGCTACCACCGTACGTTAGCTTTTGTTTAGATCAAAATTTATCTAGTTACAGGTATAAAAGATGCACAAAATGTGTGTTTGCTTGAGATTTTGGATTGGTTTTTTTCTAATAAAGATGGTGTTTGTAATGGAGATGTGTTTTGCAGTATATATAAGCATATGAACTAGCTAGCTAGGCTGCTAAGCAAAGACAACATATACAGTGAATAGAGAATAAGATTTTGAAGTTAATAATAATGAGAAGGGCATATCAGAAGCACATGGTAACTTTGTATATATCTAGTAGATATATACATATAGAGTACACTAATACATAAAAGAAATGGTACAATTAGGAGTTAGGACTTGGAAAAAGACGAAGATTGCCTAGCTGCTGCTGCTTGATTCCATATTCTAACACATGGGCTAACTATGTAATGTTATTAAATTTGAACATATCGTACCAAATCGTGAAAGTGGTGACCCCTGAAACACTTGAACATATCGTACCAAATCGAAATTGCATAATACTACACTTGGCTTCGTTTCTTGGAGAAGTGAGAAATAAACCCCAAGCTGACACAAATATGGATCTTCATGGGAGCTGAACTGGTTTGTCCGTTAGGTGCAGCTGTAATGGTGCTAGGAGAAGAAAAAAGAGAGAGGATAAGGTACCGATTGGTACCGGTACCGTACCTGGTACCGTACCTGGTACCGAATGGTACCGGAACCGAGGTACAAGGTACAGGTACCGGTCCAAAATTTTGGAACCGAGGTTGGGGAGGTACAGGTACTCGGCCTCGGCAAGAACCGAGCCGAACCGTACCGTGTGCACCGACTATTTCTCAGCCACAATTTTTTTTTCACTCTCTTTCATTCACTTCTGAAGAACTAGCGAGATCTGCTCTGAAGAACTTCTCTTCTTCTGAAATCCTACCAGGTAAAGTAGATTAATATTTGTAATAATCGGAGGAGGTAATAATCGGATTTTTTTTTTTATTTTTTTCTCCAGATTTATCTTATTTGTATGTTGCTTTTGTGATTGATGGGTGAAAATCGTTTTTGTATGGTTCATATAAGGTTGTATGATTTGATTCATGATTTTTCAGTTTATTTATGAATACGAATCTAGGGTTTTGATTTGATTCGTGATGTTTCATTGGTTTCTAGGGTTTATGAGTTTATTTAACCTCACTATTTGAATCTGCTTGCTGTTTTTTTTTACGAAGGGTTTCAGAAGAGGGTGAATCGGGGACAAGAAACATTTGTGTAAAAGAGGTTTTGATGGTATTTTGTGTATCTTGTTTCTTTCATGATATGATTAGGTTGTTGTCAACTATACGTCAGCTCAATGGTTGAGTGATTATTGGGTATGCTATTTGATGTTGGTGCGCTATTGATCTGTAGATTAGTATCCATTGAATTTTGGTGATTATTCCGACATGTGTAAAGCGAAAATAATTTTGTTGTGACCTTTGGATTTGGTCATTGTGGAAATAGTTGAATAAGGGAAGTAACTTTATAGCTAAGAAGTAAGAAGGTGGAGAATGAATGTAAAGCGGAAACACCTGTATAGAAATGAAAATGATATATTGGGTGAGTGTGTAAAAGAATCAATGGGTCTATTTAACTTGGCGATGGACATTAGCCTGTATTTAGGGTTTTAATAGGAACTCCAGGCAATATTATTGGCGTTCGTGACTGGCTTGCGGTTATAGTTATTATGACTGCTATTTTCTGGTTACCTTTCCTTACTTTCGTGATGATTGCTATGTGCCCTGTAATTGGTATAAGCTTGTAGTGTCTGCAGTAGCTATATTCCGTGTGACGCTTTTCATGGCAACTGGGTTTGATGGTGTTATGTGATATGTATCTAACATTTTTCCTTGTTTAAGTTGGATTCTTTCCCGATTTCAATCTTGTTATGTTTTATTTCTATGACCAGCACCTGGTACAAACAATAGGAATCTTCCATGATGTACGCTTCCCAAAATTTGCAATATTATATCGAGAAAGAGGTTTCATTGATTTCCTTTACCCGTTAATTTGGCATTGTATGTTCATTTTATACACCGGTATTGTCAAAATCAACTGGGTCTGTTGCTTGTGTCAGGTGTTGATCTAATATGCTATCCCGGGGCGTTCAACATGAGTCTTGGTAGCCTGTTATGGGAGCTTGTACAAAGAGAAAGGCAAGAATTCTATGTTATCCTCTTTCCTGAAGTTTTTCTTTAGCCGGTCGATACAGAAATCAAACAAGTGATTCTAGACTTGCTGGTGATATGCATCTACTGACTTGATTGAGTTTCTTAATTATTCACAGGGCTGTGGACAATCAGGTACGTTTACGAGATTATGTGTTTTTTACAGGATTCATGTTGGTTATTCTTAATTATAAATGAGTGGAGTTTCTATAATTTTGTTGCAGTTGTTTGTGGCCACTAGCTCTCCAGCTCCAAACTCTAGCGTAGCTACATCTACTCTTGCTGGACCCGTAAGATCGAACTTTTACAAAGAAGTTTTTATTATACTCCCTCTTGAAAATGAAACGAACACTCTTTGTGCATTGCAGTTTGGTGAGGGTGATTGTAACTTCAGGCTTCGAAGAAAAAAATTTCACTGCTGAAATATATTACTCTATGTGTCAACTTCGAAGGTATTATTCTCCCTTTCCTTTATACAATCGACAGACGTAATTTACGGCAATCTTACAAACATGCTTATGTTTTGATGATTCTGTTGGGGTTTTGTTCCATATACAAAACTACATGCTGAAATTGGACTTTAGGTGACAGGTTTTGAAGTAGAAACAGTGATCTAATGCTATCAAAACCGTGGCTAAATGGCTATTTCGGGTTTGGAATGTCTACAAGGTTTACTTGGATTAGGAAACTTGTATGACGGTTTGTATGAGTGTTTTCCAAGTTTAGGGTTTCCTAATTAAGGTGTGAGACTATTTTTAGGAGTTCTAAGACTTGAGGAGCAAGGATTTGTCTACTATATAAGAGGACTTATATTGTGAGCAGAAATTTATTCTCTTGAGCATTCTCTTGGAGAATCCCCTCTTTATGAGAGTGTTCGGGTCACAACCGTTGTGTCCTACAATGGTTGGTGATGGGGAAAAATCTATGTGAGAAGAGAGACTTGTAGTGAGAACGGGTATGGGAGAAATTTAGGGTTCGGATATGGGAGAAGCTAGTATTCATGATGTTCTTCATGTTCTTTTCTAAAGTCGAAGCAACCATGGCGGTAGAAGTTTATGGAAGAAGAAGAACAAAGGGAGAGGTAACTCTTCGTAATATGTCTTGTTGTTTGTAGTTGTTAGCGCTAGTGGGTTATATAGTTGATTATATGATGTGTGTCAATGTAATAACTTGTTATGATAATGAAGATTCTCGGGGTGGTTTTGGCCGTGGATGTAGCCTACAAAGGTGAACCACGTAATCTTTGTGTCGTGTGTGATTGTCTATTATCGTATTGATTATATATTCGTGCTAGTATTATCCGATCATGCTAATCTAAATATGTAAGTGGAGGATTCGAGCAAGTTATCTAAAGTAGGATGTTTCATGGAATTGACTTCTATGGAAGCATGCCGGTTCGAGATGAACGTAACCTCGGTTTCCCGACAGAATCAATTGCAAGTTGAGGTTTTGCAAGTAAGCTGTGTGGCTGCAGGAGATGAAAGCTTAGTGCATTTTGATGTAATTACATTTCTTACTGATTCTTTCGTGTAATCTGATATATAGGTGAAATGTGCAGAGAAAATCTTCCACTTGAGAAACAAAAGGGGGGGGGGGGGGGGACATCTACTAGTTTATTGACTGCATCAATGAACGAAAGTCCTAGCAATGAGAACTCGATCATACACCGTTCATATCTTTCATCCACCATTCTCAGGTTTGGATATGTTTCCATTATTTTACTTAGTTTGTATTGTTTTTAATAGTGCGCTTATAGATAATGCGTAGCTCAATATCTCTGAACAACTGAATCACTGTTATAACTGTACTTCACGGGAATGAATATATGATTTTCCTAGCGAAGTCATTAGTATATACTAATCATAGAAAGGATGATGATGATTTCAGTACACATTTGTAGTACGGGTAACTCAAACTTTGGAGTTCATAACCATTGGGAATGGGCTAGGTGAGTAATTAACAACTTCATTTTTCGTTTCTAGCCCTAATCGATCAATTTTAGTAATTTAAAAGGTTTCTCTGTTTTCATCTAAGTTGTTCTCGGTGTTAAGGCACTTATTTAGAATCATTGTTAAAATTGGGTATCCGATGAGGTCTTCTGTGCCGATAAGAAAGGTAACAATAATTACTGGAGTTTGTCTCTTTATTTTCACCAGTGTACCAATTTTCCATGGTCTATGTGGATCATGTTCCTCTGTCTAGCTTCGTTGTGTGGGTATCATATGATCTATGTGATTTGTTATTTATTGCCAGGGATTCTTGTTATTTAGGCAAGACTGTCATGTATGAGAAGGAATTTCAACCTTCGTGGTTTTTTTTTTCTTCTGGTTATTTAGTGGTCTCAAAAGATAATACAAGGCATGTCTGATATAATACGGGAATGTGATGTCTCTAAAATGTAACAGACTGCAGCTGGCAAGTCTGATTGTTTTTATATCGTTATGTTTTCTTATATTGACTGCTGATGAACCTTCCATTTGCAGATAATAGACTAGGTCAACTATAGGTTTAGTTGCTTGGTCTCAACTATACGAAGTTGGTTTAAATTTTGTATAACGGCTTAATCCTGAGAGTATTCAATTCTGGACAAGGTCTCGGGGTTTTTCTGCATTTGCGGTTTCCTCGTTAACAAAATCTTGCTGTGTCTTTTACTTTTCTATTTCCGCAATTATAATTATTTTATTATAATTAGAAGTAAAATACACAAACGTTAATTCCTATTTACTTGATAGCAATCCTATTGTGTTTGGTTAAGTCCGAACCTATTATCAAGTAAACATACTTCGTTGTTGTATTGTCTCGATCTTGTATCCATAGTCAATCACACAAGTTATCTTGTTGTCGTATTGTCTCGATCTCGTATCCATAGACGATCACACGAAGTGTGAACTGATTAGTTGTATTGTCTCGACTCAGTCCATAGACAATCATTTTCGGAGAATAGACTTATAGGTGGAAAAGTTTTAGATTGAGGTTTATTTGGGTACCCTCGTCTTTTTAGATCCTTTACCGAGTTCTCAAGCTTTAGTTGAGTCTTTTCAGTGAGAAAACCATGAACCACTTCAGCAGAGACCATCTCAGCATTTTCTCGATCTTGATGAGAAAAACGCATAATAGCATGAGGCACAGGATTCGAGTTCGTCAGCTTTAACCAGGGTTCTTTCTTCTTTAAAACAAACTCCAAATAAACAAAATCATCAATTGAATCAGCTGGTAAATCCCAAGAGTTTGAAGGATACCCCATTCTTCAAACCAGGAAGAAAGAGTATGCGTACTCTCATAGAGGTTTTTGATATTTAAAAGGTTTCAAAGGAAACAAAATTTAGGGTTTCCAAAGTTGGTCCGTGACAAATAATATGGCTGCCCGTACGAACACAACCTTGACCATCACAAACGTAAAAGACCCAGGAAGAGGTCAACCAAATAGGAATATTGTTTCTTCATCAAATTTTTTGCTACGTGAAAAAAATTCATAGGTTTAAGCTCAATAAATTTTATATTCTCTCAAGAGAAAAATTCAGAGCATATAGAAGTAGCAATTTTGACACAACAAGATTTCAAGTAAAGATTAAGAAAACACGAAATTTCCAAAGAAAACACAAATACTTATGCAGAAATGTTTGTGAATGATCATCCAGCTAAGAACGATAAGAAAATAACGTATAGAATCAGGAAATATCTTGCCATAAAGTATACCTGAATAATTCTCACTCTATCAGGATTTTTCTTGAGAGTGAGATTTCATTCTTGTGATTAATTAGCACAAGTATGAGTTTTGAGCCCATTAAATAAACGTTGTTTTCGATACAACCTCTTTTTCCGAAGCATTGGAGGAAAACCTATTTGATGTGAAAAGTTATCATAAAACTTACTATCATCAAAATACGACGCGTAGTATGGATTCTTACCTGAAGAATTTTGACCAGATGGAATTGACAGTCTGTTGATAATTTCTTTATTTCCTTCAATTATCCTTTTTAGGTTGTCTTCTATCTTTCCATTTTTGCTTCATTCTTCTGGTATCTTTTTCACATCCTGAACAACATTATCTCCCTTTTTGATAGAAGAAAAACCATGAGTTCTTCTTGAACGGAATGGTTTAAGAAGACTGTTTCTTACTTGAACATTTGAGGAACACATCGAACTGACTTTCCTGGTGGGGTACACAGGGTGAGTACTAAAACCGATAGGTTTAGACATACGAATGTCAGTTACACCTTTCAGAATTAAATCTAAGGTGTGTTGGAGACGAATTATAGAATTGTCATTCAACCTAGAATTCCTCTTTTGTTCACCAAGCCCTTTTGAATCACAAAAGAGACACACTTTCTGATCACATGAGTGATTAAACAGAACAATCTTAACACCATCGTTGGGAGACTTCCTTCCGTGTGATGTGGATATTCCTTGGTTAGAGGAGGACAAGTGCACATCATTCTCAACAGGAAGGGATTTACTCCTGAAACTGATTCTTTTACAGTTAGATCAGAGGTAATATGTATGGTGGACTCTCTGGAACACTCTTGTAAGGAGAGTTTACTTAAAAGGTGTTCAATTTTCAAGGAATCCTTTTTGAGTTTTTCCTCAAGTATAATTCGTGAAGAAAAGACTGAGACATTTTCCTCTTGAAGGACCTTTAGACGAGAGTCACACTCATTTACCATACCAACAAGAACATTGACTTTGTGTTTCAATCGGTTGACATCATCAGCCTGGATTATAACGAGTTTTAGAATCACTGCACTCTCTTTGGCTGCATTCCTTTCAACTTCAAAGTCAGACTCGTCAGTAAGGTAGTCAGGAAAACACTTGTCAATGTACGTCTGTTTCTTTGGAAGACAAGGTTCTTCTATATTCGAGATTGATAATTCTTTCTCTTTAATAGACTTCAAAGAAACAGAACTTTTATTTCTGGCGATGCGTTTATCAGAGAAAATATCGTCCATCCTCAGATCGCTACAAACACAGACTTATAAGGTCAACGTGTTTGCCTGCTCTGATACCAATTGAAAATGCGGGGGTCTAACAACCACACCCAACAATTTGTTTGGAAATATGAGAGGACTTACTCCAATATACTTTTTAGAGAATCAACTAGACAGTCAGACTCAATCTGGAGTAAAGTATATCAAAGAGTTTAATATCTATGTTTCACAATGTAATCAACAAATCAAACAGATAGAAATCCGCGAGCCTGATTATTATGTGAAACAACTTGAACGGTACCAAAGACCAATGTTCAAGTGTCAATCAATTTATATCAACAACCAAAAGGTTGGATATTCTAATTGATTGATCTTAACGCACAACCTATGATATTTCAATTATATAACAAAATATAATGCGGAAAAGAAATAACACAGACACCAGAATCTTGTTAACGAGGAAAACCGCAAATGCAGAAAAACCCCGGGACCTAGTCCAGTTTGAACACCACATTGTATTAAGCCACTACAGACTCTAACCTACTGCCAATTAACTTCGGATTGGACTGTAGTTGAACCCTAATCAATCTCACACTGATTCAAGGTACAGTTGCGTTCCTTACGTCTCTGATCCCAAAAGGATACTATGCACTTGATTCCCTTAGTTGATCTCACCCACAACCAAGAGTTACTACAACCGAAAGTCGAAGACTTGATAAACAAATCTGTCTCACACAGAAAAGTCTATAGATTGAATAAATCTATCTCCCACAAAAATACCCAAGAGTTTTTGTTCTGTCTTTTGATAAATCAAGGTGAACATGAACCAATTGATAATCCGGACTTATATTCCCGAAGAACAGCCTAGTATTATCAATCACCTCACAATAATCTTAATCGACTAGCGAAACAAGATATTGTGGAATCACAAACGATGAGACGAAGATGTTTGTGATTACTTTTATTTTGCCTATCGGAGAAATTAATCTCGAGTTAATTATTTCAATTGTACTCAATACGATAGAATCGGGCAAGATCAGAACACGCAACTACAAAGAAAATAGTTGGGTCTGGCTTCACAATCCCAATGAAGACTTTGAAGTCGTTAACCTACAGGGTCTCGAAGAAACCTAAGGTTAAAGGATAATCGACTCTAGTTTATGCAACTAGTAACACACATGAGGTGTGGGGATTAGGTTTCCCAGTCGCTAGAGTTCTCCTTTATATAGTTTTCAAATCTGGGTTTGCAATCTAAGTTACCTTGGTAACAAAGCATTCAATATTCACCGTTAGATGAAAAACCTGATTCAACCAAGCTAATATTTTTCAACCGTTAGATCGAACTTAGCTTGTTACACACAAATGAAATGTAACCTCATTTAGGTTTATGTAACTGTACACAAACATGTACACCATGTTGGCTCACAAATACTTAACTGAAGTTAGCCATATGATTACTCTCATATCAACCTTATTCATCTTAACCATAACTAGTTCAAATGACTCAAATGAAACTAGTTAAAGAGTCGTTCAATTGCTATATTCTCATAGAAGTATACAAGAACACAATTGAAGCAAAATCGGTTTGATTCACTCGAATCACTCATGAACATTATAGCCACGGTTTGCAAAGATTGCATTCCTTATTATATAAATGTTTATGTTCATGTTAATTACGCATACTTGAAATACCCGAACCAAGATTGGGTTTCGCCAGTACGCAAACGGGTACGCGAACTTTCAATCCCAGCATAAATTCTCGGACATGAACCTGTACGCCAGTACGCAAACGGGTACGCATACTTAGGTTCCCGGATTTCTCAAACCAACAGGTACGCAAACGGGTGCGCATACTATGGTTCCCGGACATGGATTGCATATGTGCAAGAGTGCACAACATGATATATCCAATGATGGTTAAGTGTTCTAGACTCTTATTTCAATTATTGAAACTTAATTAGAGGATGACAATAGCCATTTTCACACATTATTAGCATCAAAGCAATTTTCAAGATATTGAAATAATCATAATGAAACATTCCAAGACTACACCAAACGATTGTATCACACAAACCATGTAAGATGTTACTCGGAAATTTTCACATGATATAAGATGAACTTGGTCGAAGCGAAAGCTTGCCAACACATATTTCGAGAAATATGTAAGCGAGATAAACTCATCTCGAAATCTCAAATGCGTATATAGAAAACTATATCGTAATACGACTTATGTCTCAATATAGGAGATATAGTAGAAATAGACTTTCCAAGTGATAGATGACTTTCAGTCTCCACATACCTTTTGTAGATGAAGTTCCACAAGCTCTCCTTAGTAGTTCTTCGTCTTCAAATGATGAACGCCGTGAAATCTAAGCTCAACTACACAATCTATGTCCTAGTCCGAGACATCTATAAATAGGCTAGAAATCAAGACTTATAGTTTTGATCACTAACATTGACAAACATGCTTGACATAGCAACGCATGCGAGTTTGACCGAGCAGTGCTCTAACAACACATATGTTCCCTCATTAAAACATTGACAAGGAAAAACCCAGTGGGCAAAACCTCGACGAAGGAAAAAGAGTATAACGCGATAAGTCCAGTAAAATGCACCTTGTATGATATCGCTCCCCTTGATGAGTACTTCAGTAAATTTTTTGCTTGCAAATCGTTGAGTTGAGACATCCCAATTTTGGTGAACAGATTTCTTGAATGCAGAAGATTCTTGTTATTTCGTGAAGAAAATTGCTACTTGATGTTCTTTTGTGTTAGTCTTCTAATCGTAGTTTTCTCGAATCTCCATGTTTCTTTAAATACATTGACGACTTGTTTGTCTTGGGTTGCTTGATTCTCGGAGATGGTTTGCAGAAATAGTTGATGTAGTTTCTTCAACGAAGTGCCAACATATAGATACATTAGTGTAAATGAACAACACTGTATTTATTAACACAGTTTATGGGGTTCATAAGGACATCCAAATTTCTAAGAGATGTTAATGTTGATTTGGTCTAACAAAATGACCTAGTTAATGGTGAAAATCCACCAAATAACAAAAATTGATACAACTCCCACTTGGATGACCACCATGTTGAAGTAAATTGCCTCACTAAAACCTTGCCAATAAAACCCAACATGACAAAATCTAGATGAACGAAAAAGAGCACAATATCAATATTTTGAAATGTCCGTAAAATGTTGCCTCGTTAAAACCTTGTCAGGAAAATCACGTGAAAAGACGAGGGTACCCAAATACACCACAATCTTTAATTTATCCACATATAAGTCCTCTACTGAAAGTGATTGTCTATAGACCGAGTCGAGACAATACAACAAATCGGTTCACACTTTGTGTGATTGTCTATGGATACAAGATCGAGACAATACGACAACAAGATAACTTGTGTGATTGACTATACAAGATCGAGACAATACAACAATGAAGTATGATACTTGATAATAGGTTCAGACTTAATGAAGTATAATTTACTTTAAATTATAATAAAAATAATTATAATTGCGGAAAGGTAAAGTAAATGACACATCAAGATTTTGTTAACGAGGAAACCGCAAATGCAGAAAAACCCCGGGACCTAGTCCAGAATTGAATACCAACACACTATCGGGTATGATCTCTCTTATACTTTTGATACTAACAATGATCTTACTGCCTATTCAGATGCAGATTGGGCAGGATGTGTTGAAGATAGAAAGAGTACTTCAGGGGGATTTTACAATGTTGGGTTGAATCTTGTGGCATGGCATAGCAAGAAACACAACTCACAATCCTTGTCTACATGCGAAGCAGAATACATTGATGCAGGTTCGTGTTGTACTCAACTTCTATGGATGAAACAAATGCTTGCTGATTATGGAATTGACACTGGAATAATGAAGATCTGTGACAACTCAAGTGCGTCGCATCACTGAGAATCCTGTTGAGCACTCATGAACTAAGCACATTGACATAAGGTATCATTTTATTAGAGATATCTATGAAAATTGTATTATCAATATGGAGTTTGTGCCTTCCGAACAATAATTGGCTGATATTCTCACCAAACCTTTAGATATTGCTACGTTTTAACACTTATAGCAGTCTATTGGTGTTGTTTTGGTTCATTTTTTCTCTAGATTTTTTCCCCTGGACTCATTTATATCTTTTGGGCAATCAAAGCTTAGAACTTCAGTGTAATGTTATTTCAGTTCCGCATTTGTTTGTACGTAGATAACAGTTCTGTTGGGGATCAAAAATTTTCAATGAAATCCTTTTCTTGTAAAAGTAAGGTCGCTCTTGTTGTTCTTTAGGGAATGACATTTTATGGGGGAGAGTTCTTAATTGAACTTGTGCTTAATTGCCAAATCTTTGTGGGGAGTGCGGCTGTGGAATATTGTAGGAGTTTTCTTGTATCTTTATAAACTCCTTGATGAATACACTAAGTTTCGGCTATGTGAAATCATCGAAACAAAGTTGATATGTTCTCTTTTAGTCATGAAGTATCTTTATGAGAATTTCATTATGATCCCACTAGTTTTCGTACCTTTGCTAATTTATATTGACAAAAAGGGGGAGAATTAATGTGTAGTTCACACTAAAAATACATATGGTTCACGGATCATTATGTAAGGGGGAGTGGTTTTCATTGTGATATGGAGTATTGACTAAGGGGGAGTGGTACATATCACCGTAGTATTGTTGTCAAATTTGTGATACAATTGGACTTTGATGATGTGTAATAATATTATGACATTGTATAACAATGATTGAGAGTTACTATTTTCTCATTGTTATGGCTACGGATCTTCAACAACTATGATGCTGAGTTTAACACGTTCAGAATCACTGGAGTACTTGGAAGTGACGAAGATTTCGAGTAATGTTGAAGAACCAAGGAAATCAAAGCATTTGGATGAGAAGCTACAAAGTTTATTTATTTTGTAATCCATATGTATTGATAGTTTTGTCAATAAAATTGACAAAGGGGGAGATTGTTAGAGCACTGCTCGGTCGAACTCGCAAGCGTTGCTATCTAAAGCTTGTTTGTCAAGTTTAGTTGCCAAAACTATAAGTCTTGATTTCTAGTCTACTTATAGCTAAGTCTCGGATTAGGATAGAAACTGTAGTTGAGCTTTAGACTTCACGACGTTCATCGATTGAAGACAAAGAACTACTAAGCTTGTGGAACTTCACCAACAAAAGGTATGTGGAGACTTGAACTCATCTATCACTCAAAAGTCTATCTACTCTATCTCTTATTTGAGACAAAAGTCGTATAGCAATATAGGCTTCGATATACACATTTGATATTTAGAGCTGAGTTTAACTCGCTTACATATTTCTCGAAATATGTGTTGGTAAGCTTTCGCTTTAACCAAGTTCATCTATATTCTTGACGAAAGTTAAAAGATGATCATGTGAAAATCGCCTGGTAACATCTTACATGATTTGTGTGACACAATCATTTGATGTAGACTCGGAATGTTTCGTATGGATCATTCGATCACTTAAAAATTGCTTCGAAGCTAATAATTTGTGTGAGACAGCTATTCTCGTCTTCTAAGAATGTTTCAATGATTGAAATGAGAGTTTAGAACAAATTAACCATGATTGGATATAACACAGTATGCGTACTTGTATCTAACTATTGCAAGTTATTCCAAGTCCGGGAACCATGGTATGCATATACGTATGCGTACTGCTTGGTTAATGAAAGTCCGGGAACTAAGTATGCGCACCCGTTCGCATACTAGTGTAAGTCCAAGTTCCAGATTTTAACTGAGTTTGGGGGTAAACGTACCCGTTCACTTACTGGCGAACCCAAACTTAGTCCGGCCACTTAGGTATGCGTACTCGTTTGCATACCGTGGCTATAAAATCGGTTTGTTCATGAACTAATACATTTATAAAATAAGGAATGCAATCTTTTGCAAACCATGGCTATAATGTTCATGAATTGATTCGAGTGAATCAAAATCGAATCGATTTTGCTTCAATTGTGTCTAGTATACTTCTATGAGAATATAAACAATTGAACAACTCTTGAACTAGTTTCATTTGAGTCATTTGAACTAGTTATGGTTAAGATGAATAAGGTTGATATGAAAGTGTTCATATGGCTAACTTTGGGGAACTATTGTTGAGCCAACAAGGTGTACATGTTTAGGTACAGTTACCCATATCTAAATGAAGTCACTTTTTATTTGTGTGTGACAAGCTAATTTCGATCTAACGGTTGAAAGATATTAGCTTGAGTCTAATCAGGTTTTCATCTAAAGGTGAATATTGAATGCTTTGCTACCTAGGTAACATTGATTGCAAACCCTGATTTGAAGACTATATAAGCGAGAACTCTAGCAACTAGGAAACCTAATCCCCACATCTCTTGTGTGATACTAGTAGCGACTAGAGTTGATTCTCCTTTAACCTTAGGTTTTCTCCAAAACCCTGTAGGTTAACGACTGAAAGACTTCATTGGGATAATCGAAGTCTATATAGCAATACGACTTTTGTCTCAAGATAGGAGATAGAATAGATATACTTTTGAGTGATAGATAAGTTTAAGTCTCCACATACCTTTTTGTCAATGAAGTTCAACCAGTTTCTTGAGTAATTCTTCGTCTTTGCATGATGAACGCCGTGGAGTCTAGAGCTCAACTACACTTACTATCCTAGTCCGAGACTTAGCTATAAGTAGACTAGAAATCAAGACTTATAGTTTTGGCAACTAAACTTGACAAACAAGCTTGAGATAACAACGCTTGCGAGTTCGACCGAGCAGTGCTCTAACAATCTCCCCCTTTGTCAATTTTAGTGACAAAACTATCAATACATATGGAATACAAAATAAATGAACTTTGCAGCTTCTCATCCACATGCTTGATCTCCTTGGTACTTCAATATTACTCGAAATCTTCGTCACTTCCAAGTACTCCAATGATTCTAAAGGTATTCAATTTAGCATCATCGTTGTTGAAGATCCGTAGCCATAACAATAAGAAAACAATAGCTCTCAATCATTGTTATACAGTGTCATAGTATTATTACACAGCATCAAAGTTCAATTGTATCACAACTTCGATAATAATACTATGGTGATATGTATCACTCCCCCTTAGACAATACTTCATCTCACCTGAAAACCACTTCCCCTTACATAATGATCCGAAAACCATATGTATTTGTAGTGTGAACTACACATTAATTCTCCCCCTTTTTGTCAATAAAATTGGCAAAGGTACAAAAACTAGTGGGATCCTAATGAAATTTCCATAGAGACACTTCATGACCAAAAGAAAGCACATATCTACTTTTTTTGATGCAATCATATAGCCGAAACTAAATGCATTCATCAAGGAGTTTATAAAGATACAAGATAACCCCTATAATATTCCACAGCCGCACTCCCCACAAAGATTTGGCAATTAAGCACAAGTTCAATTAAGACTCTCCCCCATAAAATGTCATTCCCGAAAGAACAACAAGAGCGACCTTGCTTTCACAAGAAAAAAAGGATTTCTTTGGACATTAACAAATCACATAAAAATATGAATTTTTATCCAAAAATATCAATTAAATTAACCACAAGAGAACTCATGATTAATTCAATCGGAAATGCTCACATAAGAGAACTTACAGAGCCACGCAGTATTTACATAAAAAATATGGATCAGGGAAGATCAATACTTCGGAATAAATCATCACCATTCGCACAATGACATATAATAGACTTAATCTTTGTAAACAAAAGTTCATCCTTTCTTCCATCAATATTTGCAAAATGACATAAAAGGCTTAACTTTTGCATATCGACATATGAAAGAATTAACTTTTGACCATGTATGGGACAATCATAGTTCACGGACGCAAACACACATATCCCATAACAAATTGCAATATATGAAATCATAAAGATTAATACTGCAAAATCATCTTCCAAATAAACTTTAAATTTAAACAAATAAATCTAAAAACATTGCAAGATGAAAACGTTGGACATAGCTATGTGTACTCACAATAATGGCTATTCCAAACCCTAGTTATCCTTCTTAAAAACACAAGAATAAATTCTCATAAGAAGTTTTTCCTAGATAAAACCAGGGAAGGCATGCTTTGGTTTTGTGGCAAGATCTACTGATGGTGGTTGTGTTGGAGCTGCTTCAGGTGGTCTGGGGATACCAACCAATTATCTGGCTGAAGTAATGGCACTGATTGTTGCAAAGGAATGGGATGTAAGGCAGCAGTTTCTAGAAGTGTGCTTCAGTCTTGATTCTAAAGCAGTCTTAGAAGCATTTAACAGTGGCAGAATTCCCAGGATAGTGGAGAACATATGGAAGAATATTATACAAAGTATCACTTCAATCAACTTCAGACATTCTTACAGAGAAATCAATTTCTCTGCAGATGCATTAGCAAAAAAAGGGAGTATTTTTGGAAAAGGGTGAGGTACAGTATTATGAAGCAAAACCAAACTTTCTTGGAAGATTGGAGAGTGAAGATGGTGTATATTTTAGATTTTGCTGATTTGTATTGTGTGCTGGTTGGAGTGCAGTTTTAGCTTTCTGTTTTTGTTAAAAACAGCTGAGACTTAAGCTCTGGGTGTTTCTTTTTTTGTAACTTTTAGCTCACTTTTTAGTAATAAAAATTCATGATTTAGAAAGAAAAAAAAAACCTCGAGAAAGCTAAAAAAAAGCAAAGAATGGCACATCTCTACAAAAGAAGAGATTGCTTCAATTGAGAAAAATAATACTTGGGAGTTAGTTGATTTACCACCTGAAAAAGATGTTATTGGCGTCAAATGGGTTTATAGAGTGAAGCACAATGCTGACGGAAGTGTGCAGAAGTTCAAATCCAGGCTCGTCGCAAAAGGGTATGTTCAAAAATATGGTATTGATTATCTTAATACTTTCTCTCATGTTGCTAGACTTAAACCGTTAGAATTATTTTAGCTTTGGCAACTCAAATGAAATGGAATGCTTTTCAATTTGATGTTAAGTCTGCATTTCTTGACGGTTTTTTGGAAGAAGATGTGTATGTTGAACAACCCCAAGGTTTTCTTGTTGAAGGGCAGGAAAACAAATTCTACAAACTAAAGAAAGCTCTTTTTGGACTTAAACAAGCCCCTAGAGGATGGTAAGTAGACTTGATTCTTCTTTTTCTATGAATAATTTTCAACGCAGCCAAAGTGAGCCTACTTTATATGTGAAAGTGAATGGTAATGGTAGTATTTTGATTGTTTGTGTTTATGTCGATGACATTATATATGCTGGTTCATCTAATACTCTTATTCAAGAATTTAGAGATAGAATGAAGTATGAGTTTGAAATGTCAAATTTGGGTTTGTTGAATTTTTTTTTCTTGGTCTTCAAATTTAACAAACTTCTGATGGAATTTTTGTTTCTCAAGAGAAGTATGCTCTGGACTTACTTCGAAAATTCAATATGCTGAATTGTAAGTATTCTTCTACTCCTATTAATGTTAATGAGAAGTTGAGGTTTAACGATGGTACCACAAAGGCTGATAAGAGGTATTTTCGAAGTATTATTGCTTGATTAATGTATCTGACTCATTCTCGTCCCGACATTGTTTATCTTGTTAGCTGGTTTTTCTTTTAATCTTCTAGATTTATGCATAATCCGGAAGTCGAATAGTTCATCATCTTGGAGCAGCTAAGAGAATTATTCGTTACATACATGCGACAACGGATTATAGAATTTGGTACAAGACTATTTCTGATTTTAAATTGATTGGTTTTACTGACAGTGATTGGGCTGGTTTTGTTGATCATAGGAAAAGCACAAGTGGTTTTTCTTTTAATCTTGCGTCAGGTGTTGTTTCATGGAATTCAAAGAAACAAGCCATTGTATCATTATCATCACCTGCGGCTCTCGGAAAGCCATGCATGGTGGTTGGCTAAAGTTCTTAATACATTGCTACCACTACAGTTACTTGTCAAGCAATTTGGATGCAACGTTGTATATTGGCAGACTTGCACCAAACTCAAGATGGAGGGACAAAGATTTACTGTGACAACAAAGCTACTATATATTTCAATGACCAATTCCATGGGAGAAGAAAGCACATTGAACTTCGTCATCATTTCATTCGAGACGTTGTTGCAGAAGGTTCAATTGTAATGAAGTTTTGTCCAACAAATGATCAGGTTGCTGATGGGTTTACAAAAGCTCGCTCTTTTCTTAAGTTTTCAAAGTTTAGGTCTTCTTCAGGTGTTGGTGGTTTTTGCATCAAGGGGGAGTGATAAAATTATTGATGCAGTCCATTAAATATGCTACAATTTAGGATTTTTCTTTACTGCTCGTTTACTGTTTCTTTTCCAGTATTAACGTTTCTTAGAGCATCTCCAACAGTAGGTGTAAAAAATCCTACGTGGAAGTCCTTTTAAGACTTTTATTTAGGAGATTTTACACATATAGTAAATATAGGACTCCACGGTTAAAAAACTATATCCAATAGTGAAGGGTTTAATCCTTAGAATATTTTATATGATAAGATCTTAACCGTTTATTTTTACTTTAATTAATTTCTAAAAAGAATAAAATAATTGAAAATATGACGTGGAGGTGCAAGCAAAGGTGTAAATAAGACTTTCTTTAACACCTTCATATTTATTATTCTATCCCTCCTAGTTTGTAGGATCCAACCACTGGAGATGGATTTATGTTAATTAGGGGTCTAAAATCCTACATGTCATGAAAAACAAAATAATTCACCCTCTATTGGAGATGCTCTTAGTTGTTGCTTAATTGCAGGAGTTTACTGGTAGCAAGTTCGTTAGCAGAATTTTAGGAGTGGTGTGATAGTGAGAATGCCCATTGTTTGTTTTTTAAGCTATAAAAAGCTGGAGTCTGTCAGTTCATAAGAGCAAGGGCTATGGGATGGACTGTTTTAGAGTCTATCCTTATCAAAGTGAAAGAGAGTTTAAGTGAATGAGTACAAATCTAACCGTGCGATAGAGTATTAATAAGTCTATACGGCAAATAAATGTCCGTTTGAGAGAGAAAAAGAATGAATACAAGCAAATATTTAGCCTGGCAGTATATATCTGGCATGACGTTAATGGATAGAGCAATAATTGGCAATAGATCACATGATATCAGGAAGGAAATTATCCTCGTACATCCGACTAATACTCCCTGTCAATCAGATACGGCAAACCAACAACCATTTGCTTTCCTTTCAACTTTATACGGCAAACAAAGTGGCGTTTAGGAAGACTTTCAATCACTCCTTCCAATGAAAGAGTGGGATTGAGAGTGGGTGATTGAGTTTTTGGTGAAAGTGGGTTTCTCACTATCCATCATAGGACCTAATTCATCTCTTTCATTTTGAATGAGACTCTCAACCCCATAGCCCTTGCTCTAACTAAGAGATCGTAAGTCTAAATCATCTTAATACAATCTGATTTCCCCCAGTGTTTTATTCCTCTTATATCTCCGCAGATTTACCAACAGATTCCCCTATACTAAAAACATCAGCCTTCAACTTCTGTCGTATCCAGAAAAATTTGTTAGGTTCATCGAAGCTCCAGCCTTGGTCATCATATCGTTGTATATTGGGTATTAGAGAATCCAGTTCAGAGCTAGTGAGCGAGACCTATGGACCTATGAAGCAAATCTCAGTTTTCATGACTAACAAACATAAGCCTTGTACAAGCAAATTAGGGGATGAATGTATGAAGTAAGAACAACAAAAATAAAGAATTCTTACAACAAATGAACAAATGAACAAAAGAAAAAAAAAAGGCTCTGAAGTGATGTAAATCTTCCTCATGTAGATAGATGTTTCTCTCTTTGTGTTCGTGTGTTTAAATTAATAATCAAACACTATGTACAGTATATGCAACAAACAACTGTCAGTGTTAGTAAACTAAGTCCGCATCCTGCAAGTATCTACAGAGCTCCTACTCTTGCTACACCTACTACTTTCACAGGCTACTTGAAAGATCGAGTATGTGCATAACCTATAACCAAAACTCTGAAACTTCTTGGGTTCATGACTGACCCTCTTTTCGGTCACGGAGGGTTGCAAGTATTTCCGTCGATTGAAGCTTTTTACCAGCCACTACAACACGAGATACCTGTTAACAGTTGGTTTCAGTCAGCGGAAGGTTAATTGAGACTTGACGAACAAATTGTCCTTTAACTCTTGGACGCTGCTCTGCAAGTTTTTTCCTGCTTTGGTATCGAACCTGTAAGAGAAAAAGCGGCCAATATTAAACAATGGAAACACCATAAGTGACACAGGTGGATACAAATTAAATACCTATATGCCATGTGAAGAAAGCTTGAATATTCAATCTCAAGATATGTACAAGAAATTCTCTACTGTTATATGAAAATGGAAGGAACTTGTATACATATAAGAGAACTTATAAAAAGACTAGTTTGAAAGTTTGGGAATAAGATCACACTTAAACATTCTTGTGGAACTATAACACTATTGGAGTTAGATAATTAATTACATCCCAACTGCTTACCTTTTTATCAAAACATCTATCCTTCCGCTTCAATCGGAACTTGTTAAGAGCTAATTCTCTTTGAGTGGTATGAAGAGTATCCATCCCTTTGATCCCATTGTGGCCACCCTCTGCGGTTGCTTTAGCTGCAGCAGCTGGAATAACATTTCCATTACTTCCATTACAATTTCTTGCATATCCACTGCTATTAAAGTTACTTGCTCCATCATTACATAAACTGCTACTTCTACTCTGGTCAGTGTCAGTTGTAACGTGTACTTGATTCTCCACATATTCTAAATTCAACTTTTGCCGTTTGTTCATCACTTGGCCACTACCATTTTCACCGTTTTTGTCATGAACTTGATGAAATTGGTTGGATTCAGGTTTTGCTTGACAATGTGAATTCTCGAAAAAGGTATTCTGATGGACAACTGCTTTCACACTCCATAGAGATGGTGGACATGAATGTGTATACAGCATAGGTGGTAATAGGGTACCATAACTTGGGCATAGGCTATCAAAACTTGTTTCTTGTTGAGTAGGTCGACCAACAATCTGAGGTTTGGTACTTTCTTGATGATTGCTTGGTATGGGTCGACTCTGTTTAGGTGTATCGATGGTATTGAGAAGGTCATGATTCAGCATATTCTTATGAGAATTATCTGCACATTCCGCTTGTTTGGCATGAAAAGCTAGCAGTGTGGATTGAAAGGGCTGTTCTGTCCTGTTATTATACCTGCAGATGACATTTGATGTTAAATATACTTCTGGTGCAACATACAGATTAAGTACTACCGGTACAAACAGATTATCTTTCCTAGACAAATAAGCACAGGACTACCAATTTTAGTCAGATCTGTGAAAACTCACCGTGAAAAGGCTGAGGAATTTGAATGGTTCAAAGAGCGTCTTTCTTCCGTTTGTTGGTACTCGCATTCACTAGGATTGAATCTTCTCAAGGAAAGCTCTAACTTGTTTGTTGTTTCATTTGTGTCATGGTATGGTTTTGAGTGGATGCTGAGAACTTCTCGCACAACAGCATGCGTCTGTCGACGATCATCAAACGACCCAATCAAATCAATGACTTCTATCTGAGGTCTGACTTCTTGATAGACGTTTTGCATGTTTTCATGAAAGATGTCATCCTCAACCATGCGAACTTCCTCGACCACATCCAGAGGAAAATATTGATTAGCAGAAGCATGTTCTTCTTCTATGGCTGTACCTTCACTCTCGTGCATAGGCAAACCAATGTCCAAATTGTCATTGTTCTTTTCTACCTGAGAGGGACTTTTAGATTTTTGAAAAGATACACTCTCAGCTTCGATATCTCGCTTTGTAGAAGAGCTCTGCACAAGGATATAAAAGTATGCAATTTGAAAATAAAACTTCAAACCAACCTAAAACAAAAAGGGAAAATTTTCCACGAAATATGTGTCTCTCTCTTTTCTGTCTAAATGCTAACCCCTAAATCTAGTTACTAATAGGTTTGCTTGAAAGTTACAACAAGTACAGACAAGGAAAGGGGGTTACAAATCCAATTAGCTGCTAATATTTACTCCCATGGTTTATTCAAATTCGATAAAAAACTTCATTGAACTGTGAAACAGATGACCTGAATTGGAAAAGCATAAAAAGGTAAGGATGGGTGCTTACTTGAGCATCACTGGATTCCTTGTTGTCCTGTTCGCTTGCAATAGAATCGTTTGTGTGATTACTCGCAGTATTAATCTCAGAACTAACCATAATTTTTTGTTGTCCAGAATTCCCACTAGTTGCCTGGTAAAGACACAATACAAAGTATAAGCATATAGGCTTAAAATTTAAATCATGAAAGTCCCATAGACATTAGAAAACAAAAGCATTAACAACAACTACTTACAGTATTATGCCTTCTCCAAACATGTTGCCACAAATTTCTTAGCTCGTTTTTTCTAACGGGCTTAATGAAAAAATCAGCAGCACCTTTAAGCATACAATTGAAAACCACACCAATTGAATCATGTGTGGACATCACTGTTATGAATAAATAAAGAAAAGACCCATTGTTTAGAAACAAAATTCAGTATACCATGAAAAATCATTATGAAATCTGAATCTAGAATGGGACTTTTAGATTTGATTATTAACTTACTTATAACAGGAAGATTTTTGCAACTTTCATTCTCCATTATCATGTCTAGTAGTGAAAAACCAGATATAGATGGCAATTCTACTTCTGTTAAAATAAGATCTATACTTTGAGATTTTCCTTTCAACATCTCCCATGCCTTTGAACCATCAGCTACTGCCGTGACTGCTCAAACCAAAACCAATTATAATGTTTAGAATAACCTCTCAAACAAAGGAATTATAAGGAAACGACGAATTTAATTACATCACGAAAATCAACTAGATTTCTACGTCTAAGAACACACAATAATTAGAAGAACAAAACAGAAAAGAACATAAATACTGTATGAAAACCCAAAAACTAACCTTTGTAACCACATTTTCTAAGAAGGGCCGAGATGATATGCCTAGTAGAATCATCCGCTTCAACTAAAAGAACTCTCATATGCATCCTTGGAAGAAAATCATGCCATCTAATTACACTATTACTAATTTCTTTCTTCACTTCCATTTCTATTTCTTGTTCTGATGAATCCATCCATTCTTCACTACTCAAAACTATTTCCCCCATTTTCACTAAAAATCAAACCAAATTCAATGAATCAAAACCCTAACTTCTCATAAGCTTCAAAAACAGCCAGTTTTGAAGAGAAATATCAAAAGCAAAAATAAAAATCATATACAAGTGAAATGAGAAAGTCTCTTCTTTTATTGTCCCTGTTTTCAAACTCAAAAATATCCCAACACTATTTAAGATTTTCAATCCAACGGTTCATATAACCTCTAAATAGCTTTTACTTTCTAGAAAATATCTGTCAACCTAGTCGCTCTAGATTTTTTTTCTCGTATCTCATTGCAGTGGGTCCACTTTGGCCTAGTGGTGATGACGTGGGACGCTGTATTACACAGAAATGATTTTCCTTGGAAGGAATCATTCTTTTTTCTTTGATGCTGTATCATTTGTGTAGTGGACACGTGTTAGGTGAAAAGGATATTTGAAGCAAAGTTGATGAAGATATTTTGTTTAGGTGCAAATATTTTATTGAGTCAATCTCTTGCCACGACATCGTTGTTTATGACACGCAGATGGGTGGCAAATCAAATTTGTGGTTAAAACCTATTTTAAGTTTCCTCAAGACTACGCCTAGGGGTGGGACTTGGGTTGGGTCAACCCACCCAACCCATGCCCAACCCGAACGTTGGGCAGGCATGGGCAATGTATTTTAAAAGTTTGGGCAAGCTCGGGTACAATTTTAATAAACCCGGGTTAAACTTGGGCAAGCATGGGCACAAATATTTCTAACCCGAAGAACTATAATATAATTATATCAACTATTTTTATAATTGGTAGTATTATCTATTAAAAGCAATTTTAGCCATTATCTTCAAACCTAATAATGAAAATATAAATCATATCCATCTCATTATTAATTCAATATGAAAAAAAATTTATATTATTGTCATAATCATAAGTTATTTGGAAATTTAAGCTAAATACAATAATTAAATCTTATAATTACTAAAATTTGTTATTATCGCATTAATAAAAAATAAATTAAGACTTAAATTAAGGTCATTAGGGTTTCTATGTGTGTGTATATATATATATATATATGAGTCTACTAACTAACCCCATTCTATGTCCACAATTTTATGTTGTAAACTATTAGCATGGGTCAACCCGAGGAACCCGTGGAACCCGAGGAATATAACTTGGGCGGGACTTGGGCAGCACCTCCACGGGTTCCACGGGTTTCATGGGCAATCTGGGCAAAGAATTTCTACCTCGGGTCTGCCTCAGCCAAGCATTCCAACCCGACCAACCAACCCAAGTCCCACCCCTAACTACGCCTAGGAGGGCTTTTCCTCTCGCGTTATCTCGATGACTTCCTATGTGAGACACAACGACACCAACTTACCAATTTGTATCGATTTCTTTCTTCTCCAAAGGAAACTTATAAATAATGTGTCAAATGTGCCTCTGGATGGGTGCTGCTTATTGCATCAACCCTTGTACTTATCGGAAAAAGATGATGTGAGTGTTATGATGAACAGATAGTGTTTTAGGCATCTGTAAAATTTGTTAGTTGTTTAATGGAAACATAAAAGCAAAGCTGAATGTTGGTAATAAAACCGCTAGTATTCTTTGTAAGAGCATCTCCAATGGGTTGTGGTGTGTTTCCTACGTAGTTAGTGTAGGAAGACATCCTTATAAAATGTGAAATCTAAAATTCTCTACATTATAGGAATTTGAGGGAGGTCATCTCCAACCGGCAGGTGTTTAGATTAGAATTGGAATCTATTTGTATTAATCTGATTGGCTGAAATATTTTTTACTTTATATAAATCTTATTTTCAGTTATTTAACATTAATTTGATTGTTTGAAAAGTTTAACTAGATTTAACACATCCTCTACAAGAACCTCTAAAACCAGAGGATGAAGTAGAGGATGTCTTAATAACTAACCATCCACATCATCCTAACATACTACTTCACATTCCCGTTGGAGAAGTTTTTTCTCCAAAAAGTATATAAATCCTAGGTGGCCTAAAATATAGGAATTTAGAAGAGTCACATTGGAGATGCTCTAACATCTTTATAAAATCCTCCTTCTCCTCGTCGCAATAGAAAAACTTGTAAGATTTATCAGTGAAACTCAGTTTTTGCTTGTTTGAATGCACTTTCTAGGGTTTAATTCAATAATTACAAAATTAAATTAAGAAAATGATAATGATAGTCACTGCGACTAATAAGAAGCAAAGAAATTCTAAGATCGTATTCAAGTGATGACCAATATTGAATGCACTTTCTAGGGTTTAATTCAATAATTACAAATTTAAATTAAGAAAATGATAATGATAGTCACTGAGACTAATAAGAAGCAAAGAAATTCTAATATCATTTAAACTCTGATTTATCTAATAATTGCTTGTTTGAACCCACTGATGACTTAAGGCTCCTAATTTGATAGACTTGAATAAAACCGATAGTAAAGGATATCAAAAGGGTATATCCATCGGGTACTTACTCATGTATGTTTACCGATGGTGTTTACTCTTTTGTTTTCTTAAATCTGTAGCAGACTAATTTATAATCTACCTGGCGTCATTAGGGGTTATCCTGAAAGAATTAGGGGCGACACAAAAAGACAAAAAAGGTCACCCAAGCGTAAAATGAAGCCATCCCTTATCGGAAAATTTTCAAAATGGCAATTATACCCTCCATAATCGGTAGTTTAATCTGGTGTGCTGCATTTTTTTCCACGAAGCCCATAATCTGTAGTTCTTTCCATAATCGGGTGTATTTGTATACACAATCGGTAGATATTAGCATAATCGGTAGTTTCGTTGGCTATAATCGGTAGATAACTTTATAATCGGACGTTTAGTCGTATATAGTTGGTTTTAGGCAACTTTTTCCTATTGTTTGGTTTTAGTTTTGGAGTGAGAGAGAGAGAGGAAGAAGAGAAAGAAGAAGAAGTGGGAGTTTACCATTTTTCTTAAATCAACAAGAAACATGGATGGGTATGAAGAAGAAGGTGAAGAACATAATGTTGAAGCTACACTACCGTATAGAGAATATGATTTGGGGTATATGTTGAATGATCCAAACTTTTGTGGAGAGGAAACCCTTGACGACGCTTTCATGGAGGAAACCGGGGAATCAACCGAGATTGAAGCTAACAATGCATCTAACACACAGGCATTGTGTTAAGATACTCATAACCCACTTTGTATGCGTTTGTATGAGTTTTTAAACAAGAAAATTCGAATTTTGCATGCATTGAATGCCATGAACTACCCAGAATCGGTAGATAATATGGTTATATATCTACAGATTATCATTAACTGTGTAATATATATCATTAATCGGTAGAAAAGGGAACATAGAATTCCACCGATTATGAAAAACCCCCAAATTAAAATTTTCATTTTGGGATAGTCGGCAGTTTCGCAAATTTACATAACTACCGATTAACAAAGTCGCCCCAAATACAGATATTTCAAAACTTCAATTATTGGTTTGTTTCATAATCCACAATCGGTAGATTTTGAAAATTTTTAAACCTCCGATTATTGTGTCGCCCCAAAATCAAACTCCTCCAAAACTGATTTTTTTTTAATTCTTCAGATCTCATAATCGGTAGATATATTTTGTTTTTCTACCGATTCACTAATAATTGGGCGTATGAGAAATATAACTTCTACCGATTATTCAAGATTATTCATACAGATAACGTGAACTTTTCAAAGTATTTAATCGGAAGTATATAAACTTTATTTATCCTCCGATTGTTTATCAATCGGTAGATATGTGTTATCCCGTGCTTCCGATTGTAGTGGTCTAACTTGTTGTTATTGTTTGTAGGCTATTGTAGCGGTAGATGATGAATTTTATTTGAGGCCTGATACTTCCCACCACTATGCAAACGATTTGGTATACTCATGACTTCTCTTTTTTATTCTTCAAATAATATATGTTAAATGCTTATGCTTATGATGTTTGTTTTGTTATACGCGCATTTAGTCATTTGGAAGTAATAAGGAGGCAAAGGAATGGCTCATCAACAAGGCAAAAGAGAAGATGTGCGTGGTAGTTCAGAACCCTTGTGTGAAGGATAATCGGTTTGAAATGGCATGTGAGCGAGGTGGGGTGAAAAAGAGTCACCAAGGTAAGAATCATAAGTATGTAAGGAAGACGGAGAGGAGGAAATACCGAATTCATACAAAGAAGATTGGATGCCCATTTAAGATTGTCTTCTATAAGCCCGGTGGTAGGGAAGGTAAAGAGTGGAAAATGTATAAAGTTGCTAATGGTTGTCACAACCACGATGATCCGGATAATCTTATTGGACATGTAATGGTTGCGAAGTTAAAACCACATGAAATGGATACGGTGAAGTCTATGAGGATTCGTAAAGCGAGTGTGATCTTAAGTAAGATTAAGAAGGTCATCTTTGTCTACGATCAAGGCGGCCCTAGCAACGATCAAAAGGACGGAATGGGATGGTAGAACGGTTATGCAACAATCAGAGTGGTTGGCGGAGTTACATGACTACACGTTGCGAACGGAAAAAAAGGATGGTAAAGTGGTACGTATTTTCTCGGCACATCCTTTGATGATCCAATTGGCACAATGCTTTCATCAAATTTTGTTGATAGATGCAACTTATAAGACAAACAGATATAACATGCCGTTGTTGAATATTGCTTGTCACACTTCGGACAAAAACACGTTTACTATTGCATGGGGTTTAATGGATCATGAGAACAATGTGAGTTTCATTTGTATGTTGGAGACATTGAGGTCCATTTATAACGGTGATAATTTTCCAAGGGTTATTGTAACGGATAACGATCAAGCCTTAATGCATGCAATAGCGGTAGTGTTTCCGGAAGCACGAAACTTGCAATGTACGTGGCACATTCAATGCAACCTCAAATCCGATTGCCATCACCATTTCCAAGCTAAAAAAACAAGAAAGGGTACCAAGAGGTCGAAGGAAGAGGATGAGCGCATTAGTAAATTAACCGTGGAAGAACGAGAGGAAGAGAAGAGGTTATTTGATGAAAAATGAAAGGAGGATGAAATGATTTGGAGAGCGTTCATGAAAGCATGGGACAAGATCGTTTGGTCGAAGACCGAGGAAATTTACGAACATAACTTGAAGAAATTTGAGGATGAATATGGAACGGACTACCCAAAACCGGTTGAGTATTGTAAAAAACAATGGTTACAGATTAAGTAGAGGTTTGTGTTTGCATGGACATATGAATATCGTAACTTCAAGAACGAGGTGACAAGCATTGCGGAAGGGTCTCATGGCCGGTTAAAGAAAATACTAATTGGTAGTCAAAATGGATTTGTGTCGATCCAAGAAGCAATCCATGAATACACCAATCGTGATCTTATAAAGATTAAGGGTTGTATGCAATTTAGTGCACATAGATTCCCTACGGAACATGAAAATGAAAGATTGCTTCTAAGGGGCATTGTTCATAAAGTTTCAAGATGGGCAATAACTCACATGATGGAACAATTGAAGCTTTATAGAGCTTACGATAACGAGAATACGGTTTGTGTTTGCAACGATATGATAGGTATTGGACTCCCTTGTCATCATAAAATGGGTAGGTACGTCGAAGTGATTGACATCAATGATATTTATCCATTTTGGAAGCAATTAAATTTCACCCCAAGCACCCCGGTAGTTGAAGGTCCATCGTGGTATGAGTCGGAATTGTGTGCACAAATAGTCGAGCGTTACGCTACAACAAATGACGCCAAGAAACAAATATTGATGCACCATTTGGAGTAAGCCCTCCAACCTTGTTTAAGGGAGGTTGATGAACCTATTAAGCAAAAGGGGATGGGTAGGCCGATCACCGAAGTGTCTAGGACCGTCGAAAGAAAAGAGTTGAAGAAGCATTTGTCTAAAAAAAGTGACCCGAGTAGGCACATGTATACGGAAGCCGAATTTGAAGATGAGCCGGAACCTAAGAAAATAGGTTGTCCAACAAAGGATCAAAGTGGACCAACCGCACGAAAAGTAAAACCAAAGGTCTCTACGGAGGCTTCTCAAGTAAGTCTATCCGAGGTGGTGGAAGAAGTTGTGTTAGTAGAGACCAAAGGTTTATACTGTTGCCACGGACTTCAGGAATTCATAACTTCCATCATAAGTGAATTCTTCACCCTTTTCCACTAAGTAGTGTCTTTTTGCGAGTGTCTCCTACATAAACAAACACAAAAGAATGCCAAGTTCGTTTTAGTAAGAAAGATTAGACACCCAGTGTTATTTAACATAAGTATGCAAATACTTACAAATTGTTGGATCGACAAGCTTAAGTGGCTAGTGTTAAAGATCCTCTTTTGTATCGTTATGTAATCATTTACCCCTTTTTGGACAAGTCGGAAACGATCATGAACTTGTTGGAGTGATCTTTGCTTTGGATTTCCATACTCTCGCACAAATTGGCTATATACCCTCCCCCAAAAGATTTCGGGTGTTAACCTTCCTGCTATGACATCTTCACGTCTTGTTTCATGATACCATGTTTTGACAATGACCAAATCTTCAGCTGCGTCAAACGTTGCCATGCTTGTAAGTTGAGATATAAATTCACAAGAGTAGACGATGGAAAATCTATTTGTAGAATACACGATGCTATATATGTGTTGTTTAGTGCATAAATAAGAAGAGTTTACCCTCCTTATATAGATGAGAGTCCCAACGTCTTTTTTTTTTTGAAAATATGGTTGATGCGTACTTTTACAAGACTGTACTGAAATTACGTACAATTATTACATACAATCGGTAGTCAATGGTTGAACCATAACCACCGATTATGCATAATCGGTAGATATTGATCGTTATGTACAACCGATTATATGTTGTTTTGTCAACAGAGTTCTCAGTTTCATTAGAATAGTATAATCGTAGGATTATCAATATGTATTAATAACCGATTGTGTGTGGTTTTCGAGGCACGGCTAGTTTATTTTGAACGAAATAGTCGTTGGAGTATAATCGGTAGTTAGATAGAGAATGCAAACCTCCGATTGTCATAAATAATTTGAAATTCATAACGATATCACCTCACATCATAATAATTTTACAATCATAACTTTTCATTGAACTTCGGCGCAGAATTTTTCGTGAATTCTCCCCAAATAACTCATACTCATTATGCCTCCTTTCCTACGTTCTTCTCCTCGTATTGGATAGAATTGAACATAGCGCCTACATAAAGATAAATCTTCTTCTATCGTGAACTTCGTAGGATTGATGAATGGTTGGGCCATTATGTTGAAGATGATGTTAAAGAGAGTTTAAACGTATTTGTGTTCCATAGAGGGTAAAATGACCATCCTTATATAGAGTTTAGAGTTCCAACGGCTCTATTTTGTTGGGGCAACTGTATAATCGGTAGTTCAGTAAGGTAATTTAACTTCCGATTATACAGTTAACCCAAATTTTGTTTTTGCCGAAATCTCAATTTTTTCAAATTTGGGAAATAGAATAATCGGTAGGTAAATAAGGTAATTTATCTTCCGATTATAAAGTTGCCCCAAATTTTGTTTTTGCCGAAGTCTCGATTTTTTCGAATTTGGGAACTACTATAATCGGTTGTTAAATAAGGTAATTTAACCCCCGATTATTAAGTTGCCCCAAATTTTGTTTTTGTCAAAATCTCATTTTTTTTCGAATTTGGGAACTAGAATAATCGGTAGTTTATGAAGTTATTTATGAACTTCACCTATCTACCGATTGCTAACGACTACAACATTGAGAATACTAGTAATCGGTAGATAATATCACTTTTTTAACTACCGATTGTGTTAGGGTACTTTGGTAATCTCTGCAAATTTGGACATCCCTTAACCTTGTCTATGGGTTGGGAATAAAAAAGTCGCCCCTAATTCTTTCAGGGTCGCCCCTAATGATGCCAGGATAATCTAGTGACCTTTTAGTAGTGAAAAAAATTACTCGATCCCCCTTAGTCTTCGATATCTTCTTCTTGCTGGTAATGATGGATGGTCTGTGGAAGACGAAGATTATAGAGAGTTGAGGAACTTAAAGAGGTATTTGTGGGTAAAAATATTTTACTAGTTAATGAGTAAAAATGGTGGAGTAGGAAGATGCTCAATAAAGAAAATCGTCCAAAACCTTAAACTAAATGTATTGTACGGGAGTACTTTGAATTCGAGAGACTAATCTATAGGACTCTGGCCTAAACCAATAAATGGTTGTTCCATTCAATTCGGTCACAATGGAAGAAAAATGGTGATATGTAGGGAGGGAAGTTGAGAATGTGTTGAGATCAATGGAAATTGATTGTGGATGATGTGTTGAACTTCTTTGAAGATGATTTCTCTGTGTCAGACAGAGAGAAAGTTTATGTGTGTGATAATGATAAGTTGTCGTAAGTTATATGTATCATAGGTTGAGGAACCTATTTTTAGCAGAGGTAGTTAACACATTGATCTCATGTAAGTGGTGACAGATGAAGAGGAGTGAAAGAGTGGGGAAGTGGGAAATCGTGGTTAAACCAGTTCTGCTTTGTAAGGGAGACTTAGTTGTTTGTTAGACTACTATTTTATTTACTCCTTCAATTGTCATCACGACTTACTCACTTTCTCATCGTGGATGTATTGCTACAGTGCACGTGTTGTAAGCTGCCAGACCAAACCCCTAGTGAATATCCCCAAATATGACACGATTGATGTCTTATGTGAAGTCTGCTTTGCAGACGTGTATTTAGTAGGTCAATTGTTGACCTAGATAGACTGTGAGTCTTAGCATATCGATGAGTCGAACATGATTCTCAGTGGTGAATGTGACATGCTCTATGACTCATTGTTATGATGAAGTAAGCATAAGGTGTTTGTTGAGACAACAATGATGCTTTATGGACTATAGACGTCGAGTCTGATGGATTGCTGATGATTGTTGTATATTATTGTATCAGCTGAGGTAGCAATAATACTCAAATGATTTGTATTAATAAGCATAAATCTGATGATATTGTTGGATCGATCATAAACCAATATACATTTTGATTGTCAAGCATTTAATAAGAAATCATATGAAGATGAATAATAATGAGTGATTATATAATATTTATCCTTGATCCACCATGTCATCAGTAGTTCGAATGACAAAACAAAAATTGGTTGTCGGATCAATAAAGTACTGATAGTTGAATCTGTTGGATTAAATACTGCTAGCAAGATCAATATGAAAAATTGCTCCTCGGAGCAATTAAATATTGGTGGCTAGACCAATATTGCTAGTCAGAGCAAGTATTGCATTATCCATGAAAATATTGGTAGCAAAATCAAATATACAATAATTAATTAAAATATTGGTAGTTGGACCAATATGAAATAATTGGTTAACGCATTGGTAGTGGACCAATAATTGGTGTTTGAACCAATTAGAATTATGCTCCACATAGCACTAGGTAGTAAAACCTAATATGGTGGAGAGGGGACCGAACAATAGGTAAAGGGACTGGATATTGGTGGCAGTGGGACCAGCGAAGCGGTGTACGGAACAAGTGGTGTAAAGAGGATAGACCAAATGGAACAAATCATGTGCATATGATTAATTAGGACAAAGGAAAAACTGGCCATTGGTGGAAAAGGGGCTGTCCAAGGGACCAGCCATGGTGGTATACGGACCACCATGGTGATTGCAGATTATTCCTTAGTGTTTTGGTATTTTTAGTTAGTCCTTCAAGCAGTATTTTGGTATTTTCAGAAGAGTTTAATCTTGACTGAAACATTTAATTTTGCTTTGAAGATCAAATAGGATTTTGCTTTAAAAACTAAAATTTGGAAATATTTTAATATATTATATGGTGTAAAGACCTAATGATAGCGGGACCATTTGTTTTGTAAACCATATGGTCTATGGAGCAAGATTTGATAAGATATGAAAATGTCAAAGAGTTTTATTTAAGGAGGTAGTTCTTTGAAAAAGAATCAAATAAATAAATATAATAATGAAATAATATAAAAAACAAAAGGAGTCAAGGACCGGTCACGGCGTTGGTCCCACGCAGTTTTCCATTATTTATTTTTTCTCTTTTTCCTCTTTGATGAATATTTCATATCATCTTTAATTTATATTTTGGAATGCTCTTTGAAGCATTATTGTTAAGTAAATGCACGCCATTTTCTCGGAGCTAATCAGTGGTCGCTCGTATACCCAAAAGATGAACAACCATTACTAATTAATTCAGATAATTCAGTTGAGAATAGCTATGAATTGAAGTAATAATATATTTTGGGGAAAGGAAATATGTCTTGAAATTTAGTAGATGAATATAGCACTAGAATTTATTTATAAGTCACTCTATACTAGAAGGCAATCTATCTAGGAGCATCGTATTGATTCGAGAACAAGGTATGAAATGGTAAAATCATCATGCTCGTTATGAATATGCGTATCTATCTATATATATATATATATATTATAGTCAGGAAACACCTGGACAGGGGATGCCATCAGTACCGGTGACATCATGAAAACATTATTGCACTATACTAGTGGTCAATCCATCTAGGATTTGTCCAATCATTTTAGATTTTATACATAAGTGAATATTGAGTCGTACAATATGAATGATGAAATATGTGGAATATTGAAAGCTCAACTGGGAGGCTATAATATTGTCATTATATATTCATGTTTCGGAGAGATTACATGATCAATCGGAGATCCCTATAACAAGAATTTTGTTTCTAAAATATAAAATATGAATTTCATTTACTTCTGATGCCGGGACAGATATATACGAAACGGTAATTTTACGATTGTAGCCTTCGTCAAAAATCCACCATCAACAAGATTCTATAAATAAATAAATAAAATATCATTAAGCTTACTGCGAAAAAACAAGTCCAGCCTAACTATTTAAGATAAAGATATTTGATTAGATAATATTGTTAACTATAAATCTATGATTGTTTTGTTTTCTTAATTTTTATTCGATGAAATTATAGTACTCTATCCTAAATGAAAAATAACAACCATCGTATGATGTAGTGATATTGATTTGCCAAATTTTAATTTGATAAGTCTTTCGATTTCACACCTTAAAACTAAGATTTATTATATTATTGGCAATAACTGGTTGAGAACCGAAAGCGACCCAGAACCGAGCAAACTATATATCGGTTCTGGATCCATAAAATTGGAATAGGAACCGAAATCATTAGGAACCGGAACTAAACTTTGTTATTTGTTATGGTTTTGGGTAGCTTAGTATCCGAATCGAAACCGTTCACTAAATGCCCTAACTTTGAGTGCTCAATTCTTCGGGGTAGCTTAATATCTTGTGTACATATCTTGTTCCGGTTATGGGTAGCTTAGTATCTTATGTACATATATTGCTTTTCTTAATATACTACCTTTCGCCTAAAAAAATAAAAATAAAATACAAGAAAAAAACCAAAAAAACGCATAAATAAACGAGGATATTACGAACTACAAGATAGAAAACCATGCATGAAACTGTGAATGCGCTTTATTTTTTCTAATGTTTTTCTGAAAGAACAAGAACAATAGCCCCCAATTTCATATGTTCTTTAAAAGGTTTACATCAGTCAGATACATAATCGAAACACATGGAAATAAAAACAAATATTATATACTCTAAAATACACCAAAAATAGTATATACATTATTCCACAGAGGAAGCTGATGATGTTAAAAACATGGTGTTGAAAATTCTTTTATGATCTTCGTTCAAAATAATATTTTTATCTTTATGAAAACTAGATGCTCCAGATAGGAGTAATTTACGCACTACATCGAAAATCGCAATCACATCTGGTAGCCATGAATCTTCGTAAGAATGCAGTTCTACCTCTCGCCAGTGTAAATCACCGATTGTAGCAATCGATTGAAACGCGTTTGTGGTTGTATTATGAAAGAATAATCATCAGAATAGGGATTATGTATCATTACAAATCTTAAATTCTACCCAAATTAGTTAGATAAGATCTACGCAAAACTCAACTAAAAAAAGGATTAAATTCGACGACATTATCTCTGGTTTAGGAGAAAAATGGGGAAGGAGAAGAAAGGAGGAAAATTGAGAGCAATGGATAGATACGGAGTGCGCTCCGTAAATTGGGCGAAAATTTGAGTCGGCACAGACCCCTTCCGATTCAAAATTTTTTCAATCAATCTCGACAGATCTGTTGTAGATTTGTTGATTGATCAATCATCTTATGATTGGATCTATAGATTAATCATCTTTAGACCTTAATTCCACCAACCAATCAAAAAAAAAAAAATTCTTTTCAAAAATAAAAACAAAAGTTTACTGGAATGAATCCCGAATAATTCATTTCCCTTGCCTGGTTATCATGAGCTCCTCATGCTACAAGTAATGAAGTTCTAAGATATGTATGATCCTATCTCACTAATTTGTGTTAATTCTTCTGGTCTTTTGCAGGGTATTCATTTTCATTCTGTCTTTCGCATCTGTTTTGCCGCCTCACCATCCATATATCAAAACCCTCCGCCAGCCCTCATTACTTGTACCCCAAAACCCCCTCTGTTCTTGCTCAATGTTGTTAACCCCTTACCAAAGCTCCTATTGGATTGGTGTACAATGAACCCATTTGAACCGAGAAAATCTTTCAAACCCCAGCTCACCCAATCGACTATAAAAGTAAACCTGAAGCTATTCTGGTGGCTTCTTAGCCTAATTGCTTATGAGTTAATAAATATGTGCCTAAGTAGTAGGCGCAAGAAACAAATAATCAGATACTCTAGCTCTCAACTTGTTAGATTCAATTTCAAAAAAGCAGTTCCCATTCCATCTCCTTCCAGAGAAAATTGTTTGCAGTCGACACCAATTTTGAAAAGATTATGCTACAAGAACCAAATGATTATTAAAGTCAAAAGCAGTGTAAAAAAACACAATGAATCAAGAAAGTATGCAATGGGAAAATGAAAATGATGTCTCAGACATAATTAACAATGAGTTAGAAGTGAATGAGGGAGGTTATCTTGCTCCATCAACAGATACATCAGCAAAAATCTCCCCAAATCAGTTAGAAGGAAACAACAGAAGTCCAGTTGCTTTTTATTCCCGGAGAGACAACACGATGGTGGAAAATCACTTTGGATCATCTCGGACACCAAGCTTTAGAGTGACGGTCACACAAGATGAACAATGGGTTGGAAATTATGTTTCAAACTGCTGACTCTGTCCAAGGAGAGGAACCAACACGGAAGACAACATACATCTCAAGACCCTCTATCCTAACCAAGGATGTAAGTAAAGAGAAAGTGAAGATGAATGCCCTCAAGAACAGGAGCAAGGAGGAAGAAAAGAGATGGGGGAATGCCTTTAGTTCCTCAACAGCCAAATCTAACGCAATATCTAGCACGGGGGAATCAATCTCGCTAAAGGATAACCAGGTAAGTCTAAAACTCACTAGTTTTCCTTATTCTCATCAGTTTGTAGTTTGTTTCAAGGAATTAATTGGTTTTTCTTGTGATATAAATTGCAAGTCCAACACACACAGCCGAAAGATATGTTACTTACTATATGTATGGAATTCCACTCATCCATCTAAATAATTTCAAAATATCCAAAACCTCTCACTGCCAACCATCACTCCCTATTAGACTTGTTTTGACACATAAAATTTTATTACACCAGCCTAATCAATACCCTCAGAAACTCAACATCATGTCCTTGAATGTCCTAGCCTGGAACTTCCAAGGGCTTGGCAAACCTGCAACCCAAACCCATATCAAAAATCTAGTTACAGAACACTCACCAGACATCCTTTTTCTTCAAGAAACAAAAAATCAAGAAGTCATTTTCAAACCTCTAATACTCAAACTTAATTACCAGAATATGGAAATCATTAATCCAACATGTGTTATAAGTACTGCGGGGGTGGGTGGGGGGCTCTAGCCTGGTCTAGTAAGGTTTCAGTCAATGTAGTAAACTCCATAGATAGCCAAATAGATGTTATAGTTAACTGTAATTTAAGTAATAATGTCTGCATGTTATTGGGTACATATGGATATACTTATAAGATTAGGAAGCATGTAAATTGGGAATACTTTAAAAATCTGTCTAGAAATGTCGATGTACCTTGGTTAGTTTTAGGTGATCTCAACTTCACTCTCACGGGTGATGAAAAAAGAGGAGGCAACCCTGTCGATCAAACAGAGATTTCATTTTTCTCCAATTTGATAAACTCTGCTGAGCTAATAGATTTAGGCTATGTAGGCTACCAATTCACCTGGTCAAACAAACGAGGTGGAAATGAATTCATAGAAGCTAGGATCGATAGAGCTTTGGCTAACTCTAGATGGCTGAATTTATACCCTAGAGCTTTGGTGTACCACCTGACCTATGTGGGCTCTAACCATATCCATGTCATACTTCTTACCTCTCCATGCTGGAAAGATGGGCGAAACCCTTCAAATTCTTTAGAGTATACATGGAGGAACCTTCTTGCTTTCAAGTCATAGAAGAAGCTTGGGATTTTGACCCTGGGGGATCAGTAGCATTTGCAATCATTTCTAAGCTCAAAAATGTTAAGGAGAAAATAAAAATTTAGAACAGCGATTTTTTTAGAAATATATAACAAAACATCAAAAAACTCAACCAAAATCTCAACCATGCAAAAAACAACCTCAACCTCCAAGATAATAACTCTTGGGTTATAAATCTTAGGCAAGATTTAGAAAAATGGTATACCTTTGAAGAAGATTTCTGGAAAACCAAAGCCACTGATAATCAACTCAATTTGGGGGATAAAAATACATGATATTTTCACTCAACTACCACCTATAGAGCTAGGAAGCTCAGAACGCAATTCAAAAACCTGATGGATCTTGGAACATTGACAAAAATGGCACAGTGGATACCTTCTATAACCATTTTGCCTCCATGGCCACCTCCTCTAAACCAAACATTTCCGACCAAATTATAAACCTCATTCCATGTTGTCTTAATGAGCTCGATAATAAAAAGCTAATGGCAATACCCTATGAGTTAGAAATCAAACTTGTTTTTTTTTGATATGCACCAAAATAAGTCTCCTGGAATAGATGGCTTCCCAGCAGTTTTCTTCCAAAAAATTGGTACCTTTTGAATGATGAAGTAAGAAAGATGATTCAAGATTTTTTCGAGTCTAGATTCATTCTCAAAGAGTTCAATTCTACTTTCATCACTCTCATACCAAAATTTGAGTCACCAACCTCTCCAAAGGATTTTAGACCAATCTCCCTTTGTATTACTATTTACAAAATAGTGTCCAAATTGTTGGCAGGTAGAATGAAATCGTTCTTGGACAAACTCATATCCCCTTACCAATCCGCTTTTGTTCCGGGAAGGAAAATAGCGATCAACATCATAGTTGCCCATGAGATAGTCAAAATTGACATGAAATACAATTGACAATGAGAGTAGAGAGAAAGAAATAGAAGAAGAAAGGCTTAATGGTCTTGAAAATTGACATGTCAAAAGCTTTTGATCGTGTGGAGTGGGTTTTCTTAATCTGAATCATGGAAAAAATGGGCTTTTGCAAAAATTGGATTGATATGATTAACCAATGTATTGGAACCTCCACTAGTGATGTTCTTGTAAATGGCTCCCCTTCGGGATTTTTCAAACCCTCTAGGGGTCTTCGTCAGGGAGACCCTCTCCCCCCTTATCTTTTCATAATCTATATAGAAGCCCTCTCTAGGGTTCTCCTAGATGCTGAAAATAAAGGCCTAATCAGTGGAGTTAAGTTTGGATCCAACTCTCCTTCAGTTTTTCACCTTTTGTTTGTTGATGATTGTCTCATCTTGACTAAAGCCGTAAAAAAAAGAGTGTAAAAACCTAGTCAAAATTCTCGATATTTTCAGCCTAGGATCTGGACAACAAATAAATTATGATAAATCAGGGGCTTTATTCAGCAACTCTGTATCCAATAGGGAAATCCGAGAAATCCTCGAAATTCTGAAAGTGGGAAGAATTAAATTGGATGACAAATACTTGGGGATACCCTTGTTTACTCACAAATCAAAAATTAAATGCTTCGAACCTATTCTAGAAAAGCTAAAAGGTAGACTAAAAGTTTGGAGTAGTAAACTTCTCTCCCCAGCAGGGAGAGGGGTGATGATTAAACATGTAGCTGACTCTTTGGCAACATACCAAATGGCTTGCTTTGTCATTCCAAAGAAATTAACAAAAAAGATGGACTCCCTCAACAGGGCCTTCTGGTGGGGCCACTCTGCCGAAAATACAAGGGGATGGTTCCCAAAGGCTTGGATATCTATTTGTACACTAAGTGGTCTAGGTTTCAAATAGTTTGATCTGTTCAACATAGCAATGTTAACAAAAACGTCATGGCGTATCATTCAAAATCCGGATTCTCTAATATCCAAAGTTCTAAGAGCGGAATATTTCAAACACTCTTCCCCTCTGAGTATTTCCAAATCAAAAACCAATTACTCTTGGTTCTGGAAGGGCATTTGTAATGGAATCCAAATCACTCAAGAGGAAGCCACCTGGAAAATAGGAAATGGAAAAGACATTCAAATGTGTACACACAACTGGATCCCCCTAAACTCTTCCAAATCCTATATCTAGAAACGATATAAAGCCCACTGTAAAGAATACCCTAATAAAAGTTAGTGATGTGTTGAACGAAGACGCATCCGATTAGAATGTCAATTTCCTCCAACAAATTCACTCCCCAGATAGTCCAAAACATCCTAACCATAGATCTCCAACATGTCCGCTCATCCCAGGATACCCTTACGTGGCCTCTCTCTCATAAAAACAATCTCACTGTGAGATCAGTGTATGATCACCTCATCAAAAATGCTTCGCATAACAATGCTCAACCTTTGATTCTAAATCCTTTTTGGAAGAAAATTTGGAACTTGAATATTCTTCCTCGCATTCGTGTCTTTGTGTGGAAATGCTACACTGGTATTTTAACGGTTAGTGGTTTGGTGGGTAGATGGGTATCGACAATTAACACTAATGCACTATGTGTAACAACTTTGTTGAAACAGACGAGCAAACTCTCATGAGGTGCTCTTTTTGCAGGGATGTTTGGCTAGGAATGAACTATACAATATATCTTTCTCTTGGCGTCATAAATTGGATAAAAAATTGGATCAATAATAGAAGACCTACCCAGTTCCAACACATCAAAGGAAACCAGTTTTTTTGCTATAGTGTCATGGCATATTTGGAAAGCTAGGTTTCTTAAATGTTTTCAAAATAAACAACAGTCTCCTGAAACAACCATCACCCTCATAAAAACTCACCTCAAATTCTGTTACAATCTCCCAACAAACCTCAACCTCAATATAAACCCAAATAATGATCAATTAGCCCAACTACAAACCCAGATCGAAAAACAAACACAAACCATGTTATGTTTCAGTTGGTGGTACCGCAAGTTATCTATTGCAATTGTAATCATTATCATTACATATGAAGAAGGAGTCTGCAGGGGTCAAAGGGCTTTCCATTGCGAAATGAGCACTCTAAAAGAAAGCAACACTCGGGGAGTGATTGCAGCCATGAGGTGGCATCATCAACAACGGAACAGGATTTGCAACTTAGAGATCAATGACAAAAAGTTGATAAAGAAGCTTAATCAAAAATGGAGAAACCCGCAACAAACAACAAGCTCTGAACACATTGACATTAATGTGGTTTTATTTTGTTATTTAAGACGTTTTAACTGTAGTTCCCTAAAGCGAATGTGGCTGCCAAAACTTATTTTAATTGCAAAGTCCTATGTCCCATCCTCTGGCGATGGTGGCTCGTATCTATCTTTACTCAACTGTAATTTGCTATTGCAAAACATTGCTACTCAGACCCCAAATCTGAGCAGCTAGTCTCCCTTATGAATCTATTTTCCAAGAAGAAGAAGAAGAAAAAAAAAAAAAGGTTTTCCCTAGTTCCCACCCCCACTTTTCCTATTTCACATCCCCTTTACAATTTCTAAAATCAATACACTTTTTAATTCTAAATTTTCCGATATACCATCCATAAAAATCAAATCGACTCTAACTATGAGTGTTATCACTTTAATTTGTCTTCTTCTTTGTTCATCTCTCTTTGTCATGAAAAAAGATCCAAAGACGATCAAGTTATAAACCCTAAGTTAGATTTATAAATATTGTTATAGTTTACTTATATGAATTAGTTAGCGATTAATCGGTGAAATATCATCACGAAAGATTCCATTAATTATTGATTTTAGGGTAAAACATCTCAACCCTGGTTCAATCAAATATCTAAAAAGATTATGGTAATTCTATTGATTATCGAACAAGGTTAGTTATTAACATAATTTTAAATGAAACCCCGACCACATTATTATGCATATCGTCTAAAACTAAAGTACTCTCTGGACCGTATTTGGTGCTCATAGTTAAGGGAAGAATCGGTGGTCCATCTACTTAACTGGTTTGCGTGAAAGAAACAATTTTATCCCCACTGTGATGCATTTTCAATCTGTAACTTTTTTTTTTTAATTATTATTATTCCCTTGTAAAGAACTGGTGATGATGAGTTATGGAGATGGAGTAGCAGCCAGCCGGTGGTGAAGATGGAGATGACAGAGACGTGAGTTGTTATCTAAGGTTTTTTTTTTTTTTTTTTTACTAGGCTAATATATTATTGGGTGTAAATAAAAAGTCAAAGATGGTATTTAGGATATATGAGATTTTGTATGGACTTTACTTTAGGATAATTGGAGATAGGAATTAAGGTGGATTGGAAATAGGGAAAATAGGGATGGGTAATAGGGGAGAAAAAAAAAAAAGGAAAAAAACGTTTTTTTTTATACATAAACTGCAGAAGGTTATAACTATACGGGCTTTACTACATCCACCGAGAAGGGATCTGACGATCTCAAATGTCTCTTCTCTGCATTGGGATAGGAATGGGGTATGAGTGGGCCCCACTACCTTTCAATCGGTGCATTTCCTTCGGTCAATGTATCATTTTCGTAACCATACGTATGCTTCAAGAAGAAGAAGAAGAAGAAGAAGTAGTAGTAGTAGTAGTAGTAGTAGTAGGAAAAAAAAGTTCAAGGCAAAGCTCTTTACTTCAGTCCGACTGTCTCTCTCTCGCTAAAGAAGTGAAAACGTAGCCGTTGCAAAACATGATGATCTTTAACCGCTCCCAACTATCTCTCAATCCCTACAAAACCCTGATGTTTTTAGCTGTAACCCTAAACCCCATATTCCAAATCACATCTCATAATTATTCATCTTCTAAAAGTCCCCAGAACAAAATATCAAAAATTAATACCCTAATTTGTTCACCAGCTCAAGCCCAAAAACTCATTACAGCCGAATCGGATCCTCTTCTCGCTAAAAATATCTTCGATTTAGCTTCTCGTCAACCTAATTTTTGCCATTCATACTCTTCATTTCGTACCTTAATTTGTAAACTTGGCGGTTCCCGCCATTTCTCTCTTATGCAAAATCTCATCAAGCGACTCAAATCCGATCGTTACCCTGTAACCCCTGATCTTTTCGGAGATATTATTCAAATTTACGGTGATGCAAAATTACCGGGTCGAGCCCTAAAAGCATTCTATACAATGCTTGAATTTGATTGTAAACCACTTACAGAACACTTTAATCAACTTCTCCAAGTTCTTGTTGCCCATCAGAATTATCTTCGAATTGCATTAGATCTATTTAGGACTGTTGATCGATTTGGTATATCTTTAAATACAAAATCTTACAGTATTTTAATGCGTGCCTTTTGTTTTAATGGTGATATAAGTATTGCGTATAACTTGTTCAATGAAATGTTTAAGAGAGATGTTCTTCCGGATGCCGAGTCTTATCGAATTGTGATGCAAGGGTTGTGTAGGAAAGGTCAAGTGAACAAAGCAGTCGACTTATTAGAAGATATGTTGAATAAAGGGTTTGTGCCGGATGCGTTAAGTTATACGTCTTTGTTGAATAGTTTGTGCAGGAAGAAGAAGTTGAGAGAAGCTTATAAACTTCTCTGTAGGATGAAAGTGAAAGGCTGTAATCCTGATATTGTTCATTATAATACTATAATATTAGGGTTTTGTAGAGAAAAGAAAGCAGTTGATGCTTGTAAAATTGTTGATGATATGGAATCTAGTGGGTGTTTACCTAATTTGGTTTCTTATAGGACGTTGGTTAATGGGTTATGTAATCATGGGATGTATGATGAAGCAACGAATTTTATGTATCAAAAGATTTCAAAAGGTTTTTCTCCGCATGTTTCTGTTTTTAACTCTTTGATTAAGGGTTTCTGCAATGTGGGTAAGATAGAGGAAGCTTGTCGAGTGCTTCAGGAAATGCTCAAACACAGGGAAGCTCCGCACAGGGAGATTTGGGCGGTAATTGTACCAAGGGTTTGCAACAACGATGAGATGATGAGAACAGAGGATACTTTAAGGAGGATTCTTAAGGAAGAGGTATCACATGGCACTCATGGAATAGATGTACGACATGGACAAGAGGAGTACTTGATTAGGAGATTACAAGCGAAAGCATGGAAGATTTAATTATTTCTGGGGGTTTCAATTTGAAATTTCAGGTGTTTATATGCCAAGTAGCTTGCATTATAAGTTATAACTTTATCCCTGCACACAAATTGCGGGCTTATAATGGTGATTGGTGTTTTCATGAGTGTTGCTGGAATTCAGTTCATGATGATGTTCTTGAAACTCAGAAATGGTTACTAAGATCTTGGGGCCCTA
>JAJJWW010004869.1:0-45401 GCA_023531295.1 Papaver armeniacum
TTGTAACCAAGCGCATTTCCTATTGGATTCCTAGTTTCGATTGTTGAGTCGTTTGCGGTTTGCTTATGTTTAATTGTTTACAAGAAGTAAGAAGTAAAGCCCCTAAGTGTTGAAGCCAATGCCATCCCCGATCTCCCTATCTATATTAGTGAGAATACAAGAATAAAAGAGAATTGGCAGAAAATAAAAACTTAAACCGCAGTATCTTTATTCAACCAACTGGTTTTGTACTTGAGGTTAATTCAAATAAATATTCAGAATTCAGAATTACATAAACTCTAAAATATTAAAATTTCAAAATATCCTAATTAACCCGATTCACCACCTAGTTAACTTACATAAAACAATCTTCTCCATACTTTCAAACCCTTTCCTTAATCGTACCAACATCCAATTTCAATTTTTCAGCCAATTCTTTTTTAACTTCGGAGCTGGCAAATTCCTCTATTTCCTCTGTATAGTTTTCAAGTTGATCACCAGTTAATCCATATTGTTCTACCAGAAACTTTTTTATTTCGAAATCTAAGCGCCCTAGACGATCCATATCAGTTGGAGTTGGAACTTGTTTTCCCGATGAGTTTGAATCCATGAAACTATATGAAAACTCTGCTTTCTCTCTAACAAGTTCAAGTACCTCCGCAGGAAATCTCGAATCTGTCATGTCTACTTTAAACTTTTATGAATGCGGAGTCTTTTTTTTTTTTTTTTTTTTTTTTGCGTAGAGCGTTGATGATTCTTTAGCCAGCGGATGGGTTCCCTTTATATAGGCAATAGAAGGTGGGAATATGGAAAATTGTATGCCGGTTTGCGTTATGAGTTCCGGTTAGAAATAGGCGTGGAGTGCTGCGTTAATTAGGAATCTACTGAACTTGCCCAATTTTTGTGCCTAAGCTGCCCAACGTATCGTGAAGGTGTCTAATGGAGAAGGTTCTATTTGGACTTCTTATTTTAGTATCAATGAGTCCCACCGCTCCAATAGTTTTCTTTTCGATTATCTGGCATAGTTGAACATGGTCAGTGTTGGTTGGTTTTAGTCCCATGCGCATCCACCACATAATCGATATTTAATTCAACATCCAACGAATTTTCATTCAATGAATGGGGGTGGATAGACGGATAAAACATGGACTTAAACCACAAGCTAGGCGAACTACAAAATTTGAAATCAATTTGTCTAATATCTTCATTTTTCAGTGTTGAACCCATTTACGTATGTTTACAAGAAGTGTTTTGCGTCATGGCGTTACGGACAGAATTCTTGATTTGGTCTTCTTCATGTATGCTCCATTGAAGTAAGAAGTAAAGCCCCAAAGTGTTAAAGCCAACGCCATTCCTTATTCTGCCTTGAAACTCTCGTGAAATGTTACCTCCGCAGCAATCTGCGTGAATGGAAGAATTGTCGCTCCCACAACTCCAGCAAAGAAGATGAGGTACAAAATATGATCCCGATCTCCAGGTATACATTATCTGCCAAACCACCATACTTGGTACAAACACGAGGTAGTACTTTTTCTCTCCCAAGTCATATTTCACTTGCTTCTTTTTGTATTGCCTGCAAATTCAAAAAATCAGTAAATTCAATTAACAAGTAGATAATGAGCACTCGCAAATATTTTTTAAATAATGAGCACTCACAAATATGTATACGCATAACTTGATTTTTCTTACCAAGAAGTCTTTGTTAATGAGACCCCCGACTGTGCAACTTAATGTGGAAAACAAGGAATAAGAAACTTGAAACTGCAACGCCATAAGATAAGTCACGACGTGTATTAGGATATGTCAAATATGTTAGTCAAGTTAGCATGACTTGACCAGTACTAGTCAATATATAAATACCTCCTCCTTGTATTCTTGTAAACACTTCGTGAAATAAGATCAAATATCTTCTGTAATAACATTTCTCATGGTATCATTGGGTCGGTCCGAAAATTTTCTCTGCAACAAATCTTTCAATAAATTTTAGAGAAGTTTTGGTGTTGTTCTTTAAGATCAAATACGTATTAATTCAATTTTCTGATCTTTTACAAGTCTTGATTTTGTACTTGTTCATCAATTGGAGTTTGAGATATTGATTAGGTTTTCTTCATCTTTATAATATTTCTCAACTACGTTTCAAATCGATGCCGATTACTAGAGGAACGATGAACAATTCTTCACATACACAACAAAATTTGAATCAAGAAGATGGTTCTTTACCTTCCGCTGCTAATGCTTCAAACAATGGAGATTCAGGTTATTTTCAATTACCTTTTAATAACATAGGAAATTTTATCTCAATGAAATTAGATCATACAAATTTCACGCTTTGGCGTGATTAGTTTGAATCGGTCCTTATTTCTACGGATCTTTATGGTTATGTCAATGGTGAGATTGTTGAACCTCTGTTGTTGGTGGTTTTTAGACAAAGGGTAAAATCGTAAAACCCCAAATAACCTAATGTCACCAGTGACACATTTATTAGAACATTTAATGCGTGTAGTCAGTAATTAATAGGGGGTATTTTTTTCAAATTAGGGTTACAACGAACAAAACCCTAATTCACCTCCGTGCCAATGGCAAACCATGCCAGCCACACCTAGCCCGAGCTAGCCGCATCTCTATGCCAATGGCAAATCATGCCACCATACCAAACGCGTCGAAGCATGCCAACCATGCTAGCCGCACCTCCGTGCCAATGGCAAATCATGCCAGACCACACCTAGCCAGGAGCTAGCCGCATCTCTATGCCAATGGCAAATCTTGCCAGCCATACCAAACGCGCCGAAGCATTCCAACCATGCTAGCCGCACCTCCGTGCCAATGGCAAATCATGCCAGCCACACCTAGCCCGAGCTAGCCGCATCTCTATGCCAATGGAAAATCATGACCATACCAAACGCGCAAGAAGCATGCCAACCATGCTAGCGCACCTCCGTGCCAATGGGAAATCATGCCAGCCACACCTAGCCCGAGCTAGCCGCATCTCTATGCCAATGGCAAATCATGCCAGCCATACCAAACGCGCCGAAGCATGCCAACCATGCTAGCCGCACCTCCGTGCCAATGGCAAATCATGCCAGCCACACCTAGCCCAAGATAGCCGCACCTCTATGCCAATGGCAAATCATGCCAGCCATACCAAACGCGCCGAAGCATGCCAACCATGCTAGCCGCACCTCCGTGCCAATGGCAAATCATGCCAGACCACACCTAGCCCGAGCTAGACACGCCATGCCAAACACCCTTACCTTGGCCCTAAGCGCGCCCAAAGTAGCGCCCGCACCAAGGCTTGCAAACCATGCAACCTAGGCCAAATTGGCCACGCATGCCGTTGGCACATGCCAACATGCGTCACTGGTAGCTTTTCCTACCAAGGCCACGGCCCTAACGGCCACGCATGCCATTGGCACATGTCAACATGCGTCACGGTAGCTTTTCCCTACCAAGGCCACGGCCCTAACGGCCACGCATGTCATTGGCACATGCCAACATGCGTCATTTGGTAGCTTTTTCCTACCAAGGCCACGGCCTTAACGGCCACGCATGCCATTGGCACATGCCAACATGCGTTATCGTAGCTTTTCCTACCAAAGCCACGGCCCTAATGCCACGCATGCCATTGGCACATGCCAACATGCGTCACTGGTAGCTTTTCCTACCAAGGCCACGGCCCAAATGGCCACGCATGCCATTGGCACATGCCAACATGCGTCATTTGGTAGCTTTTCCTACCAAGGCCACGCATGCCATTGGCACATGCCAACACGCTCGTCGGTAGATTTCCTACCAAGGCCACGGCCCTAATGGTCACGCATGCCATTGGCATGTGCCAACACGCTCACTGGTAGCTTTTCTTACCAAGGCCACAGCCCTAACGGCCCCGCACGCCATTGGCACATGCCAACACGCTCGTTGGTAGCTTTTTCCTACCAAGGCCACGACCTAAACGGCCGCGCATGCTATTGGCACATGCCAACACGCTCTTGGTACCCTTCATCGCCCAGCCGTGCCCCTAATGCACGCCGGTAGCCTAACTTGCAAGCCGTGCAACTTAGGCCAACTTGCCCGTACGCGCCGGGTGGCACATGCCAAAACCCACGTTTGGTAGCCTAACTCGCAAACCATGCAACCTACCACCAAGGCATTCCGCACATGCCATTGGCACATGCCACACACGCCACTAGTAGCTCTGGTATTTCCACCAACACTCAACGTACAACCTACCACCAAGGTGTTCCACACATGCCATTGGCACATGCCACACACGCCACTAGCAGACTCTGGCATTAATTGTCACTTGCACTCGAAGTACAACCGCAACAAGGGATTCCGCACATGCCACACGCGCCACTAAGCGGCGCCACTTGCACTCAAGGTGCAACCAACACTCGAGATATCAACACAAACTGGGGGATGCTTTCTAGGGTTTTGGTTTGGCGGTCACAACATGCAGCGTACACTACGCTCACATTAAGAAAGCGTGAATAGGAATAAAGCGGTCAAATAAAAGAGGAAATAATGGTGAAAACATTTTCACCCATTAACACCATGCGGTTACCACCTCCTCCCATTATTTCACCCTTTACTCTCTTCCTTCATGAGGCCAGGGTACGTTTCAATCTCGACTTTTATAAATAGGTCTTACCTATTTCCACCAGACAACAAGTCTCGGTCAGGAGAAAATACTACACTCTCAGAAAAGGCAACTTTGCAAGCTCTCCAAAAAGCTTTCATCTCTTGCAAGCTTCCGAAGCTTTAACTTTCTGATACAAGTCGAGACACTACTCTCCAGAAGTATTCTGGTCTCAACACCTTTCTTTGCTTCCCTCCCCAAATCAACCCTTCTCCTCCACTTTCAGTGAAGCAAGTCTGGAACGGCCATTTCTTGGTTTAGGCCGGGCTTGCAGATTTATCTCTCGAATCTATAAAGTTCTCACGTGCAGCACATTTGTTTAGGGTTTGAACCAGTTTCTCACTCACCTACCGAATTTACCGAAATCAATGAAACAATTTTTACCCATAAACAACCTCCATCCGAGATTTCCGTTAATGGTGTTAATATTGTTAATCCAAAATGGATTTATTGGAGAATTCTTCTCGTCGAGATATGGCAATATCTTGAAGTTAGTTTTAAGTCTCAATTTAGTGCAAAGACGTAATTTTTTACGCAATCAATTATATGGGTTAAGAAAAGGATCTCAGACTGTTAGTGTTTTCTTGCATAATTTGAAGAAAATTACTGATTCTCTTGCAGCCATTAATGATAGAGTCTCTGATGCTGGTATCATGATTTATGCACTAAATGGCCTTGGTAGAGACTATGATACCTTTGTTATAGCTACTCAAAATCGTGAAACACCTTATAAATTTGGTGAATTGAAGGCTAGGCTGTTAACTCATGAGCAGTGGCTTAGTGATCAAAATCAAGTTCAAGAAGATGGGTCTAGTTTTGATTCCACAAATCCTACAGCTTTCTATGGAAAGAATACTCATAATGGTGGTAAAAATGGTAAAGGGAAAATCAAAGAATTTCAAGAATAATGGCTCTACTTCAAAGAATGGTTCTACTTTTAAGAATGGTGTTGGGTCTACTAGTTCAAGTGGTGATGTTTCTGATGGAGCTACGAGAAGACCATTTGTGGATTTCTCCACAGTTGAATGCCAGATATGTAGGAAAACTGGTCATTTTGCAACTAGGTGTTTTTTCAGATATCATCCACCAGTTACCAATGCTCATTCTTCTAATCTTGCTAGTGTGCAAAATGTGGAACAAGCTTTCGGTGGAGTTCATGTTAACTCAAAGCTATGTGTGATGATCCTTCGCAACTTGGATTTACGACTCGGGGCTTCTAGACATATGAATGGGGAATCATCAATTCTACATAATATTTCTGCATATAATGGAACAGACAAAGTGGTTGTTGGCAATGGTAAGACTCTTGTTATTTCTAAAACTGGTAGCTCTATACTACATACTTTTACAACAGATTTTAAACTGAATAACATTTTATTAGTACCAGAAATTGCTCAAAACTTACTGTCAGTAGCTCGGTTTACTAGTGTTGATGGTGGTTTTTAGACAAAGGGTAAAATCGTAAAACCCCGAATAACCTAATTTCACCGGTGCCACATTTATTAGGACATTTAATGCATGTATAGTCAGTAATTAATAGGGGGTATTTTTTCAAATTAGGGTTACAACGAACAAAACCCTAATTCCCCTCCGTGCCAATGGCAAATCATGCCAGCCACACCTAGCCTAAGCTAGCCGCGCCATGCCAAACGCACTCTGCCTTGCCCTAGCTATGCTAGTCACACCAAACGCGCCAAAGCATGCCAACCATGCTAGCCGCACCTCCGTGCCAATGGCAAATCATGCCGACCATACCTAGCTAGCACCTCTATGCCAATGGAAATTATGCCAGCCATACCAAATGCGCCGAAGCATGCCAACCATGCTAGCCGCACCTCCGTGCCAATGGAAAATCATGCCAGCCACACCTAGCCCAAGCTAGCCGCGCCATGCCAAACGCACTCTGCCTTGTCCCTAGCTATGCTAGTCACTCCAAACGCGCCAAAGCATGCCAACCATGCTAGCCGCACCTCCGTGCCAATGGCAAATCATGCCAGCCACACCTAGCCCAAGCTAGCCGTGCCATGCCAAACGCACTCTGCCTTGGCCCTAGCTATGCTAGTCACACCAAACGCGCCAAAGCATGCCAACCATGCTAGCCGCACCTCCGTGCCAATGGCAAATCATGCAAGCCACACCAAACGCGCCAAAGCATGCCAACCATTCTAGCCGCACCTCCGTGCCAATGGCAAATCATGCCAGCCACACCTAGTCCAAGCTAGACGCACCTCTATGCCAATGGCAAATCATGCCAGCCATACCAACGCGCCGAAGCATGCCAACCATGCTAGCCGCACCTCCGTGCCAATGGCAAATCATGCCAGCCACACTTTGCCCGAGCTAGCCGCGCCATGCCAAACACACTCTGCCTTGGACCTAGCTACGCGGTCACGCCACGCCAAGCCAAACACCCTTACCTTGGCCCTAGCCGCGCCATGCCAAAGTAGCGCCGCACTAGGCTTGCAAACCATGCAACCTAGGGAAAATTGGCCACACATGCCATTGGCACATGCCAACACGCTCGCTGGTAACTTTTTCTACCAAGGCGCGACCCAAATTGGCCACGCATGCCATTGGCACATGCCAACACGCTCATTCTGGTAGCTTTTCCTACCGGGCGCGACCCAAATTGGCCACGAATGCCATTAGCACATGCTAACACACTCGCTGGTAGCTTTTTCTGCAGGTGGCGACCCAAATTGGCCACGCATGCCATTGGCACATGCCAACACGCCGATGGTAGCTTTTCCTACCGGGCGCGACCCAAATTGGCCACACATGCTATAGGCACATGCCAACACGCTCGTGGTAGCTTTTCCTACTGGGCGCGACCCAAATTGGCCACGCATGCCATTGGCACATGCCAACACGCTCGGTAGCTTTTCCTACCAAGGCGAGACCCAAATTGGCCACGCATGCCATTGGCACATGCCAACACGCTCGCTGGTAGGTTTTCCTGGGCGCGACAAATTGGCCACGCGTGCCATTGGCACATGCCAACACGCTCGCTGGTAGCTTTTCCTACCAGGGCACGACCCAAATTGGCCACGCATGCCATTGGCACATGCCAACACGCTCGCTGGTAGCTTTTCCTACCAGGGTACGACCCAAATTGGCCACGCATGCCATTGGCACATGCCAACACGCGCGCTGGTAGCTTTTCCTATGAGGGCGCGACCTAAATTGGCCACGCATGCCATTGGCACATGCCAACACGCTCGCTGGTAGCTTTTCCTACCGGGCGCGACCCAAATTGGCCACGCATGCCATTGGCACATGCCAACATGCTCGCTGGTAGCTTTTCCTACTAGGACGCAACCCAAGTTGGCCACGCATGCCATTGGCACATGCCAATATGGATCATTTGGTAGCTTTTCTTACCAGGACATAACCCTAATGGCCACGCGCGTTCCATGGACACTTGCCATACACGCCACTAGCGACTCTGGCATTGCTACTTACACTCAACGTACAACCTACCACCAAAGCATTATGCACATGCCATTGGCACATGCCACACACGCCACTAGAAGCTCTGGCATTGCCACTTGCACTCAAGGTGCAACCCGCAAAAAAGGCATTCCGCACATGCCAGTGGCACATGCCACACGCGCCTCTAGCAGCGCCACTTGCACTCAAGGTGCAACCAACGCTCGAGACAACAACACAAACCGGGGATGCTTTCTAGGGTTTTGGTTTGGCGGTCACTGACATGCGGCGTACACTACTACGACATTAAGAAAGCGTGAATAGGAATAAAGCGGTCAAATAAATGAGGAAATAATGGTGAAAACGTTTTCACCCATAAACACCTTGCGGTTACCACCTCCTCCCATTATTTCACCCTTTACTCTTTTCTTTCATGAGGCGAGCACGTTACGGCCTCGACTTGTATAAATAGGTCTTACCTATTTCCACCCGGACAACAAGTCTCGGTCGGGAGAAAAATACAACACTCTCGGAAAAGGCAACTTTGCAAGCTCTCCAAAAAGATTTCATCTCTTGTAAGCTTCGAAGCTTTCACTTTCTCGATACAAGTCGAGACACTACTCTCCCTGAATTATTCGGTCTCAACACCTTTCTTTGCTTCCCCTCCCAAATCAACCCTTTTCCTCCACTTTGTGGTGAAGCAAGTCTGGAACCGCCATTTCTTGGTTTAGGCCGGACTTGTGCAGATTGATCTCTCGAATCTAGAAAGTGCTTACGTGCAGCACATTTGTTTAGGGTTTAAACAAGTTTCTCACTCACCTACCGAATTTACTGAAATCGACGGAAACGATTTTTACCCATAAACAATTGGCGACCACAGTGGGAGGTTCGATCTTTCGGTTACAATGTCAACTTTCAACCAGCGATCTCATTCTTCGACCCAGACGTCAAGATGGTAGAGGAAGGCAATCCACTCCGACTCAGTTACTTGACGGCTTGATTATCAGTCATGACATGATAAGGGGCGACTGGGGACTTCTCACAGGCTAGAAGCAAAACGATCCGCCCAGGGATTAACGGCACAGTTATCCGACAACTCAGCAACGATTCGGAAGACTGGGGACTTCCCATGACCATGTTTCTCAAAAAAAAAACTTGGTCTTGCACCGGAAAGTTTATTCTCATCATAAGACCCGAGAAACCGAGTAAGTCTTATCTAGACAAAAATACGTGGTTTGCTTTTTCAAGTTCTCGATAAAACCGATAGCCATGTTATGTTTCATCCCATATCATCTACCAACACACGGTTCCATGGTTTTCCGGGATGTTTCGTCACTTTCAATCATAACTAAAACAATCAACTCCTAAACAATTCATTCCAAAAAGAATAACCCAAACTGTCAAGGTAACATTTATCCATCAACCCAAGAAATCCGGGAAGACAAAAACCATAAACCAGGCGCTTTGTTTGCCTTTCAAAAATTCACCTACCCGTACATACCAACTTTGCACAATAATAATTACACTGTCACTATTAGCAGACGTTACTACGGTGACATTTGAAGAATTATTTATGATGAAGTATTTCCACAAGTTTATGAAAGGCATACCTATGGCTACGGTTTACACCAAAGACAAGAAAACAATAAAACAAATTGAAAGAGAAAAGCTGGAGTACATATTTGGAATATGCTTGCCCACTTTATCACTCTGCACGCGCTACCGCTAACACCATGACGTGATAACAAAGATACGAGGTAAAAAGGGGAGCCAACCCATTTCATAAGCACAAGACTTTTGGAATTTGAATAAGGAAAGGATTTCTGTTTGAGCTACGTATGGTAAGAGGCAAGCTGGGCCCGCAGGAACAAGTCCAAGCCACGCCAAGCCAGACTGTGCCAAGCCAATGGTCCACACCATACCGAAATCCAAGCAGCGTCCAGGCCTAACCGAGTGTACACACAAAGTCAGCGCCCATTCCAAGACGATCCAGCGCCTACCAGACGCGTTTCCCGGATCGCGTTTGCTACGATGCGCTTGCCAGACGCGCATGCCGAAGCGCTTGCCGACGCGCTTACCAGACGCACATGCCAGGCACACATGCCGCACGCGCATGCCAGCCGCAGTACCACACTTTGTGCTAACAGTTTGCATCCTTCCAGCGCTAACATCTTGCGCCCTTCCAGCACCATCCTCGCCCTTCGAAACAGCGCCATGGCTCCAAAGACTTCGTGATCAAAACCGTGTCATCTCTCGCACGATACACTTACGATCACCAACGAGCCACTTCCGCCACCCCAACGGTTATTCAATCATGGAAGCTCCAGTAGTCACCGGAGACGCTACTCCACCATCGGGGCAAGATACTGGAAGATCCGGAAGAAGACGACCTCCTTTTAGCACTGTTGATTTGATGAAAAGACAAAAGATACTTCAGCAGGACGCGCGTTTATAGATGAAGAGGCTCGCGTTGCTCTTGAACGCCCGATGGGAATGGGATAAGCAATCCAATTTCGTCACACGTGAAGATCAGGAAAGACTTCTCCAAAATCGAAAGCAAGGAAATCAACAACTCTCCTGAGTTCACGGAGACCCTTCTTCCGTCAGGACTCGCACAATGGGAACTTCTCCCACAAAGTCGCACGATCTATGATGAAACAGATTATGTGAGATTCTATTTTCTCAAGGCGTAGCGTCAAGACATATTTGCACCCCTCAACCGCACTGCATCGGGAAAGCAGGCGATTCCATCCAGGAAGCCGTTCCCAAACCCCAACCTATCCTCGAAAGCACGATCTATAGATGTAACAGGGACTCCTAACCTCTTGTTCTCTTGAGGGATGTCGAGTTTGAAAGAACGTGACGCGGCCTTCGACTTAAAAAAAGGTAGCCATCAAGGCTCTGAGAGTTGCAAGATGTCGTTTCAACGTTCTCTCCAGAAGTAGCTCAGCATTAACGTTCTCTCCAGAAGTAGCTATGCATCAACGTTCTCCAGCAGCGGCTTTGCTTCAACGTTCGCTTCAACGCCACTCCTTCCTGCAAAGGGTCTTGCCGCCACACTTCCCATATCAAGGAACATAGTCACAGCCAGACAATCTTCGTAGTCATGGACACCTTTTAATCTATCTCGCCAAAACTCGTGATCATGGACAGTTTGCTCGCTTACGCATCCATCCAATCCTTTTACTTCCACGGAAGCCCATAGAATATCAGCCAACCTACTTTGTTACCACGACAATGTAGTTTCTCCTGATTACATCTCCTACCAAGAACTGTTGCCCCTCATCCGTTGATACCAGCCAGAGCTTCACCGCAACAGCAATTACTACAAAGATGGAAACACGTAAACCATACTTGAGGACGGAAGATATACACGAGATCCCTTCATTGTCAAAGCTCCGAAGACACAGTCCACCAAAAATCCGTACCCGCAACAAGGTCCTCTACTCTTCAAGGGTGCAACGCAAGAATATCGTCACCTCTCTGTCTAGAAGACGCCCAACACTTTACGAGGCCGCGGAGGATCCCGAGCCTGCACTATCCAGAATATGTCATCATGTAATTTCTGAGCATCCCAGTGTCACATCCATAAGAGTACGATAGGCTTATATCAAATCCCGTGGAGGGGGATTCAAGGCGATGTAATGAAAGTAGGTTATGCATGGGGACTACCAGCGTGAGAAGCTTTCACTCCCCTCAACCAGGTTATTCCGATTTCAACATCATCACTATCGAGGTTTTACGAGCCGCGGGAATTTCTCAACATGAAGTCGTACATGTGCACCGAAAACTCCAAAAGCACGCTAGAAGGTTATATTCACGTATTCATCCATGCCATCATATAAAACCGAAGTATGACCGGGACTTATCACCGCATCCCATTTCAATAACGATAGTCCAAGATTCAGAAGATGGTTTGAAGGATTAACTTGGAACAAAGTCCCGGAAGACTTGATAGCAGCGCATCGGCAATGGAACGTCTCCCTATTTCATCCCGGGGCGCCAGAAGTTTTCGACCATGCAAGCATTCACAACAACTTGAACATGTCCATGCCGAAGTCTGTGGAATAACATCAGTTTTAACCCTCTACCGTCGTTTACAATGACTTGGATACTATTGGCCGGAGATGGAAGACCAATCTCGATTACTCCAGAAGATCCCGGGCGGAGGAACATGCACAAGCATACAGAAACAGGATTTCCAGGGCGTACAACAGCCATGTAAAATCAGGGTTTTTAAGGAAGGAGATCTGGTGCTAAAAACCGCCAAACACATCCAAACAAGATGCATCGGCACCAAGTTTTCTCCCAAATGGGAAGGGCCGTACATAATCACTAAAGCGTATGACAGTGGTTACTACAAGATTATCAAAGAAGATGGGGAAAGCTAGAGACATTCATCGACGAAAAGTGGCTTAAGGCATACTACGCCTAATCACTTCCCCGCAACATGCTACATCAAAAATTCCTACTCTTCAAGTCTCGAGTTAAATCTTCAATCCTCCGAGACTCCAAGGCCAAAGCTTTCTCCTCTTCCAAAGATGGCTTCCGTGGCGGGGAATCACACCAGCAAGAATACCGGCTCTGTCGACTTTCAAAATATTGAGACGATGCCGCAACCAAACGATATTAAACTCCAAGGATTCACGAGGTGGACACCATGTTCTCCCACCTTTTAATGGCTAACTCTGCAAAGAAAGACGGATGGAAATATTCTCCATCTCAAGAATCATTGGCAAAAGACAGTTTACTACGGAAACCAAGGCGGACGAACAACACTTCACTGCGCTCCCGGTAGCGATATGGCCGCATTTCTTCCATATCCTCGTATAAAGGACCATGAATTCTTTCCGCACCAGGAAACCGCCAACATTCCGGTAATTGGAGGAGAGACACCTCATACGAGTCCCAAATGACAAACCTGCATAGGGGTATTCATGACAAGAGAGCCCTAAATCAGCGTTCTCCAAGTCTGCAGCAGTCAATTAGGTTGGATTTGAAGGGAGGGGAACGACTAAGTCATCCTCGTCGACAACAGTAACGCATGCTCCAACGGGATATCTCTGCACAAAAGGGAGATTTTCCATTCATCAAACAAGCGGTAAAGCGTACGTCAGTCCACCAAAGAAGAAGAATACATACCGGTATGATTTTCTTAACCCGAATAACCCTTGTTGGGATGCTCCTGCAAGAGTCAGACCTCGCGCCTCCACATGGAGAATCTGGCTGGTTGGAAGATGATTCGTCTCTGTGCGACATAACAAAGAGAGAAACTCAACAAGAAGAACCCTTTCTCAAACGAGGGAGATGATGCAATTACGTTGGGTATGAATACGGAACCTTAAAGAAGGAAAGGAAGCAATGAGGGACATAATGCTTCCAGATTTTATCATGGATAATGCCCTGATTGAAGCCGCGCATGAAGGAAGGCAAAAAATAAGGAAACTTTGCTATCTGTAGAAACACCTACTCCCTCCTTGTTTACACCTTCCCACCTTGCGCCGGTCCTACCGCCTAGCACGCCGTTTCCCAACTCACGTCAACTTCCCAATGACCGCCAAGTCACGCGCCTAGCACGCTCGCCTTCCCCACCTTGCGCCGGTCCCGCGACTAGCATGATCGACTTCCCCACCTTGCGCCGGTCCTACCATCTAACACGCTCGTTTTCCCAACTCACGTCAACTTCCCAATGACCGCCCAAGTCACGCCCGGCTAGCACGCTCGGCTTCCCCACCTTGTGCCGGTCCGCCGGCCAGCACGATCGGCTTCACCACCTTTCGCCGGCCCCTCCGGCTAGCATGATCGGCTTCCCACCTTGCGCGGTCCCCGCCGGCTAGCACGCTCGGTTCCCAACTCACGTCAACTTCCCAATGACCGCCCAAGTCACGCCATCTAGCACGCTCAGCTTCCCCACCTTGCGCCGGTCCCACCAGCTAGCATGATCAGCTTCCCCACCTTGTGCCGGTCCTACCAGCTAGCACGCTCAGTTTCCCAACTCACGTCAACTTCCCAATGACCGCCCAAGTAACGCCATCTAGCACACTCAGCTTCCCCACCTTGCGCCGGCCCCGCCAGCCTAGCACGATCAGCTTCACCACCTTGCGCCCGGTCCCTCCGGCTAGGATGATCGGCTTCCCCACCTTGCGTCGGTCCCGCCATCTAGCACGCTCGGTTTCTAACTCGCGTCAATTTCTCAATGCCGCTTGACTTCTGTCTCTCAATGATGTCGACTTCCCAATTGTGCCGGCCTCCCGATTGTGTAAAAGCGCAGAGGCAAGGATTCCGAATCCTATTTATAAAAGGTCGAGACAAGCCTCCTCAATTTTCTTTACGATTTACGGTTGATAGTTTGTCACAATCTTATGCTTACCTCGCAACAAAGCTCCTGCCCGAGCTAAGCATGGGACTTAATGTTGATGGTGGTTTTTTGGACAAAGGTAAAATCGTAAAACCCCGAATAACCTAATGTCACCGGTGCCTCATTTATTAGGACATTTAATGCATGTAGTCGAGAATTTATAGGGGTATTTTTTCAAATTAGGGTTACAACGAACAAAACCCTAATTCCCCTCCGTGCCAATGGCAAATCATGCCACCACACCTAGCCCAAGCTAGCCGCGCCATGCCAAACGCACTCGCCTTGGCCCTAGCTAAGCAAGCCACACCAAACGCGCCAAAGCATGCCAACCATGCTAGCCGCACCTCCGTGCCAATGGAAAATCATGCCAGCCACACCTAGCCCAAGCTAGACGCACCTCTATGCCAATGGCAAATTATGCCAGCCATACCAAACGCGCCGAAGCATGCCAACCATACTAGCCGCACCTCCGTTCCAATGGCAAATCATGCCATCCACACCTAGCCCAAGCTAGCCGCGCCATGCCAAACGCATCTTGCCTTGGCCCTAGCTATGCTAGTCACACCAAACGCGCCAAAGCATGCCAACCATGCTAGCCGCACCTCCGTGCCAATTGCAAATCATGCCATCCACACCTAGCCCAAGCTAGCCGCACCTCCGTGCCAATGGCAAATCATGCCAGCCACACCAAACGCGCCAAAGCATGCCAACCATGCTAGCCGCACCTCCGTGCCAATGGAAAATCATGCCAGCCACACCTAGCCCAAGCTAGACGCACCTCTATGCCAATGGCAAATTATTCGACCATACCAAACGCGCCGAAGCATGCCAGCAAACTAGCCGCACCTCCGTGCCAATGGAAAATCATGACGCCACACCTTGCCCGAGATAGCCGCGCCATGCCAAACACACTCTGCGTTGGCCCTAGCTCACGCCGGGTCACTCCACGCCAAGCCAAACACCCTTACCTTGGCCCTAGCCGGCGCCATGCCAAAGTAGCGCCCGCACCTAGGCTTGCAAAACATGCAACCTAGGCCAAATTGGCCACGCATGCCATTGGCATATGCCAACACGCTCGCGGGTAACTTTTTCTACCAAGGCGCGACCCAAATTGGCCACGCATGCCATTGGCACATGCCAACATGCTCATTGGTAGCTTTTCCTCCAAGGCGCGACCCAAATTGGCCACGCATGCCATTGGCACTTGCCAACACGCTGCATTTGGTAGCTTTTTTACTGGCGCGACCCAAATTGGTCACGCATGCCATTGGCACTTGCCAACACGCCGCCGGTAGCTTTTCTACGTGGCGCGACCCAAATTGGCCACGCATGCCATTGGCACATGCCAACACGTCATTTTGGTAGCTTTTCCTACCAAGGCGCAACCCAAATTGGCCACGCATGCCATTGGCACATGCCAACACGCTCACGGGTAGCTTTTCTTACTAGGGCGCGACCCAAATTGGCCACGCATGCCATTGGCACATGCCAACACGCTCGCCGGTAGCTTTTTCCGCCGTGGCACGAACCAAATTGCCACGCATGCCATTGGCACATGCCAACACGCTGCCGGTAGCTTTTCCTACCAAGGCGCGACCCAAATTGGCAACGCATGCCATTAGCACATGCCAACATGCTCGCCGGGTAGCTTTTCCTACTGTGGCGCGACCCAAATTGGCCACACATGCCATTGGCACATGCCAACCCGCTCGCCGGTAGCTTTTCCTACTGTGGCGCGACCCAAATTGGCCACGCATGCCATTGGCACATGCCAACACGCCGCCGGTAGCTTTTCCTACCCGGCGCGACCAAATTGGCCACGCATGCCATTGGCACATGCCAACACGCTCATTGGTAGCTTTTCCTACCAGACGCAACCCAAGTTGGACATGCATGCCATTGGCACATGCCAACATGGATCACTTTGGTAGCTTTTCTTACCAGGACATAACCCTAATGGCCACGCATGCCATTGAAACTTGCCATACACGCCAATAGCAGCTCCGGCATTGCCACTTACACTCACCGTACAACCTACCACCAAAGCATTACGCACATGCCATTGGCACATGCCACACACGCCACTAGCGCCTGGCATTGCCACTTGCACTCAAGGTGCAACCTGCAACAAAGGCATTCCGCACATGCCAGGTGGAACATGCCACACGCGCCTCTAGCAGCGCCACTTGCACTCAAGGTGCAACCAACGCTCGAGACATCAACACAAACGGGGATGCTTTCTAGGGATTTGGTTTGGCGGTCACAAACATGCATCGTACACTACGCTCACATTAAGAAAGCGTGAATAGGAATAAAGCGGTCAAATAAATGAGGAAATAATGGTGAAAACGTTTTCACCCATAAACACCTTGCGGTTACCACCTCCTCCCATTATTTCACCCTTTACTCTCTTCCTTCATGAGGCCGGTGGTGCGTTCTGGCCTCGACTTGTATAAATAGGTCTTACCTATTTCCACCGAGACAACAAGTCTCGGTCAGAAGAAAAATACAACACTCTCAGAAAAGGAAACTTTGCAAGCTCTCCAAAAAGCTTTCATCTCTTGTAAGCTTCCGAAGCTTTCAGTTTCTGATACAAGTCGAGACACTACTCTCTGCAATTATTCTGGTCTCAACACCTTTCTTTGCTTCCCTCCCCAAATCAACCCTTCTCCTCCACTTTGTGACCGAAGCAAGTCTGGAACGGCCATTTCTTGGTTTAGGCCGGACTTGTACAGATTGATCTCTCGAATCTAGAAAGTGCTCACGTGCAGCACATTTGTTTAGGGTTTGAACCGGTTTCTCACTCACCTACCGAATTTCCGAAATCGGCGGAAACGATTTTTATCCATAAACAACTAGAGACAATCACTGTTATTTTATTTTTGATCCTTGGAGTTATGAGATTAGAGATTTAAGTTCTCACACAATTTTGGCACATGGTAATATGGTCAATAACTTGTATCCCATTCACAATTTATCTTTTAGCTCAAACTCTCATTTTACATCCTTTTCTACTATGCTTCCTTCATCTCGCCACTTGGCATAATAGATTAGGTCATCCAACTAAAAGCATTGTGCATCATTTGAACTCTAATAAGTCTATTTCTATGACTTCTAATTCCTCTGATTCTCTTTGTCATCCATGCCAAATTATCAAAAGCAAAAGACTACCATTTTATCTGTCTGACACTGATGAATCAAAACCCTTGTCTCTTATTCATTGTGATGTTTGGGGTCCATCACCAATCTCTTCTTTTGCTGGTTATAAGTATTATATAGTGTTTATAGATGATGCCACTAGATTTCACTGGATTTATCCTATGAAACTAAAGACTGATGCTTTATAGTGTTTCACACATTTTAAAAATCTTCTTGAGAATATATTTTCAACAAAGATTCTTTATTTTCAAACTGACAATGCTTGTGAGCTTGCCAAAGGTGTTTTTAAGCAATTTCTAGATTCTCAAGGTATTCAACTCAGATTATCTTATCCTAATACCCCTGAGCAGAATGACCTTGCAGAAAGAAAGCATCACCATATCACAGAAATGGGTAATACACTTCTTTTTCATTCCTCTTGTCCTAAGTTTCTCTGGTTTGATGCATTTCTTACTGCGACTTTTCTTATAAACAGAACCCCTACACCTGTTTTATCAATGAAATCTCCGTATGAGATTATTTTCATGTTCAACCTGATTATTTTGTTTTACGCGTTTTTGGTTCAACCTGTTTTCCTTATCTTGGTCATTATAGATGATAGGTGTCTAAAACACCTATGTATTTATCTATTGTTTATGCTTTCTCTGCTAGTTTTCTTGTAAATTATGTATCTTATGTTTGCTTTTGAATATTTAGGTACTTTGGAGTCATTTGGAATAAAAGAAGAAGAAACGTCGCTTAAAAGGCAAAGAAATTGCAACTGCTGTTGGAGGCGAATTATTTCTCATTAATTACTTTTATTTCTTCATCTCTGTCTGAAAAGCATGTCGGCTTTAGTGATGCAAATTTATCTGTCGAAAAGCATGACGGCTTTAGTGATGAAGAGAAAATGAAGAGAGGAAGTGAATCGAGAAGTAGGAGACGACCATTGTTGGTGGAAGAATTCAAGGGACGCAGCCGTGCACGCAGCTAAAGCTCATTGGAGGCCAAGGACATTGTCAGTGAAGCTGGAGCTAAAAGAGAATTTAATTCTCTTTGTTGCGGTCTGAGAAATAGACGGACATGGACTTGAATGGAGCTTAGGTGCCAGCAATAAGAAGTTTCTATGGTGTGGGCTTAACATTTGCTTGGACCATTAATTGTTCAGTGGACTTCATCTCAGGGTCATACACGTTTGTGCTAGAAGATAAAAATTAGGTTTTCATAGAAACTCAATTTCATGAGCGGAGGAGGAGGCCGAGCTTTAACCAGTGAGCTGCTACACTAATCTCGTTGCCGCAACCAGTTCGAGAACTATTCCTTGCCGCCGGTTAACCTTGTTCATACGGGTTCTCACCATGGGTCAAGAGACGTAGCTGAAGCCGAGAAAACGAAGGAAGCTCAGAAGCTTGAGTTTCTGCCATCGATCGATGGAAGAGAATGGTCATTAAAATTGAGTTCTGTAACGAATTAAGAGATGGGCCTGATGCTTGCCAAGGTTGAGAGGCATATCTGAAGCCGAGAAGACAAGAAACAGGGAAGAAAGTGGTCCGCTTTGGTGTTGTATTCCAGCTCGAAGCAGAGATGAGGATTGAAGTGTGTTTCCGAGTTCTGTATATGATTTGAATGAATGGGTTTTGTATGAATTCGCAGGGAAGGAGATGGAATGATTAGATATCAACAGCAAAGCCATGTCTTTGGTTTACCAGATTCAGGTGCACAATATGCTTGTAGAAACGCCTGAACGAATTCAGCATTTCAAGTTCAGCCACGACCAGTCTACAGCTCCATCTTTCATTAGGTTGCCAGGGTTCGAACGCTCATGTCTGTGTATAAGGATTGTCGACTATGGCAAAGGAGTTGAGTTTCATAACAAGCAGGGAAGAGAGTTGAGTTAGTCTGCGCACAAGATTGTTTGGCAAAGGCTAAGACTGGATTGTGTATGGAATTGACTCATTGCAGGGAAGTTGAGCATGAAAAGCAAGAACCGAACTGAACAGCTAGTCTAAGCTGAGTTTCATCAGGTTATCCATGGTTTTAAGACGTGTTCTCAGGTAGGATACGATTCAGGGACTGAGAAGAACAAGTAGCTGGAGTTGGTGATATACGTGTTTAGGATGGATTTTGGGCGAAATTAGAGTTCAGAGAGACAGGGAGTGAGTTGTTGTTGCTGTCATAAAGGGGTTTAGCTATTTCGAGGTTGTCATAAGCGAGCCGATCCCGTGTCTAGAAGGGCCCTGTGCAGAAATTTTTCGTAGGGTCTTTTACAATGTCGAATATTTTGTAATAATAAAAAACAAAAATAATTAATAATTTTTATTTAATTTGTAAGATTATCGACGATACCAAATAAAAATTTACGACTAAATAATGGTGTTAATGCGTATTTTATATAGAATGAGAGTATTAAATAATAACTTTTTTTCTGGATGTCAATAAGAATACGCAAGGATAACACAAAATTTATATAGATAAAATGAGAGCATTAAATAAGAACTTTTTTCCGGATGTCAATAAAAATACGCAAGGATAACACAAAAGATAGGAAGCTTACTCTTGGGAGGTAATGGTATTAGGTTAAATACGGTAAAATTTAAATTTAAATCAACAATGAATTGATTGCTCAATGGATGGATAGTTTAAGTATTGCCCCCATAGGTTGTGTGTTTGAGTTCGGCCACCGTAAAGTTTTCTTTTTTTTTTGTTAGTGTATGAATTTTGGGCTGGAAAAAAAAGGCCCTTGGAAAGAATTTTTTGTCAGGCGGTCGCACACCTTGCACACCCTCAGGCCCGGCTCTGCGTACAAGGGTCGTTGGCAGTGGCTAGGACTTAATAAGAAATCGAGATACTTGAATAGGGACACATGAGATACAGTATTTCTTTGGGCCGACAAAAAAAGGATTAGGAAACATGGGAGTTTACCCGATTCGATTTTGCAGGAAGATACTGAAGCTATAAAAGAAGAACCCTACTAACAGGGATCAGATATCACATATTCTTTTTGGAGTTTTGCAGAGAGCCGGAGCTAGGGTTTGCTTTCATTTAATATTTTCATCTTCTTTACTTTATTTCAATTATTATTTGATGATGAACTCCAATATTATGAGTAACTAAAACTCTCTTTGATTAAGGGCGATTTGAAGCCCGAAATATGAATCTATATTTGATATGAAATAACTTGTTCTCTTGCATTCATTAATGTTATTGATTGATTTCTACCATGCTAATATTGTCTATGGATTATTTGTTAAGGGTTTAAGTTTAAATTGAATCATTAATTCTTAATCTATTTGCTAGTTTAGATTTTCTTCGACCCGTAATTGTCTAGAGAAGATAAACGCAAGTAGAAATATATAGGTATTGATGATGGGACTTTGTTAAGTACCTATATGTAGAAATCAACACTAGTAGGTGATTCATGATTTTGAGTTCATCACTAGGAGCAACCTTATCTCACGTAACTTAGAGCACTTGTTTAAGTCAAACCTAGTAAGCGTACCTCTAGGAAACTTGGCAAGTAGGAACCGGTAGTCGAGCGCTTCCGTATCCGGTGAGCTAGGAGATAATAACGGAATAGTTGAGCGTACTAATTATTCTAGGGTTGTTAGTAACATGATAATGTGAAGAACATAGCTATCTATCAATTTGGTTTGTATTCCGTGGTCTAGAATGAACCTTTAATCAATTACATCTCATATTTGAATACATTTTACAATCTTCAGCATTTCTACAACAAAATCATCTTTGCTAAGAGTATTTGCATAACAACTTGAACTTCATTCCTACCTTGGGACGATCCTACTTACATTATACTACTTGCTAGTTAAGGAGAAGTAGAGAAATTTATTTTGCAGTTCGACACCTCGTCAAAATTGCGCCATTTTGCCAACGACCCTTGTATGAACCTGAAATAGCTAAACCCCTTTCTGACAGCAACAACAACTCACTCCCTGTCTCTCTGAACTCTAATTTCGCCCAAAATCCATCCTAAACACGTATATCACCAACTCCAGCTACTTGTTCTTCTCAGTCCCTGAATCGTATCCCGCTCGAGAACACTCAAGGAGCTCACTTCTCCAAACCTAGATCAGCAGCCTTTATGTATTCAGCTGAATGGAACCATTGAGTTGAAACCACAATTGATTAACTTGCTGCCCAAATTCAGAGGTTTAGCGGGAGAAGATCCTAATCGTCACTTGCAACAATTCCATCATGTTGTGACTAGTATGAAGCAAGCAAATGCAGACGCCGATATGGATATGATGACAACGTTCCCTTTCTCTCTTATAAATGTTGCAGGAGAATGGTTCTTTTGCTTACCCGCTGGAAGAATAACCACATGGAATAGGATGAAGAAATTGTTCCTTGAAAAGTATTTTCCAACATCAAAAGCAGCTGTGATTCGCAAGGAGATTTGTGGTATTAGGCAAGTATCGGGAGAGACTCTCCATGAGTATTGGGAGCGCTACAAGAAGCTTTTAGCTAGTTGTCCACACCACCAAATCAGTGATCAACTTGTGATTCAATATTTCTACGAGGGGTTGCTTTCTAATGATAGAAATTTGATCGATGCCGCAAGTGGTGGTGCACTTACCAACAAGACCATTGCGGAAGCTACAAGTTTGTTGGAGAATATGGCTGCGAACACTCAACAATTCTACACTCGAGATGAATCAGCAGTAAGGAAGGTGAATGAAGTTGGCAATTCTTCACACATGGAACAAAGGATGGGCAACATGGAGAGAATGATGACTCAAATAGCTGCGGCTGTCATACCATCATCATATACCGAAGATGTTGAGCAAGCAAGTGCTATGTACCAAAATCAGCAAAGGCCGAGGTACGATCCGTACTCCAACACATACAACCCAGGTTGGCGTGATCATCCGAATTTCAGCTATGCAAACAAGCAAGCTGCTGCAAATCCTACTTTCAATCAACAAGGAGGATATCAATTCATGCAAAGACCACCACAAGAAACTCAAGGCACGCAGTATAGATGACAAGTTGAATCTCATTCTCAAAACAATGGTGCAAGATAAGCAAAAGTCAGCAATGGATATGAAGGACATCCGAACACAAATGGGTCAATTAGCTAATGCCGTGAGAAAATTGGAAGCACAAGCAGAGGAAAACTTCCTTCGCAACCAATAAATCACAAGGAGAATGCCAATGCTATTGAGTTACGAACCGGGAAGCAAGTAGAGAAACTAGGAAACTCACCGGTGTCCCATGAACCTGATTTGGAGAAAGAAAGAGGTGAAACAGTCCCTAAAAAAGGCTGACCGGTAACAAATTCTAACTCTAAAACTCATGTTTCTACTTATGTTACTTCTCCTCCTTTTCCTAGCAGGTTTGCAAAGTCGAACAAGGAGACATTGTACCAAGAGCTTTTGGAAATCTTTAAGAAGATTGAAGTGAACATTCCACTCATTGAGGCGATAAGGCAAGTTCCGCGTTGGGCAAAGTTCTTGAAGGAATTGTGCACTAACAAGCACAAATTGACCGGTAACGAGGTAATGAGTGTGGGGGAGAATGCTTCGGCATATCTTCAAAAGAAACTCCCACCTAAGTTGAAAGATCCCGGTAGTTTCACCATACCATGTACTATTGGTAAAATCAGGTTTGAACGTGCTATGTTAGATTTAGGAGCATCCATTTATGTTATGCCTGCCTCCGTTTATAAATCATTGAATCTTGGACCTCTTAAGAATACCGGTATTGTTATACAACTTGCTGATAGGTCTAATTCTTACCCGAAAGGGGTTATTGAAGATGTTTTGGTGCGGAGTTAATCAACTCATATTTCCAAGCTGATTTCTATGTTCTTGACATGATGGATGAAGATTCACCATCGACTACCCCCTTGCTGTTGGGTAGACCATTCATGAGAACCGCTAGAACAAAGATTGATGTTTTCAAGGGCGCTTTAACTATGGAATTTGATGATGAGATCATAAGTTTCAATATCTTTGAAGCTATGAGATATCCTAGTGATGTGCATTCCTGTTTTTCAATTGATATTATTGATTCTCTAGCTCAAAGATATTTTGAATTGAATGGTGAAGATGCTTTAGAAAACACCATAGTGGAAGGTTTAGGTTATGGAAAATACAAAGACATTGAAAGTGAATTGTCTATTTGTGATGAGCTTAAAGAGGCTGTTTTATCTCTTAACTCATTACAAGAAGTTCCACCAAAATATAATGTGTCTTATGGTTCTTTGCCGCTTACTAATGAGAAACTTTTACCGTCGATTGTGCAGGCACCTATTCTTGAGTTGAAACCTCTTAGGATCACCTTAAATACGTGTATTTAGGTGACAAGGAAGAGTTACCGGTGATCATTGCCAACAACCTTACCAAGGTGCAAGAGGAGAAGCTTGTTCGAGTGCTAAGAGAGTACAAGTCTGCCATTGGGTGGACTATTGCCGATATCAAAGGAATCAGTCCTTCCACATGTATGCACCGAATACTTCTTGAGGAGGGGGCAAAACCAACAAGAGAAGCTCAACGTCGCTTGAACCCTCCAATGATGGAAGTAGTCAAGAAGGAAATCTGAAGTTGTTGGAAGTAGGGGTGATTTATCCCATATCCGATAGCAAATGGGTGAGCCCGATTCAAGTCGTTCCAAAGAAGTCCGGAATCACGGTGGTGAAAAACGAAGATAATGACTTGGTTCCAACTAGAATCCAGACCGGTTGGAGAGTGTGCATTGATTAGAAAGCTCAACTCTACCACCGAAAGGACCATTTTCCCTTACCATTCATTGATCAAATGCTTGAAAGGTTGGCTAGACATGCTTTTTACTGCTTCCTTGATGGTTTTCAGGTTATAACCAGATTGTAATAGCTCCGGAAGATCAAGAAAAGACGACGTTTACTTGCCCTTTTGGCACTTTTGCGTATAGACGTATGCCATTTGGCTTGTGCAATGCTGACCACTTTTCAACGTTGTATGGTAAGTATATTTTCAGATTATGTGGAAAGCATCATAGAAGTGTTTATGGATGATTTCAGCGTGTATGGTGATTCTTTTGACAAATGCTTAGATAACCTTGCACTTATTCTTAAACGATGCATAGAAACTAATCTTGTGCTTAATTGAGAAAAATGTCACTTTATGGTCAATCATGGGATTGTGCTAGGTCATGTTGTATCCTCTAAGGGGTTAGAAGTTGACAAGGCTAAGATAGATTTGATTCGGAACTTACAATACCCCACAAATATGAGGGAGGTTCGCTCTTTTCTTGGTCATGCAGGGTTTTATAGGAGATTCATCAAGGATTTCTCCAAGATTGCAATGCCCCTGTGTAGACTCTTGCAAAAAGATGTGGCCTTTGATTGTGACAAGGAATGCAAGGAAGCTTTCGACACCTTGAAAGAGTTGTTGACTACCGCACCAATCATCAAACCACCGGACTGGAGCAAGCCATTTGAGTTAATGTGCGATGCAAGTGATTATGCCGTTGGAGCCGTGTTAGGACAGCGAGATGGCAAAGTTCCATATGCCATTTATTATGCTTATAGAACTCTCAACGGAGCACAAATCAACTACTCCACTACCGAAAAGGAGCTCTTGGCCATAGTATTTGCACTACGAAGTTTCGATCTTATTTGGTGGGTACAAAGGTGGTGGTTTTCTCCGACCATGATGCACTTCGTTACTTGGTCACAAAGAAGGATGCTAAGCCAAGGCTCATAAGGTGGATACTTCTTCTTCAAGAGTTCAACATGCAAATCAAGGACAAGAAGGGTAGTGAGAATACTATAGCGGATCATCTAAGTAGATTGGTTGTGTCCAAGAAGCGATTCCTTTGCATGATAGCTTCCGGATGAGCAACTCTTTGCGGTTGGTGGCACAACTCCATGGTAATTTTTGATATTGTTAACTTCTTGGTGACGGGACAAGTACCTAGTTCCATGTCTACATTCCAAAAACACAAGCTCAAGAAGATTGCCAAGCAATATATATGGGATGAACCTTATTTGTGGAAGCATTGCTCCGATCAAATGATTGCAGTGCGTACTTGAATCAGTTCCAATCAATTCTGAATTTTGTCACTCATATGCTTGTGGTGGCCATTTCGGAGCCAAGAGGACAGCCCTCAAGGTTCTCGAAAGTGGTTTTATTGGCCTACATTGTTTAAGGATGCATATCTATGTTGTAAGGCTTGTGATAGGTGTCAAAGGACAGGCAACCTTGGTGCTAGAAACCAAATGCCGCAAACACCAATTCTCCATTTGTTGAGATTTTGATGTTTGGGGTATCGATTTTATGGGGCCTTTTGTGAATTCCAATGGGAAATTTTTTATACTTCTTGTCTGTAGATTATGTTTCTAAGTGGGTGGAAGCTAAAGCCACCCCTACCAATGATTCTCATATTATTTGTGAGTTTGTGAAGGAACATATCTTTTCTAGGTTTGGAACACCTCGAGTGGTGATTAGTGATGGAGGTTCGCACTTCAAGAGATCCTTTCACGCTCTTCTAAAGAAGTATAACATTTCTCATAAAGTTGGCACACCGTATCATCCACAAACGAGTGGACAAGCTGAAATTTCCAACTTAGGAGATTAAGTCCATCTTAGAGAAGACGGTGAATGTTACAAGGAAAGATTGGAGTTATAGACTCAATGACGCTTTGTGGGCGTATAGGACAGCTTATAAGACACCCATCGGTATGTCTCTTTTAGGCTTGTCTATGGCAAACCTTGCCATCTTCCCGTCGAACTTGAACACAAAGCTTATTGGGCTATCAAGGTATGTAATATGGAATTAGATGCGGCTGGTGAACATAGGAAACTTCAACTCAATGAGTTAGAAGAGATACGAAATGATGCATATGAAAGTTCACGCATTTATAAAGAAAAGACCAAGGCTTTCCATGATAAAATGATTTCTAGAAAGAGTTTTGAAGTAGGGCGAGAAAGTACTTTTATTCCATTCTCGTCTTAAATTGTTTAGGGTAAACTTAGGTCCAGATGGGTTGGACCATTTGTTGTTACTAATGTGTTTGCGCATGGTGCGTTGAGATAACTAGTCCCAAAACAAGGCTGATTTCCAAGGTTAACGGCCATCGCTTGAAACCATACTATGAGCAGTTTGTGACGGAGAATCGAAAAATGATCACATTGAGTGACCCACTCCTCCTGGAGGAGTAATTGGAGCTGAACGTCGGGCTGACGACGTTAAACCAAGCGCTAAGTGGGAGGCAACCCACCGGTTTTGTATCTTTACCTTTATCTTTTTATTTTTATTTTTATTTTTTTTTCAGCATTTTATCTTTTATTTTTCTTTGTTTTTGCATTTCGTTTGCTGAATTTCCCACCTTGAACTTTCTTTGGACGATTCAATTTTACATTGAGGACAATGTAAAGTTTAAGTATGGGGGAACATTTATATGTTTGTATAGTTTGTTTTAGTTTGTTTTATGCCTTTTTAAAAAAAAAAAAAAAAATCAGAAAAATAGAAAGAAAAAAAAACCAAGAAAAATTTGTGCTTTTTGAACTCCGAAATCTAGAAACTTGTGCCTTTAGGATGACACCATTAGTGGATGGAATCATTTTGATTGCAGGAGTTGAGGAACCCATTAATTAACAAGAACGAACATAGCTCAGGAATCACAAATAACATGATAGTCGTTACCATATCTCGGAATATCACCATATCGCATTCTATTTTTATTTTATTTTCCATATTTATCTATTGTTCTCTAAGTGCTTTGGTGGGTCACTAAACATCGACGTGTTATTACTGCTAGGATGAAATAGAGTGATTGAGTTGCTAGAAAAAGAAAAAAAGAGAAAAAGAGAAAAAAAAGAGAGACCGACCAATTAGACCAAACGGAATAAGAATGACACTTGGGAATAGCAAGTATGTATGAAACGTAGTCCCTGTCTCCGTCGCCTAAACAAGCGTGGAATGCAGGATCCAAGGCAACTATCATGTACTTGCTGACAAGAAGCATGCGCTTGGATCCAAAAGATCGAATCATGCTGTCACATAAAAAAAAAGAAAAAAAAATAATGTGAAAAAAAAAGAAAAAAATAATAATATTATCATTGTTGAATGAAGTCACTCCTGGTTCCCTTGTATATGCCAGTGAGTTGATGTAGAAATAAGTTTGTTGACCATTTGGTTCCCTTGTATATGCCAGTGTGTTAACACTAGAATTGACCAAAGAGCTCAATCCAATAGGATGGATAGGTTCATCTTGGCGGTGACCTTGAGACAGATATGGGAAACATCGATCACTTGTGAACATTCGCCAACATCTACATCTATATCCATCTTCTTAATCTTTTCATTGTGATTGTGGTTTGTTAGTTTCGAGTATTGTGGTTTGTTCGACTATCTAATTAGAGCTTTATTTACTTATATATGAACTGAATTTGTGCAAGGTACCTCCTCCTGTAGTCATTTTGGATTCGTTCATTGATTTGTCACAAATAGACGGAGTTGGAAATATAGGTTTTGTAGGCAGACCTCTTGTAAACCTTCACGAGACTAAAACTCGTCCACTAGGGACACCTAGGGGTTCAAAGGCCTGTTATTCATGCTTAGAGTAACCGTAGCCTCGACGAGACGGAGTTGTATGTATGTTTTAGAATTATTTTGTTTGATTTGCTCGAGGACTAGCAAAGTCTAAGTGTGGGGGAATTTGATAGGTGTCTAAAACACCTATGTATTTATCTATTGTTTATGCTTTCTCTGCTAGTTTTCTTGTAAATTATGTATCTTATGTTTGCTTTTGAATATTTAGGTACTTTGGAGTCATTTGGAATAAAAGAAGAAGAAACGTCGCTTAAAAGGCAAAGAAATACAGAATTCTTTGTTGGAGGCGAATTATTTCTCATTAATTACTTTTATTTCTTCATCTCTGTCTGAAAAGCATGTCGGCTTTAGTGATGCAAATTTATCTGTCTGAAAAGCATGACAGCTTTAGTGATGAAGAGAAAATGAAGAGAGGAAGTGAATCTGAGAAGTAGGAGACGGCTACTGTTGGTGGAAGAATTCAAGGGACGCGGCCGTGCACGCAGGCTAAAGCTCATTGGAGGCCAAGGACATTGTCGGTGAAGCTGGAGCTAAAAGAGAATTTAATTCTCTTTGTTGCGGTCTCGAGAAATAGACGGACATGGACTTGAATGGAGCTTAGGTGCCAAGCAATAAGAAGTTTCTATGGTGTGGGCTTAACATTTGCTTGGACCATTAATTGTTCAGTGGACTTCATCTCAGGGTCATACACGTTTGTGCTAGAAGATAAAATTAGGTTTTCATAGAAACTCAATTTCATGAGCGGAGGAGGAGGCCGAGCTTTAACCAAATGAGTCGCTACACTAATTTCGTTGCGCACCCGGTTCGAGAACCATTCCTTGCCGCCGGTTAACCTTGTTCATATGGGTTCTCACCATGGGTCAAGAGACGTAGTGAAGCCGAGAAAACGAAGGAATTTCGAAGCTTGAGTTTCGCCATCGATCGATGGAGAGAGAATGGTCATTAAAATTGAGTTACGAACGAATTAAGAGATGGGCCTGATGCTTTCCAAGGTTGAGAGGCATATCTGAAGCCGAGAAGACAAGAAACAGGGAAGAAAGTGGTCCGCTTTGGTGTTGTATTCCAGCTCGAAGCAGAGATGAGGATTGAAGTGTGTTTCCGAGTTCTCAGATATGATTTGAATGAATGGTTTTTGTATGAATTCGCGAGGAAGGAGATGGAATGATTAGATATCAACATGGCAAAGCCATGTCTTTGGTTTACAGTATCTCAGTGCACAATATGCTTGTAGAAACGCCTGAACGAATTCAAGCATTTCAAGTTCAGCCACGACCAGTCTACAGCTCCATCTTTCATTAGGTTGCCAGGGTTCGAACGCTCATGTCTGTGTATAAGGATTGTCGACTATGGCAAAGGAGTTGAGTTTCATAACAAGCAGGGAAGAGAGTTGAGTTAGTCTGCGCACAAGATTGTTTGGCAAAGGCTAAGATGGATTGTGTATGGAATTGACTCATTGCAGGAAGTTGAGCATGAAAAGCAAGAACCGAATCGAACAGCTAGTCTAAGTCGAAGTTTCATCAGGTTATTCATGGTTTTAAGACATGTTCTCGGGCGGGATACGATTCTGGGGACCGAGAAGAACAAGTAGCTGGAGTTGGTGATATACGTGTTTAGGATGGATTTTGGGCGAAATTAGAGTTCAGAGAGACGGGAGTGAGTTGTTGTTGTGTCAGAAAGGGGTTTAGCTATTTCAGGTTCGTACAAGGGTCGTTGGCAGTGGCTAGGACTTAATAAGAAACTGAGATACTGAATAGGGACACAATGATACGAGTATTTTGTGGGCCGACAAAAAAAGGATTAGGAAACATGGGAGTTTACCCGATTCGATTTTGCGGGAAGATCTCAAGCTATAAAAGAAGAACCCTACTAATGGGGATCGAGGATATCACATATTCTTTTTGGAGTTTTGCGAGAGACGGAGCTAGGGTTTGCTTTCATTTAATATTTTCATCTTCTTTACTTTATTTCCATTATTATTTGATGATGAACTCCAATATTATGAGTAACTAAAACTCTCTTTGATTAAGGGCGATTTCAAGCCCGAAATATGAATCTATATTTGATATGAAATAACTTGTTCTCTTGCATTCATTAATGTTATTGATTGATTTCTACCATGCTAATATTGTCTATGGATTATTTGTTAAGGGTTTAAGTTCGAAATTGAATCATTAATTCTTAATCTATTTGCTAGTTTAGATTTTCTTCAATTCGTAATTGTCTAGAGAAGATAAACGCAAGTAGCAATATATAGGTATTGATGATGGGACTTTGTTAAGTACCTATATGTAGAAATCAACACTAGTAGGTGATTCGTGATTTTGAGTTCATCACTAGAGCAACCTTATCTCACACAGAACTTAGAGCACTTGTTTAAGTCAAACCTAGTAAGCGTACCTCTAGGAAACTTGGCAAGTAGGAACCGGTAGTCGAGCGCTTCCGTATCTGGTGAGCTAGGAGATAATAACGGAATAGTTGAGCGTACTAATTATTCTAGGGTTGTTAGTAACATGATAATGTGAAGAACATAGCTATCTATCAATTTGGTTTGTATTCCGTGGTCTAGAATGAACCTTTAATCAATTACATCTCATATTTAAATACATTTTACAATCTTCAGCATTTCTACAATAAAATCATCTTTGCTAAGAGTATTTGCATAACAACTTGAACTTCATTCCTCCCTTGGGACGATCCTACTTACATTATACTACTTGCTAGTTAAGGAGAAGTAGAGAAATTTATTTTTGCGAGTTCGACACCTCGTCAATGAATTTATAAATTGTCTCCTAAATCAGTCAAGTGTGTTTTCATTGGCTATAGTCCTCTTCACAAGGGTTATAGGTGTTTTGATCCTGTTTCTAGAAAGATTCATATTTCACGACATGTTATTTTTGATGAAAATTCCTTTTATTATGCATCTGTTTCAGATTCTACTCAGGTTTCGTCTGTTTCTTCTTCAAATGATACTATTGGTATGCACTATCCTGTAGAATCTTCAGATTCTGTTCTTATACCTTCAATTTCTTCTACTCCTGTTGTTACTAGGTCTATGAGGGGTATTTCAAAACATAAAAAGTTTCCTGATTTTATTCTCAATCATTAGTTAAACATCCAGTTCCTAATGCATTTACTTGTTTATTGGACTATATTGCTGAGCCAAAATCTTTTAAGGAAGCTTATAAAAGTGTGCAATGGGTAGGGTCAATGAAGGATGAAATAAGAGCTATTAGACTGAATGATACTTGGACTTATGTTAATCCCGAACCTCACATGAACATTCTTGGTTGTAAGTGGGTCTACAAGGTTAAACTTAAGGAAGGTGGAACTATAGATAGACTTAAATCTAGACTTGTTGTTCTAGGTTACAGTCAACATGATGGAGTTGATTTTGAGAGACCTTTCACCAGTTGTTAAGACTACAACAGTAAGAGTAGTTCTTACTTTGGCTGTTACAAATGGTTGGGCAGTCAAACAGTTGGATGTATCTAATGCTTTTATAGAGAATCCAGTGAGTAGGCGAGTTCCCCTTATATAAGCTTCAATATGTCGGTTCAAGTTAAGAGTTGTACTAGGAATCAAATCCTAAATCTGAGTGGAGCATGTAGTGCTGCTAGTTCCCAAATTTATTACTCGCACTTCAAAGTTCTTTTGCAACTTCTCCTTTTCTCTCTCCTAATTCTGTAGCTTCCTTTCCATTCTTTAGCAGAAGTTTTTGTAAGCCGATCGAATGGATTCCAAGTTTTTGTAACCAAGCGCATTTCCTATTGGATTCCTAGTTTCGATTGTTGAGTCGTTTGTGGTTTGCTTATGTTTAATTGTTTACAAGAAGTAAGAAGTAAAGCCCCTAAGTGTTGAAGCCAATGCCATCCCCGATCTCCCTATCTATCCATATTAGTGAGAATTAATACAAGAATAAAAAGACTTGGCAGAAAATAAAAACTTAAACCGTACTATCTTTATTAAACCAACTGGTTTTGTACTTGAGGCTAATTCAAATAAATATTCAGAATTCAGAATTACATAAACTCTAAAATATTAAAATATCAAAATATCCTAATTAACCCGATTCACCACCTAGTTAACTTCCATAAAACAATCTTCTCCATACTTTCAAACCCTTTCCTTAGTCGTACCAACATCCAATTTCAATTTTTCAGCCAATTCTTTTTTAACTTCGGAGCTGGCAAATTCCTCTATTTCCTCTGTATAGTTTTCAAGTTGATCACCAGTTAATCCATATTGTTCTACCAGAAACTTTTTTATTTCGAAATCTAAGCGCCCTAGACGATCCATATCAGTTGGAGTTGGAACTTGTTTTCCAGATGAGTTTGAATCCATGAAACCATATGAAAACTCTGCTTTCTCTCTAACAAGTTCAAGTACCTCTGCAGGAAATCTCGAATCTGTCATGTCTACTTTAAACTTTTATGAATGCGGAGTCTTTTTTTTTTTTTTTTTTTTTTGCGTAGAGCGTTGATGATTCTTTAGCCAGCGGATGGGTTCCCTTTATATAGGCAATAGAAGGTGGGAATATGGAAAATTGTATGTCGGTTTGCGTTATGAGTTCCTGTTAGAAATAGGCATCAAATCCGATTAAAGCGTGGAGTGCTGCGTTAATTTGGAATCTACTGAACTTGCCCAACTTTTGTGCCTAAGCTGCCCAACGTATCGTGAAGGTGTCTAATGGAGAAGGTTCTATTTGGACTCTTATTTTAGTATCAATGAGTCCCACCGCTCCACCTTAAATAGTTTTCTTTTCGATTATCTAGCATAGTTGAACATGGTCAGTGTTGGTTGGTTTTAGTCCCATGCGCATCCACCACATAATCGATATTTAATTCAACATCCAACGAATTTTCATTCAATGAACGGGGGTGGATAGACGGATAAAACATGGACTTAAACCACAAGCTAGGCGAACTACAAAATTTGAAATCAATTTGTCTAATATCTTCATTTTTCAGTGTTGAACCCATTTACGTATGTTTACAAGAAGTGTTTTGCGTCATGGCGTTACGGACAGAATTCTTGATTTGGTCTTCTTCATGTATGCTCCATTGAAGTAAGAAGTAAAGCCCCAAAGTGTTAAAGCCAACGCCATTCCTTTTTCTGCCTTGAAACTCTCGTGAATGTTACCTCCGCAGCAATCTGCGTGAATGGAAGAATTGTCGCTCCCACAACTCCAGCAAAGAAGATGAGGTACAAAATATGATCCCGATCTCCAGGTATACATTATCTGCCAAACCACCATACTTGGTACTAACACGAGGTAGTACTTTTTCTCTCCCAAGTCATATTTCACTTGCTTCTTTTTGTATTGCCTGCAAATTCAAAAAATCAGTAAATTCAATTAACAAGTAGATAATGAGCACTCGCAAATATTTTTTTAAATAATGAGCACTCACAAATATGTATACGCATAACTTGATTTTTCTTACCAAGAAGTCTTTGTTAATGAGACCCCCGACTGTGCAACTTATTGTGGAAAACAAGGAATAACAAACTTGAAACTGCAACGCCATAAGATAAGTCACGACGTGTATTAGGATATGTCAAATATGTTAGTCAAGTCAGCATGACTTGACCAGTACTAGTCAATGTATAAATACCTCCTCCTTATATTCTTGTATACTACCGAAACACTTCTGTGAAATAAGATCAAATATCTTCTCGTAATAACATTTCTCATGGTATCATTGGGTCGGTCCGAAAATTTTTCTCGCAACAAATCTTTCAATAAATTTTAGAGAAGTTTTGGTGTTGTTCTTTAAGATCAAATACGTATTAATTCAATTTTCTGATCTTTTACAAGTCTTGATTTTGTACTTGTTCATCAATTGGAGTTTGAGATCTTGATTAGGTTTTCTTCATCTTTATAATATTTCTCAACTACGTTTCAAATCGATGCCGATTACTAGAGGAACGATGAACAATTCTTCACATACACAAGAAAATTTGAATCAAGAAGATGGTTCTTTACCTTCCGCCGCTAATGCTTCAAACAATGGAGATTCGTGTTATTTTCAATTACCTTTTAATAACATAGGAAATTTTATATCAATGAAATTAGATCATACAAATTTCCCGCTTTGGCGTGATAAGTTTGAATCATCCTTATTTCTACCGATCTTTATGGATATGTCAATGGTGAGATTGTTGAACCTCCGTCCGAGATTTCCGTTAATGGTGTTAATATTGTTAATCCAAATGGATTTATTGAGAAAGGCAGATCGCTTTGTTGTGAGTTGCTTGAAAGCAACGCTTACCTCAACAATTTAGGGATGTTCTTGGAATGAATTCTTCTCACGATGTGGCAATATCTTGAAGTTAGTTTTAGGTCTCAATTTGGTGCAAGACGTAATTTTTACGCAATCAATTATATGGGTTAAGAAGAGGATCTCAGATCATAGTGCTTTCTTGCATAATTTGAAGACAATTACCGATTCTCTTGTACCATTAATGATAGAGTCTCGATGGCCGATATCATGATGTATGCACTAAATGGCCTTGGTAGAGACTATGATACCTTTGTTATAGCTGCTCAAAATCGTGAAACACCTTATACATTTGGTGAAGTGAAGGCTAGGTCAGTTAACTCATGAGCAAAGTGGCTTAGTGATCAAAATCAAGTTCAAGAAGATGGGTCTAGTTTGATTCCACAAATCCTACAAACTTTCTATGGAAAGAATACTCATAATGGTGGTAAAAATGGTAAGGGAAAATCAAAGAATTTCAAGAATAATGGCTCTACTTCAAAGAATGGTTCTACTTTTAAGAATGGTGCTGGGTCTACTAGTTCAAGTGGTGATGTTTCTGATGGAGCTACGAGAAGACCATTTGTGGATTTCTCCACGCTTGAATGCGAGATATGTAGGAAAACCGGTCATTTTGCAACTAGGTGTTTTTTCAGATATCATCCACCAGTTACCAATGCTCAGTCTTCTAATGCTGCTAGTGTGCAAAATGTGGAACAAGCTTTCAGTGGAGTTCATGTTAACTCAGCTATGTGTGATGATCCTTCTGCAACTTGGATTTCTGACTAAGGGGCTTTTAGACATATGACTGGGGAATCATCAATTCTACATAATATTTCTGCATGTGATGGAACAGACAAAGTGGTTCTTGGCAATGGTAAGACTCTTGCTATTTCTAAAACTGGTAGCTCTATACTACATACTTTTACAACAAATTTTAAATGTAATAACATTTTATTAGTACTTAAATTGCTCAAAACTTAATGTCGTGAGTTTCGCCATTTACTAGAGACAACAAGTTATTTTTTTTTTGATCCTTGGAGTTATGAGATTAGAGATTTAAGTTCTCACACAATTTTGGCATAGGTAATATGGTCAATAACTTGTATCCCATTCACAATTTATCTTTTAGCTCAAACTCTCATTTTACATCCTTTTCTACTATGCTTCCTTCATCTCGCCACTTGGCATAATAGATTAGGTCATCCAATCTAAAAGCATTGTGCATCATTTGAACCTAATAAGTCTATTTCTCCAATTCGATTCCTCCGATTCTCTTTGTCATCCATGCCAAATTATCAAAAGAAAAAGACTACCATTTTATCTGTCTGACACTCATGAATCAAAACCCTTGTCTCTTATTCATTGTGATGTTTGGGGTCCATCACCAATCTCTTCTTTTGCTGGTTATAAGTATTATATAGTGTTTATAGATGATGCCAATAGATTTGACTGGATTTATCCTATGAAACTAAATACTGATGCTTTACAGTTCACACATTTTAAAAATCTTACTGAGAATATATTTTCAACAAAGATTCTTTATTTTCAAACTGAAAATTCTTGTGAGCTTGCCAAAAGTGTTTTTAAGCAATTTCTAGATTCTCAAGGTATTCAACTCAGATTATCTTGTCCTAATACCCCTCGAAAGTAATGGCCTTGCAGAAGAAAGCATCACCATATCGCTTAAAATGGGTAATACACTTCTTTTTCATTCCTCTTGTCCTAAGTTTCTCTCGTTTGATGCATTTCTTACTGAACTTTTCTTATAAAATAACCCCTACACTGCATTTTTTATCAATGAAATCTCCTTATGAGATTCTTTTTCATGTTCAACCCGATTATTTCTGTTTTTACGCGTTTTTTGGTTCAACTGTTTTCCTTATCTTGGTCATTATAGACCAGATAAATTTTCTCCTAAATGGTCAAGTGTGTTTTCATCGACTATAGTCCTCTTCACAAGGGTTATAGGTGTTTTGATCCTGTTTTAGAAAGATTCATATTTCACGACATGTTATTTTTTGATGAAAATTCCTTTTATTATGCATCCTGCTTGCATTCTACTCGGGTTTTGTCTGCTTTCTTCTTCAAAATGATACTATTGGTATGCACTATCCCGTAGAATCTTAGGATTCTCGTTGTTATACCTTCGTTTCTTCTATTTGTTGTTACTAGGTCTATGAGGGGTATTTCAAAACATAAAAAGTTTCCGATTTTATTCTCAATCATTAGTTAAACATCCAATTCCTAATGCATTTACTTGTTTATTGGACCATATTCGAGCCAAAATCTTTCAAGGAAGCTTCTAAAAGTGTACAATGGGTAGGTCAATGAAGGATGAAATAGAGCTATTAGACCGAATGATACTTGGACTTATCTCACATGAACATTCTTGGTTGTAAGTGGGTATACAAGGTTAAACTTAAGGCAGGTGGAACTATAGATAGACTTAAATCTAGACTTGTTGCTCTAGGTTACAATCAACATGATGGAGTTGATTTTGGTGAGACCTTTTCACTAGTTGTTAAGACTACAACAGTAAGAGTAGTTCTTACTTTGGCTGTTACAAATGGTTGGGCAGTCAAACTTGATTGGATGCATCTAACGCTTTTCTACATGGATACTTGTCTCAAGATGTCTATATGAAACAACCCGAGTGATTTGTAAACCCTGAATTTCCAAATCATGTATGTCATCTTAAGAAGTCATTATATGGTTTGAAACAAGCGCCAAGGGCTTGGTTTCAAAGATTCAGTGCTTTCTTAATTCAATGTGGTTTTACTAAATCTGTGAATGATCATTCTATGTTTATCTATACAATGTAATCGATATCTGGTGCTCTTATTATATGTTGATGATATTTTCTTTGATCGGTAGTTCTAATTTTCTTATTCAAAAGTTGATTGTTGCATTGAGTAAGGAATTTGCTATGAAGGATCTAGGGAATCTACATTATTTTCTAGGAATTGAAGCTTCTAGAACTTATACTACTATTGTCCTTACACAACAAAAATATACTTTAGAACTGTTAAGGAAAGCAAAAATGCTTGAGTGTAAACCTTGTGATACACCTGTGGCTAAGTGTAAAAGATGTTCTATTCATGATGGAGTCTTTGTTAGCCGATCCTTTAGAGTACGTAGAAAAATTGTAGGCGCCTTGATTTGACACACACTAGGCCTGAAATTTGCTTTGGAGTGAATTATGTTTCTCAATTCATGCATGCCCCTACTGATCAACACATGATGTTAGTCAAGAGAATTTTAAGATATCTTAAAGGCACTATAGGGGATGGTATTTCTTTGCAGAAGGGGGATATTCATTCTTTGTTAGCTTATACTGATTCAGATTGGGCTGGTTGCCCTGATACAAGAAGGTCAACCTCTGGTTATGTTGTTTTTATGGGTTCTTCTGCTATTTCTTGGTCTTCAAAGAAATAGCCTACAGTTTCTAGAAGTTCAGCTGAAGCAGAATACAAATGCCTTACTTCATCTACTGCAGAATTACAATGGCTTACTTATATTATGTCAGAACTACACATTCCAGTTTCATATCCTTTGCAAATAAAATGTGATAATTAAAGTGTCATATGTTTGGCTTCTAATCCTGTTTTCCATGCTAGGACCAAACATGTGGAAGTAGATTATCATACAATAAGGAAACTGGTGGAAGATGGATCTCTCAGGGTTAGTCATGTTATTTCTGAAGAGCAGCTGGCAAATGTCTTCACTAAAGGCCTGTGTTATCCTACATTTTCAAGATTATTGTCTGGTTTACTTCATTTTCCGCTATAGATGTTTCTTCCAGAACTATTACTACTACTAAAACTACAGTTGTTCCTACTACTTCTGTAAAGTTCTAATACTTCAACATCTTGTAGCTTGATATCGTTTTAAAGAAAACTTATTGTTGAGTATTTTAGTATTCTTTACTTTGGCTCTTGTTGAGCATATATCGCAGGTTATCACCGGTCCTTGTTGGATGAGTGGTCTTACTTTATCTTTTGGCTCTTGTTGAGCATTTATGTTTTGATTTCAAACGTTACATGTGTCCCGCTCGTAACGCTTGAGGGGGTGTATTAGGATATGTCAAATATGTTAGTCAAGTCAACATGACTTGACCAAGATTAGTCAATGTATAAATACCTCCTCCTTATATTCTTGTATACTACCGAAACACTTCGTGAAATAAGATCAAATATCTTCTGTAATAATATTTCTCAACGTGATTGGCTTTGCCAGAAGCAACTTGGGTGCTCACTAAAATAAACCCTACACTTGAAGCAGCAGCAGATTTATAAACAACCCCTACAAGTGCTGAGAATTTGTAACGCCTGTGGGTGATCACTAACCCTCGTACACCAAGTAATAATATACATCCCATTATTATGAGTACTATCTACGGATTAAACTTTTGTTTAACCCAAATGAATGAGACGAAGGAAGTGGAAACAAGTCGGGGTCAAAAAAGAGAGATGAAGCTGACATAAGAAATGTCAAACCGTAAAAGTACATGAAATTAACTACTCTATGAACCTCCTCTTGGTACTCAACCCTTCACCTTCTCTACGTTGTCTACAGCCATGGACATCTTCTTCTTCCTCTACTACTACGCCTATCGCAGAGCATCCGTAATCTTACTTGTCGTTGGTACACCACAAAAATACCTAACCATTGAGTTCAACCATACAATTGGTTGCATCGTGTAATTAAATAAACTGGTTGCATCATTATCTGGTTGCCTTCTCAACTATGCCATGAGAAAAACCTGAGAAATATACTAAAACAAGAAATTTATATATAATAATTGTTTTTTTTTTTTTGATCAGAAAAGAAGATGTATTAGATTGAGAGAATATATGTGGAGCTACCAATGGTAGGAAAAATGAAAAAACAAGTAAATTACATGAATAAATTTTCCCAATCTCTCCGAGAACAGAACTAGTAAAGTTGATATGAACTTGTCTTCCGCGGCCGAAGCCCAATGTAAGACTGATGTTTTAGCTTCATTTCCAAGTTCATCATATGTTTTGAAGTCTGTGTTTATTATCAAAAGTACGTACGCTTGGCCTTTCCACAAAGTCCAAAACACAAAAGAATGGAATTAAGCTCCAAATAAAATTACCATTGCCGGAGAAAGTTGTTGTGCCAGCAAAGTGACAGAGCCATTATTGAACTAGAGTAACCCAGGCACAACAGCTACTAGGTAGAAGCATTGACCAAATTCTATGGGCGATTCTACAATGCAAGAATAGATGGTCTTGAGTTTCCAGTTCATTGCCACAAATAACACAAGAGTTGTCTACCCCAATTCCTTTATGCAACAAGACATCCTTCGTATTTATTTTACCATGGACCAAACCCATACAAATGATTAATTTTAGGCCGTAATGCTGGCTTCCATGTAAATCGAAATGGAAAATTGTTAATCCCATCAGATTCTACTAACTTCGCATACATAGTTTTCACTATTAGATTTATGATCAGAGTAAGGATTAGATAAACAAAAGACACGAGAGATTAAAGTGGTTAGGCCACCGATCTACATCCACTGATGAAACCCGGTAGGGATGATTGTTTATTGATCAACAAGTAGTACATCTTGAGATAGTTTACAATTACATTGATGATTCCTTTTATAGAGATGATTGGATAACTCACTAACCCTAGAAGATAAGTAACAAACTAACTATCTTGACTATTCGAGACTTATCTAGCTATTTACCAGCTAGATTGCATAATCTTGTTAATGAATTGGTCTTCTTAATATCTTCTGTGCCCGTGTCTTTAGTATTCCTGTGAAACTCAACAGATTAGGTTCACAACCACCTCGCTCATCTCAGTGGCATACGTGCCATGCATTCCATTATTCACCGAGAACACCCCTGAAGTTTTGAAGTGACCAACGCCGAGTGTCTGCCATTCCATCTAAACCGGTGGGACATCTCCAATAACTAAAAGAAGAGATGCAAATTCATTTACCTCTGAATTAGATAGAACCCTCTTGAAACCGAATCTCCAACTCCCATCTGAAGTGATCATGTCCGCCACCTTGATGTTGTTGTCCCTGGAAAGCTTGTAAAGAGAAGGATACTCACTGGATAGTGTTAACTGCCCACACTTCTTTCTCTTCCTGAATGCAAATAAAGAGTGGAGTTATTACTGATCTAAAGCTTATGAACATGGCGTTGCTAGTCAAATGGTGCTGGAGATTTGGTGTTGAAAAGGATATATATAATAATCATTAATCACTCAAGATCGTTATTTAATTACTTTTTAAACCATAAGATTTTTTATTTTTTTTTTGAATATTAACCCATTAGAATTGCACATAAAAACTAAAACTTAATATTGGAAATCGAGTTGCTTCAATACATTTACAAAGAGTTATCGGAAAGAATCAAGATGTGAACTTGACAGCATATCTACAAAGAGGACAATTAGGTTTTGTTCGCAACCATTCCGACATACACGTCTTGTGAAACGTATGTGAACACTTCAAAATTAGTGCCTCTCACCAACATTCAAACCTTGAAGACATATAGAACAATCTTCTCCAGCTTTTAGTACCAATCCCGATTTCGCTTTTTCTGCCAACTTTTTCTTAAATTCATGATGTGCAAATTCCTCTATTTCTTCTACATATGTTTCAAGTTCCTTGCCTGTTAATCCAAACAGTTCAATCCCCAACTTATTTATTTCAGAATTCATACGTCCTAAACGATGAATATCAGTTGGTGTTGCTTCTTTACTCCAGATGAAAAGCTATATAGAAACTCAGCTCTTCTCTCTTGCAAGTTCACGTACCCGTGCTGGAAATCTCGAATCTGCTATGGCCATAGTTGATTTCTATGAATGCGCTGATGGAGTTTCTTTCTTTCTTTTCTAATGCAAAGCGTTGATAGAGAATTCAATATGTCGGTTCAAGTTAAGAGTTGTACTAGGACTCAAATCCTAAATCCGAGTGGAGCACGGAGTTCTGCTAGTTCCAAAATCTATTACTCGCACTTCAAAGTTCTTTGCAACTTCTCCTTTTCGCTCTCTCCTAATTCTGTATCTTCCTTTCCATTCTTTAGCAGAAGTTTTTGTAAGCCGATCGAATGGATTCCAAGTTTCCAACCGTAGTGAATAGGGTTTATCAAGGGAAGAATCATCTTTTCTTTGTATAAGGCATCATCAAAACGAACAACTGCTTCCACATTTTAATTTTGTAGTCTCTCAGACAAGCAAACAGCAACAAGAAAGTGGCGTTTTTGACAACTGATAATATTGTTCGTGATTCTGATGCTGGTGATAATAACGTAGATATGAAAGCTTCCAATTATATATCTTACATTCAAGAACGATTTCAACTTGAACGAGTTGATTCAGAGCGAAGGAAATACCAGTTTAAACGAGCTGATTTTTGCTACCGTTACCTACTAGTGTACGTATTGAATGGGGCCAAGTCTTCGAACTGCATAACCAAGTTATTGGATCTAGTGCCTCGAACCATAGTTGGTGCCGCATGTACTGTCGGAACTCAACAGAGTAGATTTGGTTACCCTTGGCGGCAGCCGAGAAGGGCCTATACAAACTACCCCACCTTTTAAAAACAAAGTACAAACCACAAAAAAACAGATGATCAAGTTAAATTTTTTTGATCGGTTGATGATCAAGTTAATAGTTGTGGTAGACTTGGGGATATTTAGTCCACCTCTATATGCTAAATTCAAATTCATGGAAAAGCAGTACTCAAATCCTGCCTTTTGTCTATATGCTTCGGCTTATCGGAAATAGTTAGGTGTTTGTGAACGGAAGTTGGCACTGGCTTGCCGTGACGCTTGAGACATGGTTAACAATAATCTGTTTGGATATCAGTGATTAGAAATTGGAAAAATTGCAACTACCAGAAGAACCTTAAAAGAATACGAGTTTGTCTATGACTATGGGAGGGAGTATTAGAAGGGTGCCTTTCTGCACTAATATCCCTTGTTGTTGGTTATGAAGTTTGGGTGATGCAAGATTATGGCGTTTGAGAATATAAGATTTCCCTTGGACTAAACGTCATATCATTAGTCGTGAGAGAATTAATATGTATGGCGATGGCGGTGGCGGTGCCGGTCTCCAAAATTTGAGTCTTATATGGTCTTTCAGAGGTGACGTTCTTCTACTGCGGAGTATTGTTAATGGGAACTTAATTGTATACGACATTCAAGAGTGTATTTTTTTTTTTTTTTGTATTTTTTGTATTTTTTGTAACGGCAGATGTGAGTTTATAAATTAATAGTTTAGAGAACAATGAGATGCAGGTGAATGGACGGGTGTAGGATGTTATCCAGCAATAGCTCAGGATGCAGAAAAGGCTGAGGCGTTGGCTGAATTAGAGGGGATCAAATGGGCTAAGAATCAGCATGCTAGCGACCTAGAAGGAGTTTGTTTAAATATAATAAGAGTGCGATAACTAGTGATTGTTTAGTTTTTCTCAAGTCTTTTAATCAGTGGGTATGTCGTCATGTATTCCTCTACTTTTAATTGCAAAATCTATCATTGCATTCTACTGCAATGAGTAAACATATACTGTGATTGACTCTAGAAAATATCGAGGCCACATGGACTTTGCGAGAAAGTTAGATGAGGCCGTTCATTACACCATACTGCTAGAAATATTCAGCAGCACAACTTATTTTCTTCAAGCCTTCTAGCAAGTTTTGTGAAGAAAGTTGGCTCGCTAGAGTATAGATTGTATCAATTGACAAAAGAAAAAGAAACATGCTCCTGTGAAATTCGTGTTTTCGCCAAAGATAGTTCAAAAATTAAAGGAATATTGGAAACTTAATCAGTCAAGCAACTAAGTTCCAATCTGATTGCCCCAAATAACAAAATCAAGTTTCTTTCTTCTCTCTAGTAATAGTAATACAATTAAGAGTGCCTGGAATTTGTGCGGGTTACAAAATCACATAGAAATAAAATTAGATCCACACAATTGTGAACCTCTATACTAAAAAGCTTTTCATCAAAAACAAAAATAAGACTAACTTTATTACATAAGAAGCAGATTCTTGTTACATCCTTTTTGTTCATTGAATTAAAATAAAGATTGCACGTACAAAATAAAACTAAGTACCAACACGATCGGACGCCAGGGACAAATAAATGTCTTATAGTTTTAGGCGTGTAAGTTCTTCATCATCGTCATGGGGTAATCTCTTCCGTTTGAGGTTTCGTTGTCGCTCTTCTCGCATATCATGTCTACAAAGAGGACAATTAGGTTTTCGCTTCGACCATTCATCCACGCACTTCTTATGGAAAATATGAATTACAACTCAAAACTGTAACATTCTCAGCACCAACATCAATATCTTGAAGACAAACAGAACACACTTCTGCATCATCTAAAACAATGATCTTTTTCATATGACTTTCAATTTCTTCTTGTTCTAATAACTCACTATTAACTTCCTCGGCAAATAAAGGTCTTCGAGTCCCGTCGAAAGCAAGCTATCCTCTGAAAGAAAACTATCTACCGGCACCGGATCAGATCTGCCTGTTAGACCATCTTCCGATAGAATAAAATCTTCCAGTGCATCTTCCAAGTCTACCGGTAACAAGCTATCCTCTAAAAGAATGCTATCCACTGGCACTGAATGAAAGTTACCTGTTGGACTATATTCCAAAACCCAAGCTGAATCTTCCATTACATCTTCCGAAAGACTAAAGAGATCCTCCGTTGCATTTTCTGGAAGACTAACAAAATCTTCCCTTGCATCTTCCTGAAGACAAGTCAAATCTTCCAAAAGACTCACAGAATCTCCCATTGCGATTGAATTAGTTAGCTTTATTTCTTATTGTAATCTGTATAAAACTACACGCTGCGTTTACCCTTATATAGATGGCTGCAACTTTCTGGTTGACAAGTTTTCCCGATTACTTTCCATATTCCGCTTACGAGTTTGGGCCCAAAAGCTGGGCCCGTCTATTAAAAAATCTTGATCTTGAGCTTGCCCAGCTGTTTTGTCCCGTCAAACGGTCAAAATAAAAGCTTTGTGAGAAAATAAGAAGGGCCAAAAATATTATTTCTTTTATTATCAGGCCCAAAACATTTATCTGTTTCTATGACACCCATAATTATTTGAAATTATGAAAAATGTCTGTAATTATAATGTAAACTTGAATATAACACATTTTAAAAAACCGTGCCTTGGAATTTAACAAATTTTATCCCGTTGGAAATCTTTTAAAGAAATCTACACAATGAGCACAAACAAAAATACCAAATTTAAGTTTTTTAATGAAAAAATTGGAGGTGATTGTTCTTTTAGGCAAAATTTTCGATAACTTGGTGGTACACAACCATTATGTAGCCACCAAAAAGGATACATAAACATTATGCGGACACAACAAAAGATGCATAAAACGTTGTGCAACCATATTTTGGTTCATGTATTTACTAATTTATGCATAACATATTATGCATCCATTTTTCACGACGCATAACATGTTATGCAAATATTGTAGCTGCATGACAAGTTATGCAGTTTTTTTTTTTAGTTGTTGGTTTCAATACTAACAATAAAGTTGTTGTATAACAAGTTATGCAACAACTTTTGTAGATGTATAATAGGTTATGCATCCATTTTCATAGTTGCATAACATATTAATCAACCATTATAACCAACACCAAAACCAATACACCCATAGCTTCCCAACCAACAACACTAACTCCTCAAACTCAGCTTATCCAACAATTATCCTCCATTCATAGTTTCTCAACTCAATCTCTGTAGACCATTAGTCCAATGCACACCATCAAAGCCAAATGAAAAATCCATAGTAGCCATCATACATAATGAACACTTTCATTACAAGGCCAACGATAGACCCAGCTTTACCTCAATCACCATCAACTCCATGAATTGCACTACATGTAACCCATTTTACCTAACATTCATTTAAAACTCAAAGAGAACTCAATTACACCATCTTTATGTCTCATGTAATTCATCAATCTCCCTACCAGCTCAACAACATCACCACCGAAAAGGAGAGGGTACCCAAATATACCTCAAGCTAA
>JAJJWW010004870.1:0-36268 GCA_023531295.1 Papaver armeniacum
TTTTTTTTTGCTAGAAAAAAGATGTATTAAAAGAAATTTAAAGTTACATAGTAGTGGAGAGGAATTCAGGGATAAAGCCCATCCATTCTCCACCGGTTCTAGACCTTCTACTATATTTTTCTTTATCGCCAAGAACATTATGATTCCTCAGAATGAAAACTTAACAAAGTTTAAACTAAGAATAAAAGATTTACAATGTCATCTAAGATCGTATTATTGAACCAATATAGTTGGTTGTGATTAAAATTGAAATAATCAATGATGATTTTAGCATCACTTATGAAACAGACTTTCTCAAGGCCTTTCTCTTTCTACCCACTTCACCGCCTCAAATAAAGCAAGACTTTCCCTTCCTCGGGAGTTCCCTCACATGACCAGCTTTGAGTTTGCATCCAGGAATGACCCTGTAATGTCATTCATTATCAGACCAATACCCGAATAAGTTAGTATTCTTATCAAAAAGATGCATCACTATAGATAATATGGCAACTCGAGCAAACAATTAATGACATTATAAAGATTTTCTTCTACAGTCACTATAGAAGTTTCACTTCTAGGAACCCGATTATTTAAGTATGTTCCGAGTGTCATTTACTAACTTAAGTGCTAATCTGGTTGTGGCATGATGATTCGAGTTTTTCCACTGAAAAGTACTTGAGACACCTCTCTTTCCGGATACTCCAAGCAATTGTAAAAACATCCCTCGCTTTTGATTTCAGGCTATCGATTGAGAGCCACTTACTAATCCAGATCCTGCAAACTAATGTTTGAAACATAATCTTGTTCAAGTAAGTCGAGCATATGGAGTGAGGGACCAAACAGGACCTAGAGAATTCACAACCTAGGATAATATGTTCAGGTGTTTCTATATTCCCAGAATTGCACATGTTACAAGAAGAATCACGACCAATAGAGTGTCTATTGATCACAGATTTAGCAGGAAGGATATTCTCAAGACATTTCCAAGCAAAGAGTTGCACTTTTGGTAGAATAGGAAGTTTCCACGAGATTTGTAAATACTTCACTGGGATTATTCATGACATGGGATTGACTTAAATGATTTTATAAGGCATTTAACATTAAACATGCCATTTTAGTGCGAGGCCGAGATAAGTCTATCGGGCCGATAATGGAATTCTAGTTTCTAGAATATTCCTAGATTCCATGGGTAAAGAAGGCATTAACAAGACTGTATTCAAGATTTAGAATCCTTATCAATAAAAGCGAGAAACATTAAAATTAGGATTAGGGTTTGATACATACTTAGGCTCACTTGCATTTGGTATCCAATTATCCGTAAGCGTAAAATACAATCACCGCCTCTAACTTCCCATATGGAATTATGCTTAATAACATCCATACCACGACTAATACTTCTCCATACCCAAGAAACATCATTTTTTTTGGACTCATAGGGATGACAGCTTTTAAAGTATTTGCACTTTAGAATAATAACACAAAGAGAGTCGTATGATGAATAACATTCCAAGTCGACTTAGTTAAAAGAGAAAGATTGACATGTTTAAGATTACGAAACCAAGACCTCCCCGATGTTTGTGAGAACAGATTCTAGGCCAACCCCGTAGATAAATCCCCCAGACTAGACTTACCCCCACCAAAAGTCTCGTTGAGAAGCCTCCATCCGTTAATGATTTTATCCGGTATGGTAAAAGTGTTCATATGGTAGATAGAGAAGTTTTTAGCACATTTTGAACCATCACTGCACTTTACCCGCCAGTTAAATTGTTTACCTTTCCACTTAGCTACCCTCTTATCAAAGTGATCATTAAGATGATTGAAGGAATCTGACTTGGATTTGGATATGAAGAGAGGAATACCAAGATATTTCTCCTGAAGAGCTATCTTCTTGACTTTAAGTTCATTTATAAGGGAGAAAGCAAGAACTTGGGGGAGACATTGTTACCGAAAAACAACCCGACTTTTGTAGGTTGATGACTTGACCAAACCGACTAAAATCATTAATTAAACTCACGAGATCCCGAGCTTCATTATGAGAAGCTTTGGCAAAAATGAGACAATATCCGCAAAGAGAGATGACTAATACTTGGCGCTTCCCCTGGTTACTTTAAGACCATGGATAATCCGACAATTTTCAAAGATGGAAGAGATATCTAGAAAATGATTCCATAACCAAAATGAATGTGTATGGAGACAGGGGGTCTCCTTGTCTCGCACCTTGTTGGTCTATAAGTTTTACAGTGGGAGAACCATTAAGCATGATTGAAATACTAGTGGTACTAATACATTGGTGAATAAGATCACACCAATGGATTGAGAAACCGAAAGCACGAAGAATATCTCTTAGGTGACCATTCAACTCTGTCAAAGGCCTTAGACATGTCAAGTTTAAGGCCCATGACTCCCCACTTATCCTTTCTTTTTTCCTCTTCATGGTGTGCACCAATTCATGAGCAATGATGACATTGTCCTCCGTATATGTCTCCTCGGGGACATAGGCGGCCGATAAGACTAATCATTTTACTCAAGAGAGGTTTCATTCTTTTACAAGAATCTTGGAGATGATTTGTAGGCCCAAAATTGCACAAGGAAATTGGTCTAAAGTCAATAGGGCTAGAAGGGTTATTGATCTTTGGGATTAAAGAGAGAAAAGTATGGTTCATTTCTTTTAAGAGATGCCTGGACTCAAAGAAGCTGTTAACACTTTTCCAAACATCATCTATTAAGAGGTCTATATTTTCTTTATAAAACCCTGGGGGAAAACCATCGGGCCCTGGAGCAGTCCAAGGAGTCATCTGGTTAATTGTATCGATGATTTCTTGCTTAGTGACTGGTCTAACAAGATTTAGATTGTCACTACTTGAGATGCAAGGGTCAATACAATTGAGAATTTCAAGGGTTTTTATAAGGATCGAACTAGTACCTATAGAGTCAAGTGGTTTACCAATAGGGTTTGATCCCAGGCACATCATTAACCCATTGACCATTATCCATTTTGAGAGCACTTATATGATTAAAGTGCTTCCTCCTATTGGCATAATTATGGTAATACCGTATTTCTATCAAAAGATTTAAAAATTCTGTCTAGATTTCTCGAAGCATAGAACTCTTCCGAACTTTTTGCCAATGATCAAGGTCAAACTCTACTTGTTTAATCGATTCCACATTAATAGATGAATATGGAAGATTATTAAGATCATTGAGTTGACAGTTTAGCATTCTAACCTTGTGATCAATATTACCAAAATGCAGATATTCCATAACTTTAAATCATGCTTAACAAAATCAATTTATTAGTAAACCGAAAAGAGGAAGAGCCTCTAACATCTTTCGAGTAAGCATTTTTATTACCTCTCTTATGTAGGGTCTCTTGCTCCAACACTTAAAGTATACAGCAAGGCTTACTACCTTGATAAGACACATAATTAGTCTCCAAGATAATAGGAATATATCACTTTGCCTATGGCATCTATATGGTGTACGGGGTAGAACCATAATGATTTAGTGATGACCATTACCAAAGCCCTATCTAGTCTAGCATATATACAATTGTTGCCAGTTTGCCTGTTATTCCAGGTAAATCTATTACCAATATATCCTAGATCAGAGAGATCAGCATTGTCTAAAATGTTTTTGATTTCAGGATATTCAGTAGTAGAAGGGGTGGAAAATGTTGACCTTTCATGGGCATGCATAGTGATATTGAGATCACCTATTATAACCCATGGATGGTCTATTCTAGCGCCAATTTCTCCTATATATTCCCATTGTGCCATCTTTCTTCATGGTACACGTAGCCATAAAGAAAAGTGACCAGAATTCGGGTTTGCTAGGATTATCCGCTATTATAACATTTACCATCTTATCGTATTGTGAACTATTTCACATTTAAAACCAGTTTTCCAGCGTAGAAATACCACCCAAAGACGACCAATAGAAGGGAAGACCCAGAATTAGGTAATTGAATCTTCTAAGATATTGATGCATTTTAGAAGATTCATTTTTGTCTCACACAGAAAATCATGTCGGGGTTTTGACCTCTGATCAAATTCCATAAAGAGTTTCTTGTTGTCGGATTGCCAAAACCTTGGCAATTCCAAGACAGAATTCTCATTGCGACAAAGTATAATTGAATTGAAAATGACTCAATTTTATAGTCAAGAGAGAAATTTTGAAAGTTGCCAAACAAGTAGAACTTAATAGATTTAGAGCTAGTACAAGACCTAGAAAAATCCGCAGACACGCCAGAAGGGAAACTTTTTTATGATTAGAACTCCGAGAATGGTGATTACGAGTTAGTTACACACTAGAGTAATCGACACAATTCAAAAACCAGCAATTAACGGAATCATTACTAGTGAAAATATGATTAAACCCTAGAAAAATCAAATCCCTAAAATTAAATTTTGCACAACCATTTAGATAGAGATTAATAAAGGACTTAGAGGGATGGATAGAATCAGATGTAAAATAAAAACTTAAATAAGAAAGGATTTGAGATGAGACCTGATTTGCAAGACGAACAATTGATTCAGTAGTAGGAAGATGGTAAGCCCCATTGATTGGTACTCGCCTCCATTCTCACATCCTCCATGTTTAAATCATAACCTCCATGGCTATTTTCCCATCTGGTGTACCTCCTCCACCACTATTAATCTGATTAGGAATCTCTCTTTGAGACAGAGAAAATTCTCAAGTTGTTCATGTCGAGCAAAACATAGTTATCTTCAATACACAATCCCTACTTCTCTTAAGTTTCCTTGGGTCTTCTTCGTCATTCAAAACATCCGCCCGTTTCCAATAGTAGGCCCATTAATTCCTTCACCACTTGCTTCACTATTTTGCATATTTCTACTAAATGTGCATGTTTGGCATAGTAGGCTTCAAACATTTGTATCGGTCATGCCAAAAAATGAAGATATTCCATGCGCGCTCTTCACATTGCGCCGCATCATGTTCAATTGTGTAGCACTCGGTATAAATTTGTCTTGGTTGTTTTTCAAAATGGTATCTTATCCATACCTTTTTTTGGTTTCGGTCAAGCTTGCCTGGGCTTTAGAGGCATACTAAGGTCTACCTCGATCTTACCGAGACTACTCTACCTCTTCTAGTGAGACCTCTTTCTCCTTCATTTTGCAATCTTCTACCAATGTCTTGACATAGTTTATCAAGAATCCCATCATCCGGATGTTCAAGAGAGAGATTTTTGAACATGGTGTAAAACTTGATGAGTGAAAGTGTACTCTTCGAGTGGAATCGAGTTGTCATAAGGCTTCAAAACAAGAAGGTGCTCATAAATAATCCATGGTACTCTTTTTAGAACTTCGGACATATCTTGTGGAGTTTGAATTTGAACACATACAAGTTCCTTCCCATGGTATTAATTTCTACTCTTTTATATTTCCTCCAAATGATCTGACGTCTTTTTGCACCTTATCAAAATCAATATCATCTGGAGAAATAATTTTTCCAATTAAACAGTTGAACCATCCGTAGGCTATGACATCAATTTCTTCTTGAGAGATTAAGCTTCCTCTTGCGCGATTAGTTTGAGATACCCCCAGATTTGAATCATGGAGTCGTTTTGTAAGGGCTGCCATTTGAAGTCTAGCACTTTGCGACATCTTGAGGGATATGAAAGTGTTTTCTTCTTTATGTTGAAGAAAGCAGTAAAATGAATGGTTAAGAGTTTGCCATGATGAATGAGTATAAATAGGGTATTTCTTTTTAGGGTTTAGATATCTTTGTTTCCTAAATTATGGAAGATTTTCCGGGATAAGAATTATCGAATATATTCTCCAAGAATTACATTGATGAAAATACTAGAGGGATACACGACTTTATCTTAGGAAAGTTAAATTCAAATTTTGAGACTCCAAAATTAGCGCCTTTGAAGTTGAAACAATGGCAAAATTGCCCTTTATTTCTAACCGTGATTTGAAGAAATAGGTATTGATGATCATCAGATTGGTTGATCACATCTATGGTGGTAAGATCAATATCTTTTATGGGTAATACTTTGAGAGATTATAATTGAGGATACCACCAGAACAAGTGAGTATAAACAGAATGATTTTTGACATGGCCATATCTAAATATGGAAACGCTCATCTGTTTCTAATGAGAATGAGAAACCAATGTGCACCACTTGCTTCCTTGAATACCACCAATGGGAACACTCACGAATCAATCAACGTCTTGAATCTGCAAGATTAGTTTGCCATGAACAACCAAACCAATCAAAGAGTTAGAAATGGTTTTCCTAGAGAACAATAAAGAGGGACTTGAAAGATTGCTCAAAAAAGAAAGACAGTTAAGAAAAGATGAAAAGACAAAGAAAATTGATTATCATAAACATGGAAAATAATTGCAAATCATAGGAACAAAAAGATTAATCGAGAAAAACTAGATTCATATCACAGGTGAACTGGAGGCTCGCATGCACAGATTCTCGTAGCTCCCCACCATTCGCATTCGATTGGGGACAAAAATAAAAGTTGCATATTAGTAGTAACTGTCCAAACAGTGGAACCAACAAATACGTTTGTTCGTTGTTCTTGGCCTTCTCGGTCGGCCCCTACTGCTGCAGCACTAATCTAGTATCACTCTTTTTTAAATGGGTAAACAAAACTCACTCCCTCACTTTCGATTGTAAAAGACCAGGCTGGAACATAATTATCAAATCACCATTTTCATCGTGTCCGAAGATGAATTACAGAACTTATTTTTATTTCCGTAATAATATGATAGCAAGTTGACAAAACAGGTGATGATTAATTACATTGCAAACCTAATTAATACCGAGAATCCAATTATATGATTCCATCTTAATTTTACTTTTGTACATCCATTCGCATTTCGCATCTCGCATCAATACGAAAGATCAATAAAGAAAGAAAAAGTTAATTACTGATTTTATGCTTGATTACAGGCATCGTTCTTTTTAATTTTGGTATAAAACCATTATTAGATGGATCATTAAAAGAACACAGTTGTTCCAGTAGCATAAGCTAAAGATGTCAGTAGTGGTTCCGAGGAAGAAAAAAAAGAGGTTAGTAGATAGTAGTGGTATGGATTTAGGATTAGATTCTAGAGAAAGGGAAAGAAGGAAGACGGTAATGAAAGTCACTCCTAAAGAGCAGTAAGTAAAACCGATCAAAAAAAAAAAGAGAGCAGTAAGTAACAGGGTGAGTTTTGTTTACCTAATCTAAAAAGAGTTATACAAAATATTGTTTGTGGGGTTGGGATGGGATTTAGGAAAAGTAGGGATAGGAAATAGGTGAAACCTTCCTTAAAATCTCATTAAATCCATGGGAAATGTAATGTAAAAATGATTATTCACTCATGTAAATGTTCTTCGTGCATTTCTCGAGATAATTTCAGATAATTACTAGTCCTGGTTAATAGTAGTAATTACTACTACTTTTTTTGGTACTTTTTTGAGTACTTGCTGCCCAGAGTGCATGCTGCATACACATATCAGGAAAACCCAGGTTAAAATCTTGTGAATTTTTTTGGGCAAGCGACGTTAAATTGAATCAAAATCATTTTTTTTTGGTAAGTTCAAATGCAATTATAAGACTAACTTAGGGAGTTAGTAACCCTTACATCATTAATAGTAGAGTTTTCTAATGGATTAGGACATCTACCCCCTTGCATTAGATGTATCTACTTCTAAACTTTGCAAAATACAAAAAGGTGGATCATCGATCCAATCAGCAACGCCCTCTTTGACAAGAGTATCTGCCACATTGTTAGCCGTTCTAGGTATATAGAAAAAACCCAAAAAGTTTGGACAACAATAAAAATCTCTTTTAACTCCATCCATTATAACTTGATTTTGCCAGGAGATTTGAGAAGGTAACCCATTCAAATAATCAAACCGATTTTTGCAATCTCCTTCCACACTGAAGTTTGTTAGCCTTCTTTCCATCGCCCATTTAGCTCCCTACAGCAGACCTATAGCTTCCGCTTCTTCCGGGGAAGAAGCCGTGATTGGACCTGCCCTGCCTTGTTCAAATTTTTCTGCATCATTCCTTAGTATTAATGAGAAACCTGCGGGCATATCTATTCTAATCTATAAAGGGAACACCCCTTCACTGTTCATCTACGTTAAAATGAAGTCGCAATTTTTGAATAGACGATTTTGCCCTTATTTTGTGGAACACAATTGATGAGACCTAAATAATCCAGGGTATAACAAGTAAAATGATGTGCAAAATTTGGAAACCCGAAACTGCCCTTAATTTGTTAACCCTATAAAAGCATATTATCGGGGGACCGAACGGTTTATGGAGGTCCTTTATATGGCCACTTTTTTGTAAAATCTATGATCAATTACCACAAAAAGATTGGAAATGGTTAAAGGGCAGAAAAACCAAAAATGTCCCTCACTTTTAGTCCAATTACTATAACCTTGTGTATCCTATCTTTCTGGGTATAATTGGAAATCAAACTTTAATATAACATATCTAAAAATCCGTGCCTTGGAATTTTACAAATTTTATCTCGTTAGAAAGGTTATAAAAACTCTAACAACAAGTACAAACAACAATATCAAATTTGAGTTTTACTAAAAAATCGGAGATATATATCATTTTAGGCACAATTTTAGAAAATTAAATGTATATCCATTATGCAAACCATCACAAATGACATAATACTTTATGTAGCAAAATATTGGTTTATGCATCAACTAATTTTCCATTGCAACTAATAAAATGATGTACTCCATCCGTTCAAGAAAAATGATACTATCATTTTAGGCACAACTTCGAAATTGAATGCATAGCCATTACGTAAACCACTACAAAGGATGCATAACACATCATGCAACCATATTTTGGTTTATGGATTCGACTAATTTTCCGTTTTAGAAAAATAATACTTTCACATCTGCTTGAGTAAAAAATGATACTATCACATCCCGTTTAGGAAAAGTGACACAAGACAGATTTCGGAAAAGTGATTCTTTCCGTTGGAAAAGTGATCTTTCTGCTTCATTTCTAAAAGTATCACTTTTTCCGAAATGGGGCTAAAGTATCACTTTTTCAAAACGGAGAAAGTATCACTTTTTCCGAAACGGTAAAGAATCACTTTTTCCGAAACGGGTGAAAGTATCGGTTTTCCAAAACGGGCAAAGTATCACTTTTCAAACGAAAGTAAAATATCACTTTTTCCGAAACGAGGTGAAAGTATTACCTTTGTGAAATGGGACGAAAGTATTCGTGGACAAACTCCATCTTCATATCTTCATATTCTTCTTCGGTCGGCCCTCCCACCGTGGCAACGGTCGTACTAGTCTAAATTATATGAGGTTAAAAAGGTAAAAAGGAAAAAACAAATCATAACTCAGGAGAGAGAATAAAAAAATAAAAAGAGTGGGTCATGTGTACGGGGGGTCATGTGTAGCAGCATGAAGCTGCAAATTATGTCTTCCAATATTACCCTTATCTTCACACAATACACTTGAAAATGGAAATAAAATTCAAGGGCAAAATGGTAATAACACCCCTTATTTTTCATGAACAGTAAAATGAAGCTGCAAAAATTGATATTCCGAAATTTCCCCCATATTATGTGCACATAAATAATGTGTTACAAATAAAAAAGGAGGGTATAATGGTAATTTAAGCTACAAAATTGAAATTCCAAAATTGCCCCCATATTATGCGCACCTAAATGATGTGATATGAATAAATAGGAGGGTATAATGGTAATTTAACTATTTAAATTAAATAAAGGAGGGTATAATGGTATTTTAAGTATTCAAATTAAATAAATAAAAACAATAGGTCCCATGACCCGTCCCCATGACCTTTAAGTGTTTAATTTTCATTTTCCATTTTTGCCCAAAGCTTTATTTCATTTTAAAGACATAAGATAAATATATATGGGGGTATTAATGTAACTTGATTTTTTTTTACACATTAAAAATAAAAAACCGAATCTTTGAGTTGTTCCACGCCTAAAGATGGGCTCTATAGCACGTGCAGAAAGCACGTGCGGATTGATCTTGTCTTTAGAAATCCAAGCAAAGATCAATATTAAGTTTATTTTGTGTTCTATTAGGAAGCAACCATTTTGGAATTACAATTTTATCTACTGAGAGCTTCCTAAAGGAAGGGTTATCCTTATACCATAAGTCTAGAAATCGTGGTATTTCTATAGCTAATTGGGAACTAGTTTGTTGTTTTGTTTCAAATGCTCTATTGCATCTTTCCTTCCAAATGAACCAAACTTTAGTCAATATGATTTTATGGGTATAATTGGGTCCTTTTTTCCTAGCCATTCCTTACAAGTGTTAAGTGATAATTATTATTATTTATAAAGTTACTAAGGTTATCTTCCAAATTGGGAATCCATCTATCTTCCCATATATTGGTATTGTTGCCATTTCCTATTTCCCAAATCTTTGTTTTGCTCAACTAGTTGTATACCTTTACTAATGCATTTCCAAATCCAAGAGCTAGTAGATGGAGTTTTAGCTTTGAAGACCCAAGATTTTCGAAATATCTAGACTTAAGTTGTGTCACCCAAAGGGCGGTTCAATTAGAAGTCTCCAAGCTAGTTTTGTGATCATTGCTAAATTGAACTTATGAGCATTTATAAATCCTAAACCTCCCTTACTTATAGGCTTACAAAGACAAGAATAGGATTTTGGGTAATAATCTTTATAGTTAGTTTCCTTACCCCACTGTAAATCTCTTTCATAGGCATCTATTTTTTTTTGTTATTTTCTTAGGTAAAATGAAGCAGCTCATTTGATAGCTAGCCATACTAGCCAGAGTTGCTTTGTTAAGCACCATTTTGCTAGCCTGAGCTAGTAATTTACCTATCCAGCCTTGAACCTTTTGTTCCATTTTTTTCTATAATTCCTTCAAAACGTTTTATCTTTACTTTGTTAATAAAAAGTGGAGTTCCTAAGTAAGAATCTTTAAGATCTATTTTCTTTATTTTCAACAACTTACTAATCATTCTTTGATGTTAGGGTTGAACTTTTCTTCAAGAAAACACCGATTTATCAAAATTTATTAACTATCCCGAGGCTTTACTAAAAGAGTCAATCAAAGCAAGAATATTATGACATTCTTTAAGATCAGCTGTAATAATGATTAGACAGTCATCAGCAAAGAAAAGATGGGATACAGGACTATTCTTAGGAGTTATTTTAATTCCATTGATTAACTTCTAGTTTCACCAGAAGAAGTAATATGGAGAAGACTTCCATGGATATTATGAATAGGTAAGGGGAAAGTGGGTCCCATTGCCTAAGACCCCTTGAAGGTTTGAAATAGCTACCAGGGAATTTACTGAGTAGGACTGCAATTGATGAAGTAGATATGCATTGAAGGATAAGGTTACAAAATTTGTTGTCAAAACCAAATGCCTTCATTGCAGTTATCAGAAAATCCCAATCTACTCTGTCAAAGGCCTTAGACATATCAATTTTGATTCCCATTCCAATATGTTTCACCTTTTTCTTCTTAAAGGAATGAATTATCTCTTGAGCAATAACAATATTGTCAGAGAATTGCCTTTTAGAGAGAAAGGTGACCTAAAAGGGGATATTAAGGTGTTTAGAAGAGGTTTCATCTGTTAGCTAGGATTTTAGCTATTATTTTGTGGATGGTATTGGAAAGGCCTATGGGTCTAAATCCACTAGGGTCTTTGGGATGTCTACTCTTAGGGATAAGGAAAAGGAAAGTCTTATTGAGGTCAAGATTAAGCTCTCCTGATTCAAAGAAATGCTGGATGGCGAGGTTACTTGTTCTCCCATTTGTTTCCAGTTGAGTTTGAAAAAACTATTTTGGGAAACCATCCGGTCCTTGAGATTTATTTGGTTTTAGTTTTTTGACAACTAACCAAATTTCCTCGTGAAGGATAGAACTAGGAACCAAATTCTCTTTTAAAGAGAGACAAAATGAGATATTTTGGAATAAAAGGGATCAAGGGAAGGGGGTGGAGAAGAGCGAGAGAAAAGATTGAGAAAATAATCTAAAAGAGTTTTACTAATTTCATGTCTTTTGAATGTTAATTCATTATTACCTTGTCTCGGACATTCTATATTGTTCCATTTCCTTCTTTTAAAGTTTTAGTATGAAAAAATTTAGTATTCTTTTCACCTAAATGCACTAAATTATCCCTAGATTGTTGTTTTGCTATTGCTTCTTTGACATCATAGAGTTTTTCTAAATGGTACATTTTCTCCCTGATCTTATCCTCTATTTTGTAAACATGACTAGACTTATTTAAGATATCTATTTGGTTTAAGGTGTTTTTTATTTGTTTAGAAGGAAGTCCAACAATATTTTCCTTCCAAAAAAGAAGATTAGTTTGAAGATTTTATAGATTCAAAATTAGGGAGCTAGTAGGATTGTCTCTAATTACATGATTCCAGGATTCCTTAATGGTCTGCAAAAAGGAGTCCTCCTTTTGCCAAGTATCATAAAATTTGAAAGTATATTCTAGTTTGATGAAAGAAGTATCTAAGTTCGGGACAATAGGAGCTATGATTCGAGCCAAAGACTACAAGTGTGTGAGCTCAGTGATTAGGGAATTGGGTGTTCCATTCTACATTAGCTACTACTCTATCTAATCTCTCTTGTTGTTAGCAGCCTCTTCTCTATGATTATTCCAAGTATACTCATAACCTTTAAAGCCTAAATCTAGCAGACCTGTATTGCTAAGGATAGTTTGATAGTAAGCACAATCAGTTTTTTTAAAGGGTAATCCTCCTATTTTGTCTTCCTGACATAAAATCATATTAAGATCCCCTAAAAGGATCCAAGGCATTGATTGTTTATCTACTTGCTCAGAAAATTTGGAAAGAAAGTCCTGCTATATTTCTATTGGCTGGATAAGGGCTTCCATAAAAGCAAGTTAGCAACCATTTATAAGATTCGGAATTAGTTTGAACAATGATATTGATCATGTTTATACTCTAGTGAACAATATCAAATGAGAATCCATCCACCCATGCTATTGCAATACCTCCTGCTAGTCATATATGGTCAACTATATGAGTATTATGATAATTTTTGAGTAAGTCTTTAACTAGTCTTTTCTGAGATTTTGTTTCAGATAGAAACAAAACTTCAGGTTTATCAACATTGATTAATTGATTCAGATGATTTTGAGTGAAAGGGTTACCACAACCCTGAACATTCCAAGCAATAATTTTCATAATTTCTACTAAGCCAATGATCAGTCTAAAAAATCAAATAGGGAGATAAGAATCCTAGTATAGTTAAGTGAAAATTATGAAGCAAACAAATCATTTCTAACAGATTAATTCATGCCAATCAATTCAAGCAAAATTAGGTAGTAATTAAGATTCACAAGGTAAATGGAAGAGGTTAGGGTTACCTGGATTTCGACCTTTTGCTCGGATGGGGATTCCAAATTGAAAGGTACTAGTAAATAGTTGTTTGCTGAGATTGCTCTTTAAGGTTTGAGCCATATTGATCAATCTGAATCAGATCATCCATATCAGAAGCCAAAATGTAAAGCCCTTTGGATGAAGAAGAAGAAGGAAATTCCGGGACTGTTAGCTTGAAAGCAGATGTAGGTTGAGTTTTAGGGGATGCAGATGAAACATGTGATTGATGCAGACTAGAATGATTAATGCTAGCATGAGATGCGGGGAAAAAATGAAGAAATTGAATCGAAGAAATTGGAGATGCCAAATCCTTTTCCAGATCTTGAAGGAGAAGAAGATAAAGACAATCTTCTATTAACTACATTAGGTTCTCGAACCAGATTAAGGTTGTTCAAATTAGCAGAAATATGAACTAGTTATCTACTTGGTTACGGATTTTCTTCAATCGGTTTCATAGAGTTGAGAACCCGGTGGGTCTCCGAGTTGGCCGATCTGAACGATTCATCACTCGAAACAGGTAAAGGGATAAAATTTTCAGGCATGTTAAAGGGTAATGTTCTCTTTCCTATAATAGAGTTAGCAGCTAACGACATATCCTCATCGTAATACACTGGTCCCAATACTTCATAAGGACGCTCAACATATGGAGGAATGATGTTAGGCTGCATATCCATTGGATGTTCTTCTCTATAAAGTTCAAACAAAGTTTCCCTATTTCCTGGAACAGCTAGGTATTGTTCAACTGATCCCATCTTACCATGAGCATCAGTGTTATCCTTAGGGTTCCAAATCTGAATATGGGTGTTATCTAGACAAAAGATATCATCCGCAGGCCCAGGAGATGGCATAGAGATATCATAAATGTCTTCCAGCGGTCTGTTTTGTAGGATAGCACATTAGTTAATCTTATGGCCAAATCGAAAACAATGGGAGCACAATCTAGACGGGAGGTTATGATAGGTGAAGACAAGTTCTCTGACTGGATAGTTTGCCACTTTAACTAACAACTTCATCACTAGAGGTTTTTCTATATTGACCCAAACTAAAAGTCTTGGAATACTATCAAAGGAGTCACTTCCTTTATATACTTGACTAACAAGACCTACCCTACTAGCAATTAAACTAAGTCTTTCTCCAAATCTGTGTTCATGCTTGGTATTAGAAATGCTAGCCCAAAGTGGGATTTCCTTAACTTCTTCTGTTGAGATATTCATTCGAGAGAAAGTTTCAAGTAAGCAGAGAAAACATTTCGTAAGGATACCATGGTCCATTCAATGCTATCCATTTCAAGTCATCACCAGACAGAAAGATAGAATGAAAAGATTTGGATCAGTTTCACGAATCTGAAAACAGATATTAGTACCCCAGAAGTGACGTAGTACTCCACTAATATCTTCAGTATAATAAATCTCAGTTGAAAAAATTCTAGCAAGAATTCTATTTTCCTTTATGCCATAATCACGCATTAAAACAGGAGGTGTTGGAAGTAGACCTACATTCATGTAATTTGCATTACGTTGAGCTACAGAGAGACCACTAAGGTGTTTGTAAAAGTTATGGCTACTCATAATGAATAATAAAGAGAATCGAAAGATAGAATTAAGGGAGGGAGAGCAAAAGCACCAGAGAAGAAGAGCACAATAGAGACATTGAAGATAAGCAAATGTAGGATAGTTGTGAAATAAATAGGCTCTTTTAAACAGTCCGTGACTGAACTTTTTCGGAATGCTAACTGATAGATGCATTTATGTGTCTATTTTGATCTCGATTTTCTATATTGTTAGTTGATCGCTGTCGTATGCGTCAAAAATAATTTCACTTTCCTAAAGTATATGATAAGAAAGAGTTCGTATCCACAGAGAGGCAATTGTAGTTATTATGTATTCAATTTCTTAAAGTAACCAATTGGGGAGGATTTCTTATTTTAGCAGCAATAAAAAATAATTAAAAGCAAAGTAAATTGTAGAAAGTAATCAATGGAGAGAGATATTGGTCAAGGAATTCATCTTCAATCTTAGACATGCTTGCATATATGATTAGAATTACGATTTAATCTTGTGTTATCAAAAGCCTAGAGAATCAAGAGAGAGCAAGATAATCTATTAATTTCCTAAGTTATTCAACACACACATTAGGGTCATTATGTGAAATCTACCTAAAGAATAACCTAACGCCTGCGCTAATCAAGTTCAATTCCTAGGAGCATTAAGTTTCGTAAATAGGTTAATCAATGTAATTGTCATGCGTTGCACATAACAATTCGGACAATGGTCAAACTCTACATATGATTACGAGAGTGTATCACTACAAACCGTAAACATATCATGCTACTTGTATTCAAGGTTATCGCTTGATGAAAAACCCTAAAATAGCTATGGACTAAGATGCAAGTTCAATTAATTGGCCACTTAACTAATCAAACATCATAATCCTATCACAATACTTCAATCATGTGATCATAAAAACAAGAGAGAATTGAACGATAATCAGAGAGAAAACTAATACATAAAGCAAACACAAGTTTTAGAAATCGGACTACATCCTTAACCAATAATAGAGAATTTAGCTACTCATAGCTATGGAGTTCATCACAAAATATAAGTTGAATTAAAGAAGAAGATGAACAAAAGCAAACCCTAGTTGCGTAACAAAAAAATGGCTCTCCAAAGTTCCAAGAATAAGATATCTTTCAAAAGTTGTAGAATTCTTTTATAGCTTTTCTCCTTCCAAAATTAGGTCAAGTCTTCAAAGTCCATTAGATGAAAATCCACCAAGCCCACGAGAAGGAGAAATCCATGTAGAAAATATGCCCAAAAACGGTCGCCGGAAAACTGGTATTGTGGCCGGAAAACGGCCGGAAAAGTCGCCGGAAATCAGTTCAGGTGACCGGCAAAATGTGCGTCCACACATCGGTCAACGGGTCGGATCGGTGGGTCAACTCGCTACTCGGCGGGTTAACTCGGTCAAGCATCGAGTCGTGGAGAGTCGATCGGCCAAAGATTTACTCCACCGGATGGGTGACTTGCCAAGGCCAATACATCGCGTAGTTCAGTAGAAGACAATCATTGTGCAACAAAGGTTCTCCGCCCATTATGGCTATGCCTCTTGCAACTTTACTAGCACATATGCTCCCTTCCTTCATTTCACATGACCATGAGCATAACCTATTTATTCATCTCCATTACTACTTCATCTCACCGTATAATTACCTACACTGTAAACACACACTACACAACTTCTAAAACATCACAGCCCACCTTCATCTCAATACCACCAACAAACTTCGATTTTAGCAATAACCCATTGTCTCAAGGCAACAACAATAACCACCGCAACAACAACACAGCACCACCAACAACATCCATCGCCAGCCTTGCATCCTCTTAGCCCAAATTGCCTCACCGACTCATTTGAGCTGCAACCTCAGTCGTTGCATTTTCCTTGTCCTCCGCCTCGTGGTTTCAATTCAATTACCGCACTCCTTCGCTTTGCATTGCAACCTCGCCTTCCACCAGACTCACTTTGAAGTACTACCATTTCAGTTGACTTAGCAATTCCATTTGACACGGACTCCATCTTCTAAACCTTCTTGATATCTCACAAAGATCATCTGTGGGTCTACTTAACTCATTTGCTCGCAATCTCTATTTCCGTATTCGCACAACCCTTCACACATCCCCCATTACTTGCATCTTTGTTGAGCTTCACTCAAGTGCAAATGTGCCATGTTGTCCATCTCTCTCGTTATAATTCATACCACCACTGCAACATTGCACCTTCCTGCAACTTCAACTACTCCCATCGAGTTCAGTGGGCCATAGTTTCTGGCACACAAGTGCTTCTTCATTCTACCAAACCTGTGCCATACTCCCCGCCAATCACCTCATACTCGCAAGACCATTGTACCACCACAGTAGCTGCAATTCCAAACTCCTTTCTCCATTTTACAAAGATATCACTATTTGATTCACTCCACAGGATTATCATTCAATTGCAAGCCAAATATCACTCTTTGCATCTTAAATTGCACTTTCGACTCGAGCCAACCCTCGTGACAAGCTAATCGCATTACACAACCACCTTCATCAAGCAATAAGCTTCAATTCCACACACACACAGTAGCCTATTCAATTCATTAGCAACTTTATTACCAAAACCCATTAATCACACACAATCCATTGATCCGCAACACACCTATCACTTGCCATTCGCCAATTCCTTATATACGGGTTTAATCACAAAGATCGGTCCCTTGACTTCAAGATGCATCCTTCAATTCATCCTTAATGATTTCCTACTACTTGAACCTTCACCAAAACCAATCAAGCTTCCAATCACCATTAGTAACACCACCAAAGACACCTATATCTCCTCCAATTTCATTGAATCGACCTAGAACTGAAATTTCTTCTCACCTTCTAAAACCCAAGAAAACCCATTCATTCCTTTCTCAACTCAAAGAACAACAATGACACAACCTCTACATCTCAATCGAGAGTATGCCAAATTAATTTCCTTTTGCAAACCCTAACATCAATTATTCAAGAGTTTCAGATCCCCTTTCCTTCGATTCTTCCACCTTGATAATCAAATCGATCTTAAGCATCTATTAAGCCTTCACCTTCTCAAGCTCTCCCAATTTCTCTCAATTTCTCTTCCTATCACCGGGTGCCATTTTTTCACTTTCCTTCTCCTCCGATAAACTTCCCGGATATGCCGCCCTCACGGACAAAACTCGATGAAGAAGAAGAAATAAATTTCTTCTCCGAATTTTTAGGTATTATGTAAGAACCGGATTTATCCACCCCACCTGTAGGATAAGGGGTAACCAAAAAATGACTATAAGCACCCACTCATTATTAAGGGCCACCAAGGTTCTTTGCTCCATGCTTCTCTAGACTAAAAAGCAGTGTTCGTCTCCTATTGCTGGCTAGGCTCGGCTCTCAATAGGCGGCACGTGAACCGGCTTCTGTACTCCTTTTTTGCTCCTAATGGCTAATTTCTTCTTCTTTGTCCTCGATGACTCCAGAGTACCTAATAACTCAAAAACACACATAAAGTACATAATTCACCAGAAAAATAGCAAAGAAAGCGTAACTACTAGATAGTAAATACGGTGTATTCTACACCTATCATTAGTACCCATGTTTGTATTTATTTTGGCATTTTATGTTTTTGTAGGTGTTTTTGGAGAAATAAGATTTTGCAGCGAAATTGGCTCGAAATGTGGATTTTGCGCTCTTGGGAGAAAACTACTAAAGACACCCTCAAATGGATAAGGGGCACCCGGATGATAATGGGTAACCCCGGGGCAACTACCACGCACACCGGGTCTGGATAAGGGGAGGTCATCCTACCTTTTGAATATTGAGATTTGCGGGAAAAAATAATTCTTCCTTTTTGGCATTAAGGTTTGAATTTTAGAAGATTTTGGAGACGATTCAATCGGCAGGTAATTGATTTCAATGAACTGTTTGGTCTTAACAGAGCTGGTACAAGTGATTTAATGGCGAGATTAGGCTTGATAATCGGATCTCGACAATACGGGGGAATGATGTTTTCTCGGATTGCTTGGTTGTACTTCATGGAGATTTAATCGGAGTTGTTGTTAGAACTGGACTTAATGGAATGTTATATCAACAGAGCTTGTTGTTGGGCTTAGATTCGATTAAGAAGGGATGTACACGAGTTGTGTCAAAACAGAGGAGTGAGTATTTTTCGGTTATGTTTGGAAGTTCCGTGAGGATTTAAGGGAAGAATATTTCCTCCGTTAGATTATACTTTATCTTTGAAAGAGTTTGGAGACTTTCAACATCCTGGAAAAGCCGCATAGAGAAGAAAAGGAAATAAATCCCGTGACTTTAGTTTGAAGAAAAATTGGATTTTCTCGAGTTTTGATTGGTCCTTGCTAGTATATAAGGGCATTTGGGAAGTCAAGGAGGGGTAATCGGGAGTTGGGGGAGCCAAAAGGCTCTGTGAACGAAGAATAATAATTGCAGAGAAGTTCTGGCCGTCGTCATCAAGAAGAAAGGGACGAAGAACATTGAACCGACAAAGACGGTCAACGAAAACTACGACGGAGAGAAGACAGCCATATTTGTAGCAGTCTTATTCTTCTGTTACCCTTGTATCGCCGTCATTCGCAACTAATATAAACGTTATGTTGAACTAATTTTATTCCTTTTGAGTCTCTTCCCTTGTAAACACCTTTTGAGCAATGGAAAAAATCTTTTGAACGTGTTTTCAACATGAGGAGCTAAACCCCAACACTGGAACAACGGAGGAAGCTGTATTTCATCCATGTGGTAATTTAGTTAATTCTTTATTTACTTTTTGCACCGATTTTAATTGAATTAAGGTTTCTATTAATTACATGTGACTTTGTTTGATGGAGCATGCTTAGTCCTAGGGATTCTTAATGCGCCATGCTTATGATCTACAAGTAATAATTTATGGAATCTACTTTGGCAAAGAATAGAGTTAATATTTGTTTTGTTTTGAGCTATAATCGCGAGGATTAATTTCGAACCACTTGAATATGAAAATGCAGGTGAAAATCGAGTCCCGTGAATCTCTCGATATTTGTGACAACCTTGTGAATATATTTTCTTTATTTTTAGAGTTTTCTTAAATCAAACCTTTACAATCCCGAGTTGAACGAACTTTTACTACCAATAATCACATTAATTTTTGGCGCCGCCGACGCGGACTTGTATTTAGATTTGTTTTAGGTTTTTTTTTTATTTTTTTTTATTTTTTACGCGTTTTGGTGTTTTTCGATTCTTTTCAGATTTGAAGCGAAGCTACTGAAAGAAAAAGTGATATAAAAAGGAAAGCATCGCCAAAAGAAGGAAAGAAAAGAGGAATCTTGAAAGGAGTGAAGAAGAAGATTTTGTGTATAGTTATTTTGTTTTATTTTTTTAGAAACGTAAATAGGGTTTTATTTTGTAAATTTTCTTTTCCTTTTTGGACATTTTATTTTTTGACTTTATTTTTGGACTTGGACATTATTTTGAAACCCTAAGGAAGGGTTAAAATTAAATATAAAGCATTTGTAGGAAGGACGGCACGTTACGATCATCGTCTCCAGCCCCTCGGGTTCGTAATAATCGACATAGAGTCGTAGCCCGAGTCGACTTCAACGGTTCATTCGCCCGTCTGGTACGGAGGTAAGACTCTATCCACCCACGAATCCCACAGTGGTGGTTTTATTCTGTGTGACAACTCACCCCCAATAGAATGTAGAATGTATTACAATAGCCAATACAACGAATATCCGATCGAGTTTCAAAATGGACGTTACTACTTTGACCATAATGTGAATAGTGGTTGGGAACATCGGCCTTTCGAAGGTTATGGTCCATACCATGGTGAGCTCAATTACTATCCATACGCCCACCGGTCATACGAGCAAAATTCCTCTCTAGAGTCCGCACGTAAGTTAGCCGAGTCGACATGAAGTTACTTGAGTCTACACGAGTTCAGTGAGATGAATAACTTAGTTTTGGACGAAAGCAATGCAATGTGTGAACCTTCTTTCCTAGATGAAATCGGAAGTCATGTGAGTCGACTCGAAAAATGTTGTTAGAGGCCCGTGAAAGAACGCTCAAGATAGTCTTAATTTCCAATATAGTGTTTCCAATGGTACCTTTGAAAATGAGGATAGTTATTTGCATAATCAAGATGACGAGGATAAAATTGGTAAAACTACTTGTTTAGATGAGGTTCAAACATTTTAATGTTATTATAATGATGATTATGATGAGGATAGTGTTGATGAAGAATTTGAAATAAGTAGGCATAGTGATCATGAATTTGTTACTCCAATTGAGCTTAATAATGATAATGTTTCTAGTTCAAATCCAGATAATTTTAATAATTATTCACCTATTCAAAAGGATGAGGATTTGACTAGAGATAACCCAGATTTTAGACGATGTAGTATTTCCTTATGATTACGAAGTCGATGATAGTTTTGAGGAACGAGTTTATTATGAGAATATTGTTTTAGAGTCTAGCGATTTAGAAACATTAGTCTTAGACAAAGAAAATGAACTCGTAGAGATGACCGAGGATGTGCACGACTTAGAAGAATCAATTGACCATTTTCAGAATCGGATGACCTTGAAATTAGGGAAGTTGTGACTAGTCTTTCTAGAGACACTCGAAAACTCTAAGTTTGGGGGTGATTATCATTCTCCATGTGCCCTAACTCTTAGAAGGGTCCCTCACTTCGGACTTGACATATGTGCCTCAACCATTTTACAAGATTATCTTCATACACGTTTTCCTGAACCTAGTGATGTCCATAAGGAAGTTCAGTTGTTAGAAACCCATCCTCTGGTTGATGTGGTTTATTCAGGCTATGATACCCAGATTGACTTTGTTTTCCCACCAAATATTTTTCAACCAATTGTGGGAACGTATAAGTTTCAGATGTGTCAATTATTCAGTTTTGAGTCTGAGCCTAAGTACTTTAGGAAATTAGTATCGACACATTTTATTATGATTGACCGCCAGTTTCATCGTGGTCAATTGTGTGAGTCAAAACTGATTGACTTTAAGGATCTGCAATTATTCGGGTTATTATTATGTGCACGTTCTTATTTGAGTTTTTACAGACTTTACAACCGAACTAGGATCTTAGCTTTGAGGAATTCCAAAGACATGAAAATATTTTATTTGGACCCAGTTATAGAACCTGGAACTCAACCACGGCTAGATGTAGTTGTCTTAAACAGAAACTAGACAAGGGTGTGCTTTATTTGTTAATTTTCTTGGCATGTTGCGATTCCTTTTACTTGTCATAGCTTTATTTGGTTTTGATGACCCACGCGATATTTAAGCTATTACTTTATGTTTTATGAGGTGACTAATCCTTTCTTAGTCCGGGGTCAAGACTTTAAACTTAGCACTTCTTGGGAGGTAACCCAATATTCATGCGACACGGTAATATCTTTCCTTATCTATTTTGCTTCAAACGGTAACAGCTTTCTCTTGTTCATGCTTTTAATTTGATCTTTAGAACATTGAGGACAATGTTAGATTTAAGTTTGGGGGTATGGGAGAAACATTTTAGTTGTATTGTTAAACTCCAGAGCCTAAAAATTTATGCTTATTAAGGATGGCACTAACCAATCTAAGTGGATGGAAGCATCTTGGTTGTAGGAGTTGAGGAACCAATCTGATTAGATGGAAACATCTAAAGAGTCTATTCATAAAAGCACAGCTTTGTTAGAATTGTAAAAACATGGTAGTTTCGCCATATCTCGTTTAATCCTTTTCAATTCTATTTTTATTTTGTTTTCTTTAAAATATGTTTCTCTAAGTGATTAGGTGGGGCTCACGATTCAAGTTGTTACCACTGCTAGGGTGAAATAGAGTGATTGAGATACCGAAAAAAAAAAAGTTGAAAAAAAAAAAAAAAAAAAAAAAAAAGTTAAAAAAAGTTGGAAAAAAAAAAAGAAAAAAAAAAGAAAAGAAAATTGAGACCAGACCATTAGACCAACCGGAATAAATTCAATAAAGTCGGCCACTGGTACACTTGTATATGCCAAGGTTGTGTGTTGACCTAGAGTTAGGATTATCACCACTGGTTCCCTTGTATATGCCAATGTGTTGATATTAGTCCGAACCGATATCTCATCCATTAGGATAGGTTCGTTTTGGCAGTGGCCTTTGGGACAGAGGATATGAGAAACACCGCTCACCTTAGTCAACATCAAAACCATCTATGTTTTTCTATATCCATCTCTTAATCTATCCATGTGATTGGTTGACTCGGTTATGATGTCCGAAACTATCTGAGTAGAGATTTGTGACTTATATATGAATTTTTAGTATGCTTGAGTGCAAACTCATGTACAACAATAGGAATTTCGCATCAGGGTACTTCCTCCTGTAATCAATAAGTATGCCAACCAAGGAGATTCTTTAGTGCCTTCCAAGGTTCGCCTAGATAGCTAGGTCAGAGTAAAAAGGTTTTGTGGGTACACCTCAGTAAACCCTCCACTAGACTTTTAAAGGCTTGTTGACACGCTAAATGCAACCGACGATGCCTCGCGACAGGTGAGTTAGGATTTATTTTCTAGATTTGATTTGCTCTGGGACTAGCAAATAATAAGTTTGGGGGTATTTGATAGACGCATTTATGTGTCTATTTTGATCTCGATTTTATATATTGTTAGTACCCATGTTTGTATTTATTTTGGCATTTTATGTTTTTGTAGGTGTTTTGGAGAAATAAGATTTTGCGCGAAATTGGCTCGAAAAGTGGATTTTGCGCTCTTGGGAGAAAACTACTAAAGACACCCCTCAAATGGATAAGGGGCACCCAGATGATAAGGGTAACCATTAGGCAACTACTATTGGCACACGGTCCTGGATAAGGGAGGTCATCCCCTACCTTTTGAATAGTGAAAAATACTAGAACCCCTACTATATGGGTTCAATATATAGAAGCCCCACTAAATGGATCATACATTGTCAACTCCATACTTCGTAAAATGATATTCCTAGGCCCAAAATATCAAATTTTATTCAGATCTGGCCCATAATTAATTATTGTGAATTTTAATAATGGCAACACTACCCTTTAGTATATATACAAGAGGAATATCAGAATACATTTTCATTTTTCTATTTTCTTTCTCTCCCATCTTTATCTCTCTCTCTGCTGTAGAGAAATAGTTTCTAGGGTTTCTGAGTTTCATTTTTCTTCGTCTTCATCAAAATATTCGACTACAACAACGAGATCGATCGCATCTTCTTCTTCTATGCCTCTGTTATTTCAGTTATGTCAAAGATCGATTGCATCTGATCAAAAGATAGATCTTATGGAAGATGAAGATGATTTGTTTAATGCTGCATCTGAAGATTCATCTACGGAATCAAATCGAGCCACAACAGATAAGCTTCATTTTTCATTATCTCTTAATTCAATTGAAGTTATATGTTATTGATTTTGAATTTTTTTCTCTCGAAATCTTCAAAGTTATGATTTCACTGAATTTTATCTATGAACTCATGATCAAAGTTCAGATCTGTTACAGTTTAATCGTTTTTTAGCTTTTTAAGATGAAAATATTGAAATATATTACAATTTTTTTTTCTAGGTTTCCTTACTGAATATCAATCGATCTGTTTATCTTAAAACTTGACTGAAAATCGGTGTTCAGATTCAAAATCAGCGAATCATCATCTCTATTACCCATGTATTTGTTATGAATTTTATAAACTTTGATTGAATTGCTTAATCTTGTGTACTTTACTTATGATTCTATGTAGTTTGATGTATCTCTATCAATGAAATCGAATTTGTTACCCTAGTATTATTTATTGTAAATTAGTGGTGGTGATATGGTTGGTTGTAAATGAAATTTGCAGAAGAAGGGAGTGAAGATATGATGGTGACTAAGACAAAAATGCAGGCTAGCATTGGATTTGAATGGATATGTTACTGTGAGTTATAGATGGAGATGTGGTTGTGATATTTGTGGATTGGATGTAATGTTGCAGGTGAGGAGGAGAAAGTTTGCAGTGAGATACATCATATGTTGTATGTGTCATTTTATCTTATTTATTGAGTAATCTCATGTCATATCCCTGTTTCTAGCGCTCATGTAGATAATTTATAAGCTCCGAGTACACAAGCATATGGATGTGTAACTGGATATTACACAAGACATATGGATGTGTAATGGGAGATTACACAAGCCATATGCATGTTTTTAACGTTTAAACAAGCTATTACATGTGTACTGCTAAGCACCATGAAACCCAACAAGCATTTTGATTAGCGTGTTCATCTTGAGTATTATTTTTTTATCTTTGTGTTTGTGAAATTTTTTGTATGAAGGATCTCCTGGTTAATAAGTGTTGGTGGTGGTATAGGTGCAGGTTTTGGAGCCGGTGGTGGTGATGGAGTTGGAGATAAGGTGTGAATGTTAGATGTATGGGTGGTATTAGGTGGTGGCGGAATCTTTGAGTGTCGAATTTACTTTGTTAAGTCCGTAACTCGTAGCCACTCCCGAGGTGAGGATATGCCGTTGTTACATACTTTTTTGACTTCGGTTGTTTGCTTGATACGAACTAGTAAGCTTTTATAATAGTTTATCTTATTCTTTCGGATGCAGTATTTTAATTCGTTACGGAGTGAGTGCTTTTTGGTTGTTACTTCTATGACATGAACATGGTCATTTTGGCGCCAACCTAAGCGGCAAAATGGTGTTATTTGATCTATGCATCTTAAATCTCCTTTCCAGTATTCCTTTCTCGGGATGGAAGGTTCCTTCATATGAAGGTACGCTGAAATGAAGTTTCCCTACTTGTTGTCAAAACCAAAACACGATTTATTCTCTATCATTTATGTCATCGCCTTGCACAAAACAGATCTCTCCATTTACCGATATCCATGTTAAACCGCTAATACATATTCTTCGTGATAGAAATACTTTGGATACTTATGTCCCATATGTTGTAGTAAGCCAAACTGATTAATCTCCTTTAATTAATCGGAAAAGTGTTATTTGTTTTCACTTTTTGAGTAGTTTGTGTATTACGGGTGCATGTGTAACTCACAATTACACATGCCATATGCATGTGTAACTCCAAGTTACACATGCATATGGCATGTGTAACTCCCAATTACACATGCATTTTGTATGTATACCAGCTGATTACACGTGTTTTTTTTTTGTTGGAATGTTTAGACTATCGCATCTTAATATTTTTATGACAATAATTTCTGAATAGTTGTAGCCTTTTTTGGATCAATTGATTTCTATGCAGGTCTCGACGTTTTTTGTGCGCACTGACAAGACACTAGCCTTTTTTTGGATCAATTGATGGTCGATTAGGTTGATTTTGTTACTAGGTTGCTGGCTTCGGTGAGGAGACTTATGATGAGAAGCCTGAGGGAGATGTATTGATGCGTAACATACAATGGTTTCAATAGATGAAATTCTTTTTTAATGGTAAGGGTAACTAAAGTTTGTGTTATTGTTGTATGCGTAGCTTTCAAAACTAAATTATTGTATGATAGGTTGTTTAAACTCCTTGCGACAGTATTTCATGGGTTTCCTGCATAACTTTACATTACATGAAATGTCTAGCTACAAGACGTACAATATCATTGAGAAGTTAGGTTTCTGCTTTATATATAGTTTACAGCAAGATTAAACGTTCTGTAAAAATTGGTGTGTTTACATTTATATTTGTTATAATGTTCGAAAACTCAAAAATATTGATGTTGTTATGGCAAGTCGGGAAGTGCAAGTTTTATCAACTCATTTCTCAAAGTCTTTCTAGGAGCATTCTTATATGATGCGAGCAATTACCCTAGAGTACAAGGCTTATCAAGAACATGTTCTCAAAATTGCTCACAGTTTGTGGAAGTAAGGCTTTTACATGGTTATATTCCTTTAAAATTAAAAACTAATACGTACCATGATCTCTCTTAACGTTTATTTTCTTATGTTATGACATGTTAACTCTTGAAGACCTTGAACGCATTGGGATATGACCTTGTTTCGGTGGTTCGAGAACCATCTACGAGTCTTGGTCAATCCCGAAAAACAAGGTTAGTAGGAATAAGTTCCACTTTAAATGGCATATTCCATATGCAAGTGTAACTCCTAGTTACACTAGTCATATGCATGTGTAACTGAAAGTTACACAAGACAGATGCATGTGTATCTCCTATTTACACATGTTATATGCATGTGTAACTCTCAGTTACACAATTCAGATGCATGTGTAACTGCTAGCTACACTAGTCAGATGCTTGTGAAACCTGAAATATACATTGTTGTATGTCTTATTCATTTTAATCGTATAAATATCGATTGCTTGTTGTTATATTTCAGGTTTCGTAATAACTTCATAAAAAGCTAATTGCTTAAACTTGGTAATGGTATCGAACCGGAGTTGATTGAATACACAAGTCGATGCATGTGTAACTCTCAGGTTACACTAGATAGACACATATGTAACTCTCAATTACACTAAAGCAGATGCGTGCGTAACTTCTAGTTACACATGCTAAGAAATTATTGTAAATGAATATTAAAGTAATAATTGTATTTTTTGTGTTTTCTTTTTGATGTCTATTTTTTTGCATATATAAATACAAGTGTAACTTTGCATTACACATATCATAAGGATGTGTAATTTCCAGTTACACATGCCATATGCATGTGTAACTTCTATTTACACCATCGCACTGTACTTTAATAATTTCGGGCCTAGATTTAATAATTTTGGGCCTAGATTTAAATTTTATTAATTGTGGGCTTGACAATATGCATAAGGGTATCAAGGTCTTTTAAAAACTCAGGGCCTAGATTTAAACTTTTTTAATTAAGGGCCTCATATTATGGGTTATCCATGGGTTGGGCTCCGAGCCTAATTTTCCCTTTTGAATATTGAGATTTGGCGAAAAAAATGATTCTTCCCTGGCAGATTAGGGTTTGAATTTTAAAAGATTTTGGAGACGATTCAATCGCCAGAATTGATTTCAATGGACCTGTTTGGTCTTAACAGAGCTGGTACAAGTGATTTAATGGCGTAGATTGGGCTTGATAATCGGATCTCGACAATACAGGGGAATGATGTTTTCTCGGATTGTTTGGCTGTAGTTCATGGAGATTTAATCGGAGTTGTTGTTAGAACTGGACTTGCAATGGAATGTTACATCGAAACAAAGCTTGTTTGTTGGGCTTAGATTCGATTAAGAAGGGATGTACACGAGTTGTGTCAAAACAGAGAGGAGTGAGTATTTCTTGGTTATGTTTGGAGGTTCCGTGAGGATTTAAAGAATAATATTTCCTCCGTTAGATTGTACTTTATCTTTGGAAAGAGTTTGGAGACTTTCAACATCTGGAAAAGCCGCATAGAGAAGAAAAGGAAATAAATCCCATGACTTTAGTTTGAAGAAAAATTGGATTTTCTCGAGTTTTGATTGGTCCTGGCGTGTATATAAGGGCTGTAGGGAAGTCAAGGAGGGGTAATTGGGAGTTGGGGGGAGCCAACAGAGGGCTCAAGAACGAAGAACAATAATTCAGAGAAGTTCTATCTTCTTCTTTGAAGAAGAAAGGGACGAAGAACATTGAACTGACAAAGACAATATAAAAAACTACTGACAGAGAAGATAGTCCTATTTGTAGCAGTCTTATTCTTTCTGTTACCCTTGTAACTGTCATTCTGCAACTAATATAAACGTTGCGATTGAACTGTTTTATTCCTTTTGAGTCTCTTCCCCTTTGTAAACACCTTTTGAGCAATGGAAAAATCTTTTGAACGTGTTTTCAACATGAGGAGCTAAACCCCAACACTGGAACAACGGAGGAAGTTGTATTTCATCCATGTGGTAATTTTGTTAATTCTTTATTTACTTTTTTGTACCGATTTTAATTGAATTAAGGTTTTATTAATTACATGTGACTTTGTTTGATGGAGCATGCTTAGTCCTAGGTATTCTTGATGCGCCATGCTTATGATCTACAAGTAATATTTTATGGAATCTACTTTGGCAAAGAATAGAGTTAATATTTGTTTTGTTTTGAGCTATAATCGCCGAGGATTAATTTCTGAACCACTTGAATATGAAAAACAGTGAAATCCTGAGTCCCAAGTAATCTCGATATTTGTGACAACCTTGTGATTATATTTTCTTTTTTTTTAGTGTTTTCTTAAATCAAACCTTTACAAGCCCGAGTTGAACTAACTTTTACTACCACTTTCTACAACAATTTGAAATCACATTACTAACCTTAAAGAAGTGAAAAAACAATTTCAAATTTGGGGAAACCTCGACCAACCGTAAGTCGACAAATAAAAATGAGAATGATCAATCAAAAGAAGCGTCACCACAATAAATTAATGAGACATGACAAGATAAAGACCTCAAATAGAGACAAGGAGCCGCATAAAAATACGAAAACCTAGCATAAATTAAATGTTCAACAATTGACTAGATTCATACGCAAACTAGAGATGAAAAAATGAAGGCTAGATTTCTAGATACTAGGTATCATAATTGTCATAAATATGGGTAAAACCACATACCGGTAGATAAGCTCTAAACAGATTTAGATCCCTCGAGAATAGCTTTAGTAATTTACGGATTAAATGTATCATTTAAATGTTAGAGTGCCACTAATCGAAACTGCAGGGGAAGACGAAAGAACACGAGAAGATGAATCGATGCCAAAACACAAAGGAAACGTAATGGAAAGAGATGAATTAATGCTAAGAGAGACTCTAGAAGAAAATGAGGCTATAAAAGACCTCATAGCATATCAACAAAGAACAAACTAAAATTAGAAAAATCATCAGAAAAGAAGGGTAAAGGATGTCTTGCAATCACTTCAGAATTACAGTAGGGGCTCAGCTATATCGACTAAGGATTGTACATTTGTCAAGAAGGACAACTACATCGGATGCGAAGATATCGATGCTTGACCATCAACGAGAAACTTTTATGTACCCTGCACATGCTCAACGATTAGCATCGTGCATCCTAAGCAACGAGGAGAAAGACAGATTGGGGAAAGAGACGATCAAGCAAATACAAGAGAGATTGGCTAACGGGATTCCAGTGACTGCCAACTATTTTTTATCGAATACCCTCTAGGGATGGATTATGCCTATGCGCATGAGAAGTCGGCTATCTATCAACAAATACTAGAGAGGCGGATAATAATGGATCAAGATTCTCGGATGAAGAGGAATGAAGAATGAGAGGTAGAGAAAAAGCCTCAAAGAAGGAGAGCCATCACTTTTATTGGGTTTAGTTTAACAGATCTCGTGATTTGGTTTTTACTTTACTAGTCGTTGTTGTTTATTTCTAAGTTTGTTTAACGGCTCCTTGATGTTACTTTTCTCAAACTTTAATGAAATTAGATCTTTAAGAACTCTATTATATCTAACTCCCCTCCCTTAACTATAAAGAAATCGAGCAAGGAGGAGAAAAAGCCATAGAAAGCAAATGACAAAGAACAAGCATCCAGAGGATTAACATCAAAAGGCAAGGAATAAGACGAATAAAACACAAAAATAAAAACTAACGGTGTAAGGGAAAATTGAAGGAACTAAAGGAGATTTGTGGCAAAAACACTCTCTAAAAGAGCAACACAAAAGAAATGGTTGAAAAAACATGAAAAAAAGTATTTAAGATGCCTAGGCAAATCGAGACTCAAACAAAGGTGAGAATAGAGATAAGGGGGTAAGGGGATATGACAAAAATATGAACTCAAAATGGAATGCACTATAAGATATGTTTAAGATGCGTGAGATGCAATAATGTTTTTAAGATGAATGAGATGCATTAGCCAAAAAAATGAGAAAATGGTTGTTAATGTGGTCCCTGATTCCTTTCTAAAGAATTTGATCAAACATGGAGACTTAGCAGATTCGTGAACTATTTACCCCTTTCTGAACCCCGTCCGTTTGGGATCAAACCATGTGGGGGAATTACTCAACTAACATTAGATCGAAGAATAGAAATCAAAAAGAAATTTTTGAGGAGGATGAAGGAACAGAGCCGTTAGGAGAAGAGAGGGCGAGCAAAAAAATTGACTCTAAACCATGCAACGGTGAATCTCAATTTCTTAATCTAGAATTATTCTTCTAAAATCCATAATCTCTAGTATATCATGTACTCCATTATCTTGGACCTTGGTCCCAGCTGCCTTTCTGATCTCCAATGTAAGCCGTTAGGGAAAAAAACGGTTTAGTCCAAAACCCCATCAAAATATACTAGTTAGTCCTGACCCATTCAACTAGGTACAAATTAGTCCATTTTCATTGAAAGTACACAAATAACCTTCCTGATTTACAATTTAGTCCAAATATTTACGCTTAGTCCAAAGTGACTCACAATGATGTTTAATTTTAAATAATATAAAAACAATTTAAAAACAATTTATGTTTCCAAACCGTTTGTCCAAAATTCACAAACTTATATATTCGAAAGCTCTTTCCGAGAGCTACAAAAAGAGTACCCATATGCCTATATAATTTTCATTTTTAAAAATCTTAGTTTATATTGGCGTATAAACATGTACATGTCTACAAAAATCCAAAAATCAAAAGACAAAACAAGGTGCACCCGCCTTTGTACACCAACATAGCAAAAGTAGACTTAGCTACCAATCTCATACGATAACAAGTTAGTTAGGCGATCCATTCCCAAGGGTTTACCTAACGCTTTTTCTCATACCGCCGCTTGAAGCTTGTCACCGCACATGAAAGCATCTTTGTTGATACGCAAGACATGGAAATGATGTATTTATACTGTTCATCTATATACATACAACAACGAAGAGGAAAAAGTGGTCAGCACATAGATCAAACTATTGTTTCATAGAGTTTTTAACTGACAAAGAATCTAATAAAACAACAAAATAATTATATAGTGGGAGCTAGATATTGGTGACTTGTAAGCTAAAAATATTATTGAGAAAGGTTTCTAACTTATTTTTCACCTAGGCCTATATAATTGAGTAATCACTTATAGCATGAATACTGGGTAACACATTGATAAACCATCCAGTTCTAAAAGTGTTTTCCCTAATTTTTGGTTTGTATACATAACTATAGTCCTAAAAGTGTACAACTATTTACACCTAAATAATCAACATTTGGACTACTATGCACACCTAAATAACATAATGTCTGTACATGCACTACTTTGTACACACCTACGAAAAAAATATGCATGAAATCGATCATTCATAAACCCACACAAACCTACCTTTTCATGATAATTATACATTAGTGCACCAATATGTTCACCCATGCGAAACATGCCTAAAATCGATCCTCCATAACCACACAAAAACATACTTTTACATAGAAAATACATGGTGCACCAATGTGTACACCCTTGCAAGACATGCATAAAATCATTATTCATAACCACACGTACATACTTCATGAGAATTCCACTGGTGTACCAATATGTACACCCTTGTAAAACATGCAGCAAAACGATCATTCTAGACTTAGTAAGTCTAGGTGATTAAAACTATCCATTTAATTATACAAACAAGTAATTTGTACAAGTGTTTTTCACAAGTAAACTAATTTGTACACCCTAATTAAGTAACTCGGAAATGCACGGAAGGATAATAAACACTCTACATCTAGAATGTTAGATATAGAGATACTATTGCAGAAAATGACGACTGGAACTATTCATATTTCATTTTATTTTTTACGAGCCTCATTTGATACCCTAGTAATTTATGCAAGTGTACTAGGTAGATACCCTTGAGGCTGTTCATTTTTCTCGTTATGTCAATGATACACTAGTACCATGTGCAACTTCTTCCAATTCAAATGTGTTTAAATCTAACCAGGGAGTATACAACAAAGGCAAACGTGATACCGTGTAAACTGCGCTACTAAGTTATAACTTCATATAGATGCAGATGCCTCTTCGTTAGGATATAGATTTTGCACGTAACACTGCAACATTTCTTTCCTACTAATAAGTTTTGTAATAGTTGGTACTTCTGATTACATTAACTTGATTACACACGGTTTCAGTTATTTATTACTTTGGATAAATAACCAAAATATTTGCATATAGGGAAAGCAAAAAAAAAAAAAAAAAAACTAACCTTTCTTGACTAGAGGTGTCCCAAATCTGAGCTTTGGTGACTTCAACTTCAACTTCCAAACTCCTAGTAGCCAACGCAGCAACAACAATAAACTTGGTTTCGAGACTGAACTCATTCATAGTTGCATCAAAAGAGTGGATTCGAATTACCAAACCTAAAACACAAATAGCCATTCAGATTAAGTTAATATTATCTTCCTCACTGTACAACTCCCTGAAAAATATATCATACAAAATTTTAGAACCTGAAAACAACAATTTTTTAATAATCCACAGGTGTACAACTATGTGCACATTAACGATCAACATGTGTACAAGTATGTCCACATTAGGAGTCAACATGTGTACAATTATGTACACATTACCAATTCAATATCAAAACAACTAAAAATCATATTCTGCTCAAAGCTATAAAGTGTTAATAATACCATTGAGAAGCATTAAGGAAGTCCGTCCACATTGAATCTACCCTTATTTATCCCAATTAATTAATGTAAGCATACATTAACATGAGGTAATATATCTGCAAGAAGTCATAAAGATCGTTACGATACCCATTTCATCACGAGTAAGGCCAAGTTTTTCATATGTAAAACTAAAAATAGTCCATGTGGAATATACAAGAAGTCATATAAGTGGTGTACAAGCATATACACCTCTTATAACAAGGACAAAAAAAAGTGCACTTTTAAGTACACCGCGTATAGCTGGTACATAAATGCGTAATGAGAAATAATGTATATAATAACAAATAAACAGGTGTATAATTTTACACACATCAAGAATCTATGTGTTTACAACTATGTTCACATTAAGTACCACAAAATATGCCTTGTTTTCTAAGTTAGAGCGCGTCTAGAGCTAATACATCTCGCACTCAATTTATTCTACAGTAAACACGTCACTGACTCCTAACAAGATGCATTTCTAATTCCATTAATTGATATCTCCTAGAAGTCTTTTACCGATCTAAACGGCTATTTTGCAGCAGATCTAGCTAAACAAAACATTTACCAAGCTTATTGTCATTACCACAGAATTCATTATTACAAAAAGAGGGACATGCATAAGAAGAAATATCAACAACAACTAACTTCTAGGAATTCATCCAAGAAGTATCAAAGACAATTCTTCAGAAAATTTTGAAATAGCAAACCAAATAAGCTGGAAAAAGAAAGACCACGACGATGCAACCAATTACTAAATAGGAAAAATTATGTGCATCAACATGGTGTAAAAATATGTGTACATTAACGATCAATGGGTGTAAAATTTTGTGCACATTAACCATCAGCAGGTGTAAAAATATGTACACTTTAGAGATCAGCATGTGTACAATTGTGTACACATTAAACATCAACATGTATACCTTCAGTTACACCCCATTTTTAACAACAAAACAGATATGATGCTAACACATCAGTAGAAGGAAAATAAAATCATCAGCCAATGCCATCTCAAATGTGTTATTTTCTTAAAACTAAAATTACAACTAAGCATTTCCAACACTAAAACCACTTACTGGGTAAATAAGAAGCACTTGAAGAGTTGATGTGATCTACTTAAGAGGTATTAATAAATTAACAAAATCTTATATTTGTATACAAATAAATATTTTTCATGAAATTAACCGTATCAATGAAACTAATACCGGGTCATAGGCAACCAAATTTAGAAGTACTAAAAGAGAGTGCAGTCACCTTACTTCGTGTTTTTGGATCCTGTAGAATGCCTTACGCTTCCCAATTCCCACCTTTACCAAGATTCTAACACAATAGCATCATATTTCATCTCCCTATGCATTATAAAGTAAATTAGTTATGGTTAAAACATGAACTGTTGTACACTATTAAACCAAAAGCCAATGAATTACTTTCATAAGGTATAATTATACAAATTCTATTAGCATAATTACATATATAGATTTATACTCATGAAGACAGGAGCTATTGCAATAACAAATCTGTACTGTTTTAAAAATGTTCTCAAAATAATTTGATATATATAGATTTATTAAGTTCAAGCAATACAATCAAAATTTATACCTTTGAACCACTTCGAAGAGCTCTGTATGCCAATTTATCCACTAACTGCAAATTGCTCTAAATATTCTCACTTAATGATGTCACATATATGCACTCGCAAAGGCTTCGAGACATCTCCTACATGAATTATAGATATAATCTCTACAAGCTTGAATTTATACAAAATGATAGACGTCTTTCCATCGACATCTAGAACAACCATCAAACATATATTGTGCGAAAAATAGGGCACATGCTATATACAAAACAGATTGCAAAAACATATTTGTATGCAGTGTACAATTAAGTGTACATTCTATAAATAATGAAGATTATAATTCCGTCTATCAATTCATCTAGTGAACAAATATCAATGTTTTATTAAAAGTAAAAAAACAAAGAAAAGGAAATCAGATTGAAATTTACATGATATTAATCTTCGAGCTCCACATTCAGAAAAAAACATAGATATAAAAAATCAACCCACACACTACTAAAAAACAAAAGAAATCTAAATCACATATAAGTTCTCAATCTCTATTTATCGAATTAAGCTGAAAATCAAAATCAAACAAAAACAAAATCAAATTTTTATCAAATCAAAAACCTAGAAATACAAAACAGCCGAATCATCAAGATACAAAGACCAATCAACGTTTTGTTGAATTAAATTTAAAATAGAAAGAAAAAGTCGAACATATTTCTGATCGGTTAAAAAAGCAGGCATCCGAAATCTATAAAAAATCAAATAGAAAACAAAATTGAAGAAGAGATGAATGAATAAAAAGTAATCAAAGTCCAAATAATCACCTGAAACCAAATAGGTCATATAAACATTGATTCTCACATATAGAAGTTTTGAATCTCCTTCTTCATATCAGATTTGTACATAAACCTCACCACTGATTAGGTGCAATCTGTCTTAGGATTTTAGAGACAAATTAACCGAGAAGAACAAGAGATGAATCCTCGCGATTTGGGAGTAATTGAGGAAAAAAAAAATGAAGATCTAAAACCATTTCGTTGTCGATGCAGAGCTCTACTGATAGGACATTGAAGTGAAGAAATAAAATGTGAACAAACCGAAATAAGTTTCTACGAGGGACATTTTTGACAACAAAGAAAAACGATTTGGATTGAATCGCTCATTAAAGGATTAACTCGTTTCAGATTCTGTAAATTTGGACTTCCTAGTACTAGGCTTGAGATGGATGGACTAGAGTGTCTAAAGCCCAACAAAAATGGGATTAAACGTTAATT
>JAJJWW010004871.1:0-35061 GCA_023531295.1 Papaver armeniacum
ACCGCGGCAAACAAAAGAATGGCAGATAAGTATGAAATGTTGTTTTTATGAAGTGTAATATGAGTAAAACGTATCAACCTACAATGGGGCTTAGACAGTGTGACCCACTGTCTCCATATTTATTCATCATCTCCATGGAATATTTCACAAGATCTTTAATGCATGCTGAAGCAACCAGTTTAATAAAAGGAATTCAAGTAAGCAGTAAATCCATAACTATCAATCATCTGTTGTTTGCAGATGATTGTATGTTGTTTTTCCAAGCTACAGAAAAGAGTATCAACCACATAAAAGACATTTTGCATAATTTCAGTCTTCTGTCAGGTGAAATTATTAAGGCAAATGTTATTGTATGCACCCATGCATAGGATAAGTGCATTAAGTATTTTTGGACTTTTAACATGTTTTATTGGAATTATAATAGTCTAAGCTTTATTAAATGTTTCATTAATCTAAAATATTAAATGGGATGAATTTCCATACTTAACCATAAGCTTAATCATCAGTTTTATTTATTTTATGGTTGATTAACAAATGGATCACTTACACTAGCCACAAATTCATGTTTATATCTTATTTACGTTTTCCCCTCCTTGCAAAATCCCACATCTCTGTCAATAAAATTAATGCAATGATATTTAAGATTCCACTTAATTTTATTCTTGATTTATATCAAATGAAATGAATTGGTTTCCCTTGCCGTTATTACACCTAGGCTATGAGTATGATCTCTATTACCGAGTATAAGCAAAATGCTTGGCTGATACTAATTTTTTTGTTTTATACATTCCGATGAAAAATGATATCCATTCGTATACTAACTTTTTACTATTGTCTTCAAGCATACGACAATAAGGATACCCGTATTTCACATATATCGGAACAACTATTGTCATATGGAGTATAATGTTATAGTGCCTTTTCATTTTTCACTGGGAGGGGAAGTATTTGCATTAAATAATTTTTCCCAACTTAGGGGTATTTACGGAACAACCACGGTATTTATCACTCCCAAAAAACCAAAGGAGTAAGAGAGTTTATTTAATATAGAATTGTTTTAGTTCCAAGAAACAAATTGGAATTTTAAGGTAAAAGGATATAATAAATGCTAGATTATCCTATGCATGGGTGCATAGGATAACAGGACCCAATTATTAATTTCAACAAATCATCAGCATTTATTGCAGGTGACATTTCTCCTAATCAAAAAGAGTCTATTCAAAATAGTCTTGAAGTTAAGCAGTTAGTAACTTCTGATAAATATTTAGGACTTCCAATACTTCTGGGAAAGTCAAAAACTAACTCTTTTGCTTTCTGTTAAAGATTCTTATGAACACATACTTCAAGGCTAGTGGTCTAAAACTCTTAATTTGGCGGCTAGAAATACTTTAATAAAGTCAGTTCTCAATGCAATGCCAACACATTTTATGAGCAATTTCAAACTTCCCAAGACCATCATCACTAAATTAGAGTTGATTCAGAGGAAATTACGGGCAGGGTAGTAAGAAAAACAAGGGTTTCAATCTTGTTTCTTGGAATTCTCTATGCATTCCTAAAGAAGAAGGAGGTCTAGCTTTTAGAAATCTTGAATTGTATAACAAGGCACTAATGATCAAATTAGCATGGAGACTGTGTACAGAGGAGGATAAGCCTTGGACTCATATTATGAAAGCCAAGTATTCCCCGCACTGTCATTTTCTTCATCTTCAGGGAACACATAATAACAACTCTTGGATCTAGAAAGGATTAGAACTAGGGCTACATTACGTTAGACAATTTCATAGATGGGGTGTAAGGTGTGGTACAAAATTTTTGGTTTGGTACGATAAATGGGTAAGAGGACTAAACACACCACCTCTTCCTAAAGAAAACTACTCTGAATCAATTAGAATATTTAATGTCTCTGATTTAATGCTCCAGAATCCAAGAAGATGGAATACCAACTTGGTACAACGAGTGTTCCCAAAAGAAACGACAGATCTCATTCTTAAAATGCCTTTAGTTCAATGTGGTACAGACAAGCTGATTTGGGAATTAAATAGAACAGGAGAATTTACTATCAAGTCTACTTACAATGAACTAGTTAGGCAATTAAGAAATTCTAATGGGCATAGTCACTGTAATATTCCTAGCACAGTCTGGAAATATCTGTGGAAAATGAAAGTACCACATAAGGTTAAACTGTTCATTTGGAAATGCATTAGAGACATTGTTCCTACAAAGGAAAAATTACACAAGATTAGACATGATATAAATCCATTATGTTCAAGATGCTTGCAAGCGGAGGAAACTCTAGAACATCTATTAATAGACTGTGATTACTCAAGATCAGTGTGGTTAAGTATGAATATGAACGTTTCTTATTTGCAACAACATCACACTCAGGTTAAAGAATGGTTAGTTTCTTGGTTTTCCAAAGTAGATGATGATTCTTCTGTTTGGGCTTCAACAACTATGATAACTGTTTGGTTCGTTTGGAAAAACAGATGCTTGAAGGAGTTTGAAAATAAAAATAAAAATATTCACTCCACGGTTTATTATATAAAACACATGATCAACCAATGTTCATTTGAGAAGAGTCATAATAAAGAATTGCATGTCACTCACTGGTCACCCCCACAAGCTGATGTACTCAAAATTAATATGGATGCATCTTTTGATACAAATAACTCTTACATAGGCATTGGTTTAATCATTCGTAATTCTGCAGGAAACTGTGAAGGCATCGAGAGGAGGTTCATCCATTGAAGAATATATCCAGAGCAGGCGGAATGTCTAGCCTTCAAAGAAGCTATCAACTGGGCCAGACAAAAGAATCTAACTAAGGTTATATTCGAAGGTGATTGTGTAAATATAATCAACTATGTGAAGCATGCCAAATCTTCTGTTCATTGGATGAACGAAGGCAGTGTATATGAATTAAGGCAACTTTTATCTTGTTTTTCTTGGTTTGAAGTAAAGTATGTTAAAAGACAAGCAAACAAAGTGGCACATGTAGTAGCCAACAAAGCTAGAACTGGCAAAACATCTTTTGATTATCTCTGTAACATTCCTGAAATTTTCATGCATGAAATCAGGAGTGATAATAGTAATGCCAGTCTAAGTAACTTGTAATTCTGCTTATTAATACAAGAAGATGTTTGCATCAACAAAAAAAAAAATTGAACCATTTTTTGGGCCCTACCCCATTTTGGACGGGGACTACTATTTGATAAGAATATCACCCTATAGTTATAAGGGATGTCCTAAAGTGTGGAAATGACTAACCTACCCTTAATCTAATTTAATTTAAAACAAACCTAATAACTACTTATATATATAACCACCACCTCCTCCCACTACCGCCCACCACCACCGACCATCACCTACCACCTATGACTACCACCACCACCAACCACCACCACTATATATATATATATATATATATATATAACTTAATTTAAATCATTAACAAAGATATTCTCACAAACCCATTACTTGTCATTCGTTTTTTGTTGAAAAAATGAGAATTAATCATCAAAATGAGTTGACAATGGAAGTTGCAGAGAGAAGTTCGGCTAGGAATTATGTGAAAAGCTTTGTCGAACTAGCCGAACTCAACTTTAACGGAGGTTTTTTTTTTCCAGAGAAAAGTTCGGTTACATCACAAAAAAAATGTCCCAGCCGAACATTTAATTCGGTTACGTCGCAAAAAATTCGGTTAAGCCGCAATTTTTTTCTCCTAACCGAATTTTTCTCTAAAAAACCTATATATTGAGTTCGATACATCGCAATTTTTTTCCCTAGCCGAACTCCTAGTTGGATTACGTCGCAATTTTCTTCTCCTAACCGAACTTTTCTCTGAAAGAAAAAACTCCATGAAAGTTGAGTTCGGCTACCTTTATTTTCAGAAACATTAGACGAACTACACTTGCAAATGAGTTCGGCTACCTGTTCTTCAGATGTCGAAGCCGAACCTTTTTAACCAAACCGTAATCAATTTGTAAATTGTTCATTTTTAGAAATTTTTTGGCCAATTCAAGCACCATTAACCAAATTTGAAGTATCCGTGAGTACCCAAAACATCATACTCTTGTTGTGGCTCTTAAAGAAAAAGATCTAACTTTTTTTCTTCCAAAACCCTCATCTTCATCTTCTTCTTCTCCCTCTCAATAATTCTTCTATTGTAAAAAAATCAACTTATTAATTTAATTCACTAATCATGATCATTACACTAACTTAATTAGAAAGGGTAATTGCGGTACTAAAATAAATATATGGATAAGGGGTGACTCAAATTTACATCAAATATCCACCCAAAAATGAAATAGTAGTCCCTCTCCAAAATAGAGTAGTGCCCAAAAACAGTTCTTTTTATATCTCCAGGGAAAATTAATCTCAACCGCTTAGTTTTTTTGTGTGCAGCCCAGTCCACTTTCCCAACAAAACCTTTGGTTGGATCAGATAAAAATCCCACTATTGCAGATTTGTAGTGGTGCAATTTTGGGATTTTCAAGCAATACATTTGGTCGGGAATGAGTAGCTTTTGATCTATTATTTGAGGAGTTTTCGATTTTTTAATCTTGATTTTCTCTGCACATCAAAATGGTTCCCAGGATTGTTCCTAATATTTTCTTTTTTTTTTGTCAATCAACAAATTTCAATTTATTCAAATCAAAATCGTGATTACATGATCGCTTACAAGAATAACAAATACATCAAAGTACAAGATAATTAAAACCCTAATACAACTTAAGATATCAATTACAAGTAAATCGCGAAGAGAAAGAGCCATAAACTGCAAAGATATCTAATTTTTGGAAATGTAATAGGGAAGAATGATGGTATAATCCGGAATCGATACCGACCATTTAATTTGATTTTCTTCTTCTTCGATAAGAGATGCTCCTAGAAGAAAGGAGTAATTTTCCCAAAATCTTGTAGATCCAAACAAACCCGGATGCCGTAAATCTTTTGTATTGAATACGGATTCAAAGCAATACCGCGTTGAATAGTCGATGTTCTTGAATCGATAATAACAAGTCACGAACCAGCGATCAATGTTTGAATAAATCGTCCTCAAAACGAAGAGAAACTCGCCCAAAATGGCGAAAAAAATCGCTCCAAATAGCGAAGAAATATGTCAAAAGACATCAAAAACATTAAAAAAAAAAACTTATCTTATTCAATTAAAACTTAAAAAGAAGAAAAAATCTTTGAAGAAAAAATCTTATCCAAAAGGACCTAATCTGAGCAAGAGGTAAAAGGAGGCTAGGTTTTTTTCAAATAGAGAAGATGAAAGGAGGGGTGAGAGAAAAAAAGTTCTTTGTTGGGATTTACTATTAAGATTTTGTTCCTAATCATTCTTCCTTTGTTGTCTTTATCTTAGATTTGCTTGTAGAAGAAATCTAATAATCCATTTTTACATCTTTATGAACAGTTTGTTCTAAATCTTGATTGTTTAAAATGCTAATAATGAGATTCTAAAACTTATTTTTTGCAGATTCCTTTGTTGATTCTTGTGTAATCACCGTAGTGGAAGCCAGTCGTAGTTTAGCATCCAACATATTATCATTTTAATTATCGTAGTAGTGCTTGTTTCCAACAAGTCATGTTCTACCCACATAATTGTCCTTCAAAAGTCGTTTGAAACTATTGGTATTCTCATTTAGATTCCGGTGAGGAGTATGATTATTTCATCGGTTCCACAGTCTCTTCATATATCATCCAATCCTTTCATGGCTAAACTACCTTGCATAGAGCAAAGTTTCTTATTTAACCAGGTCAAATCGGTGATTTAATCAACGTAATTTCAGCAACGAAATTAAGAAAGTTTGCCTCTTGTTCAAATTTCAAAATCTTATCAAACCTATAACCCCGAGATTAAAGCATGACAGCTACCAAAACCGTGAGTTAAGGAAACAAAATAATTCAGCATATTTTCAACCTTTTAATAATCCAATAAGATATCCTCAATTAAAGTCGAACCCTAATACTACAAATCATTATAAGTTTCGAAGCTTTCTGGAATACAAAACCATTTATAATGTATCTCAAGATCATTATAATGTATAGACTGTCCTTGAAGATGCAGACTACAAATATTGGTGCAGGTCCTTCAAGAACTATTAGTAGGTCAATTACTTCTATACAAGTTGTGAAAGATGCAGCTGAGGAATACTCTTACAGTTTATTCGGGAAGATTATTTCTAAAGATCCACTGAATCACGAGATGGTCAGGAATGAAGTTAGCTTAAGATGGAAGTGTTATAGAAGGTATAAAGTCATATCCAAGGGGATCAATCTTTTCTTGTTCATATTTGAAAGGAAAAACGCATATGATGGTATCTTTTCAAACGCTCCTTAGTCAATGTTAGGATATTTGCTTTGTCTTCAAAAATATAATTCAGGTATTCCTCTTGAGGATCAAAAATTTACAAGTTAAGTTTGGTGTCTGAGACTAAGGAATCTAAAATAGATTATCCTAAATGAGAATTTAGTGAATGATATTTGTAAGGATATAGGTATAAGGGTTATACCTGAAGGTAAGAAAAGAGCTCCAAGAGGTCATGTAACTAACACAGTGTATGTAAAGGTTAATCTGAAAGATCAATTGCAAAGAGGGGATTGGATTGATAATCCAGCAGGAGAAAAAACTTGGGTAATATACCACTTCGAAATGCATCCATATGAAATATGTAAGAACTGTTGGGTCGTGGAACATGTAGATGGAAATTTTAAAGGACTTGTACAAGAACACAAGGTGGAAGAGATGGATGAAAATACGTTTGCTGCATATAGTGAAACTGAGGAAGGAAAAGCATTCTTAGCGAGCTATATACTGGATATGGATGCAGATAAAAATTCGGGTAAGATATTCGACCCACAAGACAAGGAGATGGAATGTAATCCAGAAGTAGAGTTTTCGAATGAGGAAGAGCAAGAGAGTCAAAGAAGATAAAACTCTTTCCTAACAACCCTTCCTACCAAAATTCTCAGATTAATTTTATTTTTCAGAGTGATGATATATCTGAAAACACGGGGGTACAACAACCACACCCAACTATTTCGTTCGGAAATCTGTATGGACTAAACTCCAATATAATTCTAAGAGCACCAAGTTATTGAGTCTCAATCAGGAAATATGTTAAAGAGCTTTATCTCTTTCTAAACACAATCAGTAAATCAAACAGATAGAAATCCGTTAACCTGATCGTTATAAGAATAACCCGGATGGTACCAAAGACCAATATTCGAGTGTCAATCAAGTCATATCCAACAAACAAGGTAGGATTTATTAAAATATGATTGAACTACGCACAACCTGTGATATGTCAATTATATAACAAAAATATAATGCGAAAAAGAAATAACACAGACACCAGAAATTTTGTTAACGAGGAAACCGCAAATGCAGAATAACCCCGGGACGTAGTCCAGACTTGAACACCGCACTGTATTAAGCCGCTACAGACTCTAGCCTACTACAAGTTAACTTCAGACTGGAATGTAGTTGAGCCTTAACCAAGTCTCACACCGATTAAGGTACAGTCGCATTCCTTGAGCCTCTTGAATCTCGTAAGACTCTGCGCACTGGATTCCCCTAGATGACGTCCTTTACAACCTAAAAGTTGTTACGACCCAAAGTCGAAGACTTATAAACAAATCTGTCTCCCACAGATAAGTCTATTCTATTTGTTGTTTCCGTCTTAAGATAAAGATCAAGGTGAACATGAAACTCAACTAATAATCCGGTCTTATACTCCCGAAGAGCAGCCTAGAAATATTAGTCACCTCACAATAACCTAACTGATTAACAGAAGAAGTTATTGCGGAATCACAAGAGTCTGAGATGAATAAACTCTTGTGATTACTTTTTATATCTTACCTATCGGAGATAAATCTCGAGAAAATCTTAGAGAAGATTAAACTTGATACGATAGAAAAAGTATGATCAGGATACGCAACTACAAAGAAAATAATTGGACCTGGCTTCACAAATCCCAAGCGAAGTCTTTAATTCGTTAAACCTAGTAATGGTTTTCAGAAGAACATGAAACCTAGGTTAATGGAGAATCGACTCTAGTTTGCAACTAGGACACACAAAAGTATCGAGATTAGGTTTCCTAAATGCTAGAGTTCCTCCTTATATAGTCTTTGAAATCAGGGTTGCTTACAATCAAAGCTAAGATAGCTTAGTAACAAAGCAATTAATATCCACCGTTAGATGAACTCCTGATTTAAGATTCACGCTAAGTTTGCTTAGAAAATAAGAAATCATTCTCCATCGTTAGATGGTATTATCTTGATACACACAAATGAAATATACCTTTATTTAGATATGGGTGAACCGTACCTTAACGTGTATAACAAGTTGGCTTAATAACAGTTAACCGAAGTTAGCCATATGAACACTTTTAGCTTAGCCATATTCATCTAACACTTCTAGATCAAATCTGATAATCAATCAATCATGATAAATAATCAAATGAATCTAAATGTGTTTCAAGAGAGTTTTTCAAATGTTCACTATCTCATAGAAATATCTATGAACAATTTGAAACATATTCGGTTTGGTTTATAAGTGTACAAAGTACTTATACAACTACCAATTCATGAACATAATGTCACGGTTTGCAAAGCAAGTTCGCATACCTTAATAGATTAAAGTTCTAGGGAACGAACCTGAGTTCATGAGTATAGACAATAGTTACCATACGAGTATGTGAACAAGTTGTCATACTTACCGATTTTAGAACCTAACCACTGAGTTCGCAAACTGAGTACGCGAACCACAGTTCTAGACCTTGCCTAGTCTTATCGTTCGCAAACACTTTTCGCAAACCACAGTGCCGGACCTATCACAGATAAACCCGTTCGCAAACAAGAGTTCCGGACCTGAACTAGTACTTCACAGTTCGCATATTGGGTACACATACTGTGTGTATCCAGACATTGGTAGTAGTTCTAAAACTCTCATTCAATCAATTTGAAACATCCTTAGAAGACAACAACGGTAATCTTACACATACCACTAGCTTCAAGTAATTTTCAAATGATTAATTTGATTAATACGAAACTTCCCAAGTTAACATCAAATGATTTTCTCACACAAATCATGTAAGATGTTCAAGGTAATTTTCACATGGTCATCTTGACTTATTTTTTAGTTTCCAACAAATGAATTGTTTACAACTAAACTTGTCAAGTAGATGATGAAGCTTTCTAAGCTTTAAACTTGTATTTCTAGAAATATATAAACGGGATAAACTCGGCTCGAAATTTCAAATGTGTATAACACAAAGTCTATATAGCTATACGACTTAGTGTCATTACTAGATATAATTAAATATACTTCTGAGTGATAGATAAGTTTTAGTCTCCACATATCTTTTGTCGAGAAAGTTCCTCCAAGGTCTTCAGTAGATCTTCTTCTTCAATTGTTGAACGTCGTGAAGTATAATGCTCAACTACACACTTCTATCCTAATCCGAGACATAGCTATAAGTAGACTAAAAATCAAGTATATAGTTTTGATCAACTAAACTTGACAAACAAGCTTGAGATAACAACACTTGCGAGTTCGACCGAGCAGTACTCTAACAATATCCATTGAAGAGGTTGGAACTGTGGTCAGTAGAAACAATATGGAATCACAGATGGAGTACCAATACAACTATCAATACTTAGTAAAGGTGGCCTCTATCATCTCCATTGTCATGTTCAACCATCACCTACTTCAGCATCATCACCAAGTGCTCTTTTTTGTGTCAAGATTTCTGCAGCCACTTGGTATAGAAGATTGGATCATCCCTCACTTCAAACTATGAATAAAGTTTGCAGAAAATTATATTTACTTGTTTCTCTTCATTAACCTCTATTTTGCAATGATTGTAATCTAGCTAGGAACCATAAGTAACCCTTCATGGTATCTATTTCTATTAGTTGTGATCCTTTGGAGTTACTTCATCTAGATATCTTGGGTCCTGCAACTACTATTGATGTATCTGGTTACATATTCTACGTAAACATTGTTGGATTTATCCACTTGCTGCAAAATCAAACTTCAAAACTATTTTCTATCACTTTAAATCTTTTGTTGGAAACCTATTTTCTGTAAATATTAAGATGCTCGGAACAGAAGGTGGTGGAGAGTTTGTGAACAAGGAGTTTAGATTATCTATTTTTTATATATATAATGGTATTAGGTATGAACTCACCTGTCCTCATACACCTGAACAAAATGGTGTTGTAGATTCCAAGCATAGGCATCTTATAGAAATTACCAGGGATTTCTTCTTTCAATATGGTGTTCCTGACAAGTTTTAGGTCGAAGCTTTAAATGCAGCCAACTATGTTATGAACAGACTACCTGCTAGATCATTAAACATGGTTTCTCCATTTGAGGTTCTGTTAAGAAATCTCCAGATGATAATTTTCTAAGGATTTTTGGGTGCTTGTGTTTTACTTGGCTTAAACCATATACCAATAACAAGCTTGAACCCAGGAGCAAGGCTTGTGTTTTTCAGGGTTATATCAACCATCATTGGGGTTAGAAATGTTTAGACTTAGTAAATGACAAGATTTCTGTGTCAAGGCTTGTGGAGTTTAATGAACAACAGTTTCCTAACTAGTGGATTTCCCGTGCCGACTGTTATAAAGTTATAATTTCGATGGGATATTTTTGGATGGCAATGATTGTGGTGTCAGTGGTGTTGTGGCACAACATCCTTATAGTTTACATTGGCAGTCATATATACGATATACTCTCTTAGAGAGGATGTTAAGATGGATTACCAATTAGATAGACTGCTATCACGATGGGGGCTGCAAAACAAAAAAACGAACCTCAATATCTAATCAAGTAGGTTGTGGTCAAGTAGTCGTGGCAAAGGATGTGAAAAATACTAAAAAAGAATCTTGATTCTTGGCCCAACATTTTTTTGCCTGTCCCTGATACATCTTATTTTCGTGTAGGTGTAAGTAGTAACGGAATAGGATCCATGGACACTCTTAGATGGATAAGGTCGGATAAGATTTACGCCATTTTTTCCGGCAAACTCAAACGAAAATGAATTTAAGTCTAATATTTTAATGATATGTTCCTATTATAAGACTTTATATTCATACCAAAAATGAACGTAATTCGAGATATCAAACCTGACCATCTACCGATCTTAATTTCTACCGTTAATTTTGAACGACTGATATTCAAAGGGGTAGATGGTGGTTTTATACATCTCGAATTGTGCTCATTTTTTGTAAGAATGTAGAGTCTTATAAGAAGAATATACCATCAAAATATTAGACTTAAATTCATTATCGTTTGGGTTTTGCGGAGAAAATGGCGCAAATCTTGTCCGACCTTTTCCATCTAAGAGTGTCCATGGATCCTCCCTCGTAACGTAATAGGATCCATGGACACTCTTAGATGGACAAGGTCGGACAATTATTTGGTTAAAGTATTTCCGTGTCGACAATTCAAGATGAGAGTCTCATGGAAAATATGTATTCCATCACGAAAATGTATTGGCCTTGTTTGGTAAAATTTATGATTATCTATTTATGATTTATGATTATAGATAATCATAAATTGATAAATGATTTTAATATAATCATTTTTAAAATAAATTTTTCCAAACGTTTTTTTTAAATAATTGATTATCTTAAAATGATGATCTCAAAAAGGAGAGGAAAAAACAATGATCTAGGATATTTTTTTAGTCCTATGTTGTTTTTTTGTCTCTCTCTTGATAGTTTAGAGAAAATAAAAAGAAAAAATTTAATTTGAATTTTTTAGAAAAAATAATTGATTATAATAAATTTTCAAAACAAGTTTTTCCTGTTTATGGAAATAATGGATTTTTTTCGATTATGATTAAAATAAGCACTTAGTATAATGGTTACCAAACGCATATAAAATCCATTATAATCTGCATAATGGATTATGGGCTGATAATCCATTAAAATAATGGTTACCAAACAGCCCCATTACATCACATCATTTCTGTATCTTCTATGTATTGTTTGCATGACAGCCAAATGTCGGGCTTATAAGGTTATTAGGATTTTTGCGGCAGAAAATTAAAAACTCACTTTCTTCTTCTCTGTATCTTGTTTCCCCGTAACTCTGTTTCCCTTTTTTACATCATATCTCGTAATACTTAACTCCATCGTTGCCCGTTAGGTGAGGTTATTGTAAATTGTAATCATTTGGTTTTTATTTTACGGTGGGAAGGGCCGACCGAAAAAAAAAAAAACTAAACAGCGTCATAACGGTGAAACAAAAGAAAATTTGTGATCCTCGAAAACAGATGCTACCAATTTACTTAAATTTTTGATGCGCGAGTCGTGGCGCTGGTGGTAGTAAGTAGTGGCAAGGACAGCAGCAAACGATGTATGTGCCTACCGCTCGAACATTCTTTGTGTGAAAATGAAAAAAAAAAAAAGGGTTTACATTTCTTATCAGCATTACAAAAGCATGATAACGATACAAAAGAATTCTATCCTTACTTTTTATCCATAGTTGTTTTAGTGGAGGTTCATTTGGCCTCTTAGAACAATCAAGTACCTAAAATATTTTCAGCCATGATTCATTTATCTAATTGAATGAAATTTTAAGCTTCGCACGTGTATACTGTCTTTGACACCAATAATGTGAGAAATGGGAGCCTCGTCTATCACGTCATAGAGACAATTTAGTTTCCGGAAAATTGGGCACGTGTATTTGTTAGGGATCGTGTAAAGATAGGTTTGTAACTTCCAAGTAAATGGAAACCTAGCTTTTCTCTTTACTGATTTCTGGCATGCGCAAGCACCAAATCCCCATTTTTCTATTCCGCCACCGTGCACGACCACCAATAACTTCATTGCCTTCTCGGTGACCATGTCAATCGTATCTTCATCTTTGCGATCTGTGTTTTCTTTCAAAATCATACCCGATCCTAGATCACCACCACCACAGAGCAGCCCCATGTTGACACCTCTTGTGCAATCTATTAGATTGCAAGCATATGTTAGTGTTTGTGTATATATAGGATTGTATTACCCAATTAATTTTTATTTATCTTCCTTTTCAAATTGGATTTGATATCTTAATACAATAGCTACCTCAAAATAAAAAACAAAGAACAAAGGTGGTGGTGGCAGTGTCTTGAGTGGCTGGCGGTGTGGGAAATTCGACTTGGGTATCAAGATATTGTTGATGGTAATTTTGTGTTAGTGGTGTAGAAGGCGGAGAAAGAAGTCTGTTGGTGATAGTTGTGATTATAAATTTTGAATGAATTTGGTGGTGTTGTTTGAATATGGTGGTCTTTGATGCTATAGTGGTGGTGGTGAATGATTAATCATCCAGTTAGAAATTTGAATGTGTTCACGCGTGGTGGTGGTGATGGAGGCGGTGGTAGTAATCGTGTTCTTTGATGTATGTTGTGGTGGTGATGATGGAGTGGTGGTGATGTGACGGTGTTAATGGTGTTCTTTAATCTATGAATTTTTTTATTTTATTTTGAGGTCTTTGCTCATGGTGAAGGTGGTGACAGAGTTGCGGTGGTGGTTGTCAAGATTTATGGGGTGGAGGAGAGTGGAGATGAAATGAAGGTGTTAATCAATTCAACGGCTCGCATCAAATCCTTTTTTAAATTCATCTTATTTCGAATCTACATTAGATTAATTTTAAGCTATGTGATCCAAGACCGAGATCTAAAATTGACACTGAAATTTTTCTAAATCTTTTACAAAGGGTCCATTTGACAAAAAGTGGCCATAAAGGGACTCCCTCCCTACGGGCCTTTAATTCGCCCAATTAATTTTGAAAGATGCAAAAATTTTAAGATGGAAGATGCTAGAGTTTAAGAGATGGACGGCTCAAGATGAGAGCTGGGTTTTGTGTTTTTTGATAATTAAATTCTAAAGAATACCAATTTCAACCATTGGGTTTGTGAAAAGACGAGGGTACCCAAATATACCTCAATGTAAAACTTTTCCTACCTACAAGTCCTTTCTCCGAAAGTGATTGTCTATGGACTGAGTCGAGACAATACAACAAATCGGTTCACACTTCGTGTGATCATCTATGGGTACGAGATCGAGACAATACAACAACGAAGTATGTTTACTTGATAAAAAGGTTCGGACTTAACCAAACACAATAGGATTACTTATCACGTAAATAGGAATTAACGTTTGTGTATTTTACTTTAAATTATAATAACAACAATTATAATTGCGGAAAATAAAAGTAAATGACACAGCAAGATTTTGTTAACGAGGAAACCGCAAATGCAAAAAAATCCCGGGACCTTGTCCAGAATTGAATACTCTCAGGATTAAGTCGCTATACAAAATCAAACCAACTTCCTATAGTTGAGACCAAGCAACTAAACCTATAGTTCACCTAGTTCCGTTTGCGTTCCCACGCCTCCAACTTATGAATGAGTCACGCACTTGGAACAATTCCTTTGGTTCGTATTCCAAACAGTAAAGTAACAACAAATCTGTTTGGTAGCAACTCTTTTCAACCAAGTGATGTGAGTTCGACAAAGGCTCTTCTGTTTATCTCAATAAACTCCTTCGTCAGGTTCTTAGATCTATCTTATGATCAACTACCGAAGTAATTGTTAAAATTTTGCAATTAATACTTTTAATCACCAAGAATTGTATTGATGCCGATCTAAACAACTAATCAATCTAATCTACCACAAGGATAAACCGATTATAGTTGGATCCTCTATACAGAAACAAGTATTGTGCACACCAAAGATTATGAACCAAAAATAAGAAATCTTCAATATCTTCTTTGTCTTCAAATCTTCTTAGATCTTCAATAAACGCCTGCACACAACAACTTGAATCTCTTGTGATCAATCACGCATGAAACGGAGTCAGTAACAATGGATTATCACAAGACGTCTTTAGATCTACAAACAGTCTAAAGATCCCCGCCGAAACTTCGATCTAGTTTGAGTGAATCTTATATCCGAAGAGAAGATTCTCAAGCATAAACAAACTAGGTGCAATCAAAGTTCAACCACCGTTAGTCAATCAAATCAATCGAAAACACAAGATAAACCGCAATTATCTAGTTTCCCACCAACTGTACTAATAGAGCTTCTCAATCCCATATAGACTTTAAACTGAGCAGCCGTAAGAGATTTTGCCTAATTAGGTTACTCTCCTCTACGAATAGGTGGCTTCACCAGTAACAACACAACCAAGGAAGTTTGTTGCCACGAAGGATTGGTTTGCTAGAAATGCAAACTTCAAGTATTTATAGACAAGGAAGTTTGGACACCAAGGAATTTCCAAAACCGAGAATATTCTCAAGAGTATTCCAAATTCGGTTTCCATAATTCCTGGAAATGCTCTGTCCAAAATATTGACCGAAAATCTCTTTGGAAAATCTCTAACTAATAAATGCACATTACTAATTCTCATTTTCCTAAAATAAAATTAAAAACCTTAAATAAAATATTCATAACTTATTTATGTTTCAATCCTGGGATTTCCTTCCTTTAGCTATTAAGGAATAACTTTGAACAATTAAAGATAAGCGTTACTGCACATGTTCAAAGTATGTCGACATCCTTACTTTGTAAGTCCTCTTTCATACTTACAATCTTGAAACCGATTTGCCACACTTCCAAACAAGTTTATAATTGGTTCATCTGGCTTTCAAGAACTATGTGATTGATCAAGAACACTCAATCACAAATCATGGGTTTCACGATTATAGTTGGATCCTCTATACCGAAACAAGTATTGTGCACATCAAAGATTATGAACCCAAAATCTAAAATCTTCAATATCTTCTTTGTCTTAAAATCTTCTTAGATCTTCAATAAACGCATGCACACAACAACTCGAATCTCTTGTGATCAATCACGCCGTAGGCGAGTGCGTTAACAATGGATTATCACAAGACGTCTTTAGATCTACAAACAGTCTAAAGATCCCTGTCGAAACTTCGATCTAGTTTGAGTGAATATTATATCCGAAGAGAAGATTCTCAAGCATAAACAAACTAGGTGCAATCAAAGTTCAACCACCGTTAGTCAATCAAATCAATCGAAAACACAAGATAAACAGCAATTATCTAGTTTCCTACCAACGGTACTAATAGAGCTTCTCAATCCCATATAAACTTTAAATTGAGCGGCCGTAAGAGATTTTGCCTAATTAGGTTACTCTCCTCTCCGAATAGGTGGCTTCACCAGTAACAACACAACCAAGGAAGTTTGCTGCCACGAAGGATTGGTTTGCTAGAAATGCAAACTTCAAGTATTTATAGACAAGTAAGTTTGGACACCAAGGAATTTCCAAAACCGAGAATATTCTCAAGAGTATTCCAAATTCGGTTTTCATAATTCCTGGAAATGCTCTGTCCAAAATATTGACCGAAAATCTCTTTGGAAAATCTCCAACTAATAAATGCACATTACTAATTCTCATTTTCCTAAAATAAAAGTAAAAACCTTAAATAAAATATTCATAACTTATTTATGTTTTGATCCTGGGATTTCCTTCCTTTAGCTATTAAGGAATAACTTTGAACAATTAAAGATAAGCGTTATTGCACATGTTCAAAGTATGTCGACATCCTTACTTTGTAAGTCCTCTTTCATACTTACAATCTTGAAACCGATTTGCCACACTTCCAAACAAGTTTAGAATTGGTTCATATGGATTTCAAGAACTATGTGATTGATCAAGAACACTCAATCACAAATCATGGGTTTCATGGTTCTACCAAAACAAGTTTCGGTTCTACCTCCATGTGAGTACTGTGCATAGTCACACTAGCTTTCCAAAATTCGGTTGACTAGGTACTAGGATCGGTTCCCCGCATATATATGGTATCTAACTTGAATGTGTTGCACATGTCCATAGGATCGGCTCCCCTTTCTGCTAAAACATGATGCACCTCATACAAGGATCGATTCCCCTTTGTGATAGGTTGCACCTCTTACTAGGATCGGTTCCCCTTTACCCAGAGTCGGTCTTACCAGTAACACAAAATCGATCATACCATCTCAGGTGATTACTTAAGATCGGTTTCACTAATAAAAGTCATACCAATACAAAAGTCAAGCCTTTGTGAATAGTTTACCAAGAACACAAACAAGTCATGAGCGGTTATAATAATCACACATATTGGTTGTTCACAAGATATGCAATGAATAACAATACCAATAACGCCTGGCGATTTCCTTTTCGATTCACAAAACAAGTTCATGAATTTACTTCCTTAAAACACATGCAAAACATTATTTTCTAGGATGAAATCCTCACCTCATACCCATACATAATCACAATAGCATTTAAACGATTATGTCGACGTCTTATCTACAAAGTTTAATGGTTAAGCAATAAACCTTGTATTGTATTCCTTAATACTATGTCTAACTAGAGTGTTCATGCTTCGCAGTTTTGTTTTCAATATGCACGACTTGAAAGATACGTTAGGGAATGAAACAGTTCAAGTCAAATATCACTAACATCAAGTGGAAGGATGATGGTGTCGTTGTAGCTTCTTACTTCTTCACTTTTTCAAGTCTTCGCAATACTTGTAATGTCTCATATCCTAATACTTTCAAGCTAACCTATACGAAGTTGACTCTAGTACATAATCAAGCGACTCTTTAAATGAGTTTTGATTCACTAAAATATGACAACCAAACTTGACATACCAACGCTTGGTTGGTTCAACCGAGCTATGCTCTAACAATATCCCCCTTTGTCAATTTTAGTGACAAAACTCTTACATCATATGGATAAACAAATTACAAGAATTCATTACACATACACTTGATTCCCGAATTCAACAACACAATAACATGTATACATTCAATCCTTAAATGCCGCTGTTGACATTATAATAACAAAGAATATTACTCCCCCTAAAGGTAAGATAGGTAGATTTTATCAATCCGCACGTCTTTGTTATTCCCTTTGTAATGATATGTTACTCCCCCTTAGTCTATGATTTTACTCTTTCGTTATGTAAACGTTTAAGCACCAATGTCCCTTTTCTTAGTGATACCAATCAATATAAATCAATGCCAGCATCACTTGTTTACTCCATATATTTCTCCCCCTTTTTGTCACAAAATGACAAAGAAACGAAAAAATAAAGGACAAACCGAAAAGGATCTTACAAATCTCAAAATAGAATTTCAACCTATAGAGTTAAGCATGAGGGTTCCACACACCATTTTTGATAACCAATATCAAAATCGAAACTACAAAGTAATTTTGTTTTGATATGTTACCAAGGAAACAATTTCCCGAAGCAATTTTCCCTAATAGTTTAGCAAACCAAAAAACAACTAAGAACCTTAGTTCCTTTGCTAAACCGATTGTACAAATACAATCGCTTGTTCGACAAGACCCAAATAAAGATAACTCTATTTTTTTCATCAGGTTCTAATTATCCATATAACTTAGACCTTTAACTTTTAAACAAGACAAATACTAGGTTAGTTAACTAGCATTTCTTGTTAAGGCATTCGATTAGACTTGAATAACCGAAACCTCCACTTTGATAAGTCTAACTAAGATCAGAATTAACTTAGTTTCTCTTATCCAGAATCGAATTGGACTAAACAATTCATCCCGTAAACCTTTTCTTTCGTTAAGCCATAAACAATTCACACAAACCAAAATAAATCAACTTGCATAATTATTCACCTCAACCGGCAGCAATTGAAACAACATAGACATTAAAGCACCACAATTGCACCGAAATTTTGTAAGCCTAAACAATTGATACCACACACTAAAGCAAGATAACAATAGTTTTTCTTAACCGGAACCAATTGAATCACACACACATCCATACACACATAATGGAATAAAACATCAATTATACCGAAATTTTGTTAAGCAAAAGCAATAAATATACGCAATAAAATCAGGCTTTTCTTAAACAGGAAAACAATTAACTAACAAGATTGTTACCTCAAATTTCGCATCCTCTTCTACAATATGTTTGCATCTCTTCCAGGGAGAATTGATATCGAAATATCATTATGTTGTCCTCCTTATGCAAAACAAAAGAATAACAACCACCAACCTTTACCAGAGAGAGGTTGAAAACCGGTTTTTAACTATTGCAAGCAAAAGTTGAAAACCCCGAAACACATATGCTTTTATGCTAAACCAAAACCGATTCAACATATTGTGACTTTTTCACATATTGTTTCTATTAGAACCCCTCGTGATCCTTTGATAAAGCCCACCAACATGGGCTAGAACTTAATCCTGCTAAATCAAAAATTCACCCAAACCATAAGGATTCACATCATTATGAGATCGAATATCAAGGTAATAAAACCGAAATCAAACATCCCATAAACATACATAACAATAATCATAAAACATTCAAGCACAGGCTATGTAAATCAAAAACTATCACAAGAAAAATCATAAATCAAATAATTTTATTCGTAATAGTTTTATTCATAATAGACCAAATACAATCATTGAAAGAAATCAAAAATTGATGTTTATTTTCCTTTTTGCAACTCAGTCCTTCATATCAGTGATAAATGAAGGCGGATTACTACTTTCAGTCTTTAGCTTGTGAATTTCTTCAAGTAGAAAACCTTGTTGCTTGACTAGAACTTCTTGCAGGTGAGAAATTTTTCGTGAAAGATTCTGCAAAAGCATGTAATTATGTCTTTGATTGAACACAAAAGTGTGTCAATGCTTCAATACACTGATCTTTTCTCAGCGTATTCTCTCTTTCCTTCTTGCTAAGCCAATCTCCCTTTTTGATTTTACTCTTAATATCAAGAGAAGATCCATACTTAATCTTAAGTTGATCTTTCTGATCTAGCATCTTGCCACAAGAAGATGTTGGATCCAGACTCATGGTTCGGACAAGGAATGACCAGAGAAGAAGAAGGATCTTTTTATAATTTTCATACTTCCGAAAATATAATATTCCTATAAATACGAATATATCAAATATTTTCAAATACTAGATTTTATTCCCATATTCTACACATAAGTGCCTTGATTTTCCTTCTTCCTCACTCAATTCGGCACACACGGTGAGGAAAGAATTTTAATACCGATCAAGTGGTATTAGTATGAGATTTTCTCTCATTATGGGATTTCGAACAACCAAAGTGTCCCCGATATAGCATCGTATGAGAAATTCTCTTCTTGTTACCTCGAACTAGCGAAGTATCTTGAGATTGACTTGAGTTGCCTATGCAACTTTTAGTAATTCTGTTTTTGAGACAGTTTTTGCATCTTGTCTTATTTTTCCCTTTACCATTAGATAATTTAATAACATCGGAAGACATGTCCATTTTTAAAATGGGTAAATCACTAATGGAGGAGGAAGAAACAAGATTGACAACTAATGCAATATTAGTTGTTTCCTCTTCTTCAGAATCGTATGAATCAGAGGTCTCATCTAGAGTTACAGCCAAAGCCTTGCTTCTAGTGTATTTCTTAAGATTGGGACAATCTTTAGAAATATGACCAAACCCTTTACACTTAAAGCATTGCGGCTGATATTCATCATCTTCTTCATGATCCTTTTTGACAAGAAATCGATCATGTGGACGAGAAGATCGATGAGTATCCTTAATGAATCTCTTATTTCGCTTCTTCAAGAGATCTCGTAACTGTCTAGTAATCAATGATAATGACTGTTCAATTTCATCATCAGAATTTTCTGCAATCTGTTCATCTGAATCATCCATCTATCTATCCTCTCCAATTGAGCTTTCAGAATTTTTGTAGCTTTAAAAGCGATTCCTTTACTTTGAATAGACTGTGATTCATGGTCAAAGATCTTTAACTTTCCAAAGAGTGTGCTTCGTGAGAGAGTTGAGAGATCATTTTCTTCTATGATTGCATGCTTCTTAGAATCGTATCTTGGTGGCAACGATCTGAGAATTTTGCACACTATATCTTTTTCAGAGATAGTCTTTCCAAGATAGAAAGATGCATTAATTATCTCAGAGATTTTAAAATGAAACTCTTCAAAAGTGTCGTTGTCATCCATTCAAAGGTTTTCCCAATCAGACGTAAGAGTTTGAAGTCTAGCTTCTTTCTCTGAAGTGTTTCCTTCGAATACGATCTGAAGATTATCCCAAGCTTCTTTCGAAGTTTGACATGTTGATACATGATGTTGTAGTTCACGACTTACAGCATGTATTATAGTATTCAAACCATCTGAATTCTGCTTTGCAAGCGCCTTTTCTTCGTTTGAAAAATCTACTAAGCGTTTAAACTCAGTTTCTGAATTTTCTATCTTTGAACGAATATAACCATCGACGACTAATATCCAAGTATTAAAGTCTCGTGATTGAAGAAAAGATCTCATAGCATATTTCCACCATAGATAGTTTGTTCCGTCAAATCTTGGCGGTACGTTAATTGAAGTCGATTCATGAGAACTCGAGTTCATTCTTATAGGTTGGATCGCACCAAACACAGATTGTTAGAACTTTTCGTGTTTGACTGCTCTGATACCAATTGAAAAGACGAGGGTACCCAAATATACCTCAATCTAAAACTTTTCCTACCTATAAGTCCTTTCTCCGAAAGTGATTGTCTATGGACTGAGTCGAGACAATACAACAAATCGGTTCACACTTCGATACGAGATCAAGACGATACAACAACGAAGTATGTTTACTTGATAAAAAGTTTCGGACTTAACCAAACACAATAGGATTACTTATCAAGTAAATAGGAATTAACGTTTGTGTAATTTACTTTAAATTATAATAACAACAATTATTATTGCGGAAAATAAAAGTAAATGACACAACAAGATTTTATTAACGAGGAAACCGCAAATGCAGAAAAACCTCGGGACCTTGTCCAGAATTAAATACTCTCAGGATTAAGCCGCTATACAAAATCAAACCAACTTCATATAGTTGAGACCAAACAACTAAACCTATAGTTCACCTAGTTCCATTTGTATTCCCACGCCTCCAACTTATGAATAAGTCATAAACTTGGAACAATTCCTTTGGTTCGTATTCCAAACAGTAAATGAACAACAAATATTTTTGGTAGCAACTCTTTTCAACCAAGTGATGTGAGTTCGACAAAGGCTCTTCTGTTTATCTCAATAAACTCCTTCGTCAGGTTCTTAGATCTATCTTATGATCAACTACCGAAGTAATTGTTAAGATTTTGCAATCAATACTTTTAATCACCAAGAATTGTATTGATGCCGATCTACACAACTAATCAATCTAATCTACCAAAAGGATAAATCGATTATAGTTAGATCCTCTATACCGAAACAAGTATTGTGCACACCAAAGATTATGAGCCCCAAATCAGAAATCTTCAATATCTTCTTTGTCTTCAAATCTTCTTAAATCTTCAATAAACGCCTGCACACAACAACTTGAATCTCTTGTGATCAATCACGCATGTAACGAGTCTCGTTAACAATGGATCATCACAAGACGTCTTTAGATATACAAACAGTCTAAAGATCCCTGTCAAAACTTCGATCTAGTTTGAGTGAATTTTATATCAGAAGAGAAGATTATCAAGCATAAACAAACTAGGTGCAATCAAAGTTCAACCATCGTTAGTCAATCAAATCAATCGAAAACACAAGATAAACCACAATTATCTAGTTTCCCACCAATGGTACTAATAGAGCTTCTCAATACCAAAGAAGACTTTAAACTGAGCGGTCGTAAGATATTTCGCCTAATTAGGTTACTCTCCTCTTCGAATAGGCGACTTCACCAGTAACAACACAACCGAGGAAGTTTGCTGTCACGAAGGATTAGTTTGCTATAAGTGCAAATTTCAAGTATTTATAGACAAGGAAGTTTGGACACCAAGGAATTTCCAAAATCGAAAATATTCTCAAGATATGCAATATATTCCAATTCGGTTTCCATAATTCCTGGAAATGCTCTGTCCAAAATATTGACCGAAAATCTCTTTGGAAAATATCCAATTAGTAAATGCACATTACTAATTCTCATTTTCCTAAAATAAAATTAAAAACCTTAAATAAAAGATTCTTAAATTATTTATGTTTAGATCCTGGGATTTCCTTCCTTTAGCTATTAAGGAATAACTTTGAACAATTAAAGATAAGCGTTACTGCACATGTTCAAAGTATGTCGACATCCTTACTTTGTAAGTCCTCTTTCATACTCACAATCTTGAAACCGATTTGCCACACTTCCAAACAAGTTTAGAATTGGTTCATCTGACTTTCAAGAACTATGTGATTGATCAAGAACACTCAATCACAAATCATGGGTTTCACGGTTCTACCAAAACAAGTTTCGGTTCTACCTCCATGTGAGTACTGTGCATAGTCACAATAGATTTCCAAAATTCGGTTGACTAGGTACTAGGATCGGTTCCCCACATATATATGGTATCTAACTTGAATGTGTTGCACATGTCCATAGGATCGGTTCCCCTTTGCCTAAAAACGTGTTGCACATGTCCATAGGATTGGTTCCCCTTTATGTTAAAACATGTTGCACCTCATACAATGAATAACAATACCAATAACGCCTGGTGATTTCCTTTTAGATTCACAAAACAAGTTCATGAATTTACTTCCTTAAAACACATTTAAAACATTGTTTCCTATGATGAAATCCTCACCTCATACCCATACATAATCGCAACAGCATTTAAACTATTATGTCGATGTCTTATCTACAAAGTTTGATGGTTTAGCAATAAACCTCGTATTGTATTCCTTAATATTATGTCAAACTAGAGTGTTCATGCTTCGCAGTTTTGTTTTCAATATGCACGACTTGAAAGATACGTTAGGGAATGAAACAGTTTAAGTCAAATATCACTAACCTCAAGTGGAAGGATGATGTTGTCATTGTAGCTTCTTACTTCTTCACTTCTTCACTTCTTCAAGTCTTCGCAATACTTGTAATGTCTCATATCCTAATACTTTCAAGCTAACCTATACGAAGTTGGCTCTAGTACATAATCAAGCGACTATTTAAATGAGTTTTGATTCACTAAAATATAACAACCAAACTTGACTTACCAACACTTGGTGGGTTCAACCGAGCTATGCTCTAACAGTTTGAAATCGAAATTAGAAATTGGGAGAGACTAATAGTTTGTATTTCGATATCAAATCCAATTGGAATTGGTGATGCTGGCTGAGAATGGTGGTGCTGATTACGGTAGTGGTGATGGTGTTATACGATGGTAAATTGATTAAAAAGGGTAGGTTAGGATATAATTTTGATTGTGTTTTCTATATGATGATTTGGTGGTGGTGGTGGCAGTGCTAGTCACGTTGGTGGTGATGGTGCTGCCGTAACCAAAGGTGGTGGTGTGAAGGAATGATCGTATTTTGGTTAATGTTTGATTTGAAGTTTCGGGCGCAAAATTGAAACGTGAGTTAAAAACACCAAGCAGAAGAAGAAAAAAGAGATTTTGATGGCGAGATTAGTTTTGCTACAAGAGAAATTTTGTTTTCTGAAAGTGGAACAAAGAGGAGAAGTGTTTTGTTATATATTTACCCATGTATGTTTTGAAATCCACGAAACAAAATAAAGGAGTGACGAAAACACGTAGGGGTAGTCGCGTCATTTGTTATAGTGTGCAATATTGTTTTGCCCTTCGTTTTGTAAGTATTTACGCTAATGTCTCACAGAAACAAAAAATCATAAGGATAACTTAGATGGATTATCCTCGCCTTGTAATCTTGAGATGTTACATTTTGCTATATCTACTTCATGTACTTATAAGGATATTATTCTTCCTTCACCTGCTATTACTACTTATGACACTTCAGTTCAAGTTGATCATTCTGCGATTGCATCTGATATTTCTCATGCCTAGCATACTTATGACATGCTCCCTGCACCAGTATCTACACTAGTCACTGAATCTGCTCCTTCAGTTACATTAACTGCAACTACTTCTACTCACAACATGAAAACCAGATCCAGAAATGGTATATCAAAGCCCAAGGTACTTCTTGACACCAAACATCAAATTCCTAAAGTTTATCTTATAATTATTCCCTCTTTTATTCCCAAAATATTTTCTCAGACAAATAAATGTCCAAAATGGAAGAAAGCTTTGCGTAATGAGAAAATTGTTCTAGACAATGCGAGCACTTGGATTTTAGTACCTCCTCATCCTTCTCAGAATGTAATGAGTTGTAAATGTGTTTTTAGGGTAAATGAAAATGCAGATAGTACTATTAATATATTTAAGGCTAGACTTGTAACCTGAGTGTTGATGGTGGTTTTTAGTTTAGGGTGAAAACTGTAAAAGTCTGTCTACGTGACTCGACATCAGAAAAGTATACCTTGACATGTCTATATTCTGCAAGGAATTTGAAGAATATGTCAAAATCGATGAGTGCATATGCATGTCTTCATATTGTATTGAAACTCAAGCTCTTAGATGAATTGTTCACTAGTATAGATCCTAACGAGTATTTAAGCTCCTAGATGCATTATTCACTAATGCCGGAGCCTGCTGAATATCTATTATATGTTGTGTTCTTAGATGAACTCTCAATTTTGACATGACATGACGATTAATGTTCATTCTTAGCCGAATGACTTTAATTTCCCGAAGTGTCTAAATTGAGATATGCATGGAGGTACCTGATCAAAGTGCAAGTTTTGAGTTGCGCTACTCGTAAGAGTAAAAAATTAATAATTTTATGTTAGTATACAAAATATCTAAATTGATTGATTTTGCATCAATTTGCAAAATTTCAATTTTTAACCTAATTTTGTGTCAACCTGCAAAAATTAGGGTTTTGCCCCAAAATGGAGCCTGCATGATATCCCTATTGTTCGAGACTAAACCTAGCCAAGCTAGGTAAACATCCCATCATGGAGCTGGTAGGAGTAAAATCCTACCAAAATTCGAAAAAATAAGAAAAAGAAAACTGCGGAAATTAAAGGCAGCAGCAAAAGGGGCGCGGTCGCGCCACTTGGCCGGTCGGTTTTCCCTAGCTGGCGCCTTCTATCACCGACCAGCTCTGCCTCAAGTTTTTGTTTTTAATCGACCAATCATATCGCTTCTAGTCTACCTGCTGCTACTCCAAATTAGCCAAAGTAGGCTAGTCGCGCCGCTTCTTATATATATAAAAAAATAATCTAGACTGTCCAAGTCAGTCGCGGAACGATCACGACCACACGACTTGGCCGGTCGATTTATCAAGCTTGACCCCCTCCTAGCGCGACCAAACAAGTTCCATGGTACTCACCGACGGGCCCACTTTTATTTCATCCAATCAGAACTCTCATAGCCTGCAAGCAACATTCACAATTGCTAGCCAAAGTAGGTTAGTCGAACGGTTCAAAAAGGGTTTTGATTAGATTAATAAAAACTGATGGCAGTCTTAAATCTATCATGTCCGTCCTACTTAGCCGACCAAATTGGACGGCCTAGATTCTATTTTGGGCGACCAATGAGGTGCCGTTAGGTTCACCGACGACCCATCTTACTCTCAAATCCTACTGAATATAGGTTTATAATAGGGGCTTTACAACATTTGACTTGGACCAAGACTTAAATTTTATTTGCAGTTAACAAAGTCTGTCAATTCATTCATTTTCCTACAATTTCTCATCTTCATCTTGCTAAAGAAGTTCTCAGGTATATCGAAGGTACTCTTGGTCATGATATTTTCTTCAGTAAAGGTCTTCAAGCTCTTCAGGGATACGCTGATGTTGATTGAGCTGGAGACCCTGATAGTATAAGATCTACTAGTAGTTATTGTATCTTTTTTTGGGATAATCCAGTTTCTTGGTCTTCTAAAAAGCAAGCTACTATAGATAAATCAAATACTGAAGCAGAGTACATATCATTGGCTTCTATTGCAGCCGAGATTGTTTGGTTGTGTCACCTACTTAGGTACTTACATATTTGTATCTCTGATTCCTCTTTTATTCTCTATGACAATAAAAGTTTTATTGCCTTAGCTTCCAACCATGTGTTTCACAGCAGAATGAAACATTTGGCAATAAACTTTCATTTTGTTAGGGAGCCGATTCATAATAAGACCTTGCAGGTCCAATACATTTCTACTAATGCTCGGGTTGCTGATGTTTTCACCAAAAGCTTGACTGCTCCCATATTTGGATTTTTGAATAATAAGCTTCAGGTACTAAAGCCCCATTTTCTTGAGGGAGGGTAGTGAAGCCATTGTTGTAATAGGACTTCAACTATCTTTTATATTCTAACACTTCTATTGCATGTGACAGTTTGTAACTGACAGTCTACACCTTCCTTCTCGTCTAGTGTTAGTGTCATATGAGCTGTTAATAGCTGGTAACGTCTTCTTGAGTTACCGTTAACTGCTTATTCTTTTATTTCGTGCAATATAAATAAGTGTAATTTTCTTCTTATCAATTAATGAAAATCCGTTTCTCTCTCACCTCAGCTAGGTTTTACTTCGGTGAAGTATGGAAGTGGTGGTTGGATTTCAAAATAATGTTCCCTTTTAAAAAATATTTCAACCCCAGAAAAAAATCTTCATTTTTCTTCTTTGTTGTTGCATGATTTTCTTCTCCCCCTTAGTAGGCTAAATGCGAACTAATGTGTTTTTGTCTGTCACAACAAATGTCCCAGAAACTGAATCTAACTTTTTTTATCCAAATTTGATCAGTTTAGCTCGTTTTTCTTCAAATTTCTTATATTAGAGACTTATCATTCATTATAGTTCTTATATACTGCAAGAAATTTCCAGAAATTTGACAAAGTATTGTGTTATTGGTTGTGTACTTTTAAAATCTCTTTCAAAGTTTATGTTACTCGTTGTAAATTGTCAAAAGGTCTTCTAAAGTTTGTGTTACTTGTTGTAAACTTGAAAATTCAAAGACTTTGCATACTTACCTATTTTTATGACTTTGAGTGACTTTTGTGTATATAATTGCCTTGATAAAAGTCTTGCAAAATATGTAAGATTTTGGAAGACTTCCATTTTTTTTTATAAAAATGCTATTTATTCTCTTTTAATTTATTTCATAAATACCAATCTATAAAACTCCTATTATAGAGTATAAATTATATGATATGATTAAACATTTTCTTAATTTTAATTATTATGTACAAATGTATTTTAATAATAATTTATTTTAATTTAGTTGAAGTTACTATAATAAATAAGCTACAATAAATTTTGTATTTATGTCTATCATGCATATTTCCATATAAAATTTGTACAACTCTTCAGGACTCCACAAATGTCTGCAAGATATTAGACAACTCTGCATAACTCTGCAAAATTTTGCTCAATTCTGTATAATTCTCGCGAAGTTATTAATTTTCATGACTCTTTTTAAATCTCTACAAATCTACAAATGTATTTATTGAGTAAACCCATGTTAGCTCCAAACGTGAATTTGGATCAAAAATATTTTACACACCTTCTATTCCGACCCCCCCCCCCCACCCACACCGTGGCGGGGGTCATCTGGTAATGTGAATGCTCATGAGAATTCGGAAAATATTTTGGGCGTTGTTCAGTTCGTCGGTGCAAGTTATTTTATATATGTGTACAGTGGAGCGATGATGATTTCTTCCTGGAGACTCAGCAAAATCTTGTTCTTGCTCATCTTTTATTCTAGCAATTAGTCGTTATTTGTTTTTCTTTTTTTGGTACTTATATTTTCAGGTCTCAGTCTGCTCATTGTAACTTGATTTTTTTTTTCTGTAAGTTAAAATGCATTCAAAAAGACTAACTTAGGGAGTTAGAAACCCTTACATCAAGTTGAGTAGAGCCATCGAATGTTGGGCGATTAGGATCCACTCGAACATTTGATTTATCTACTTCTAAAGCAAATTTAATACATGACGGAGGTTCACTTTTCCAGTTAAGGAAGTTTCTAAAGAATTTAGCTTCCTTAGACAAAATATCAGCTACATTGTTTGCTGTTCTTGGCACATAAAAAAATTTGACAGAGTTTGAACTCTCTACTAACTTCATCCATGATGGCCTGATTCTGCCAAGTAATTTGAGACGGTATCCCATTTAAATAGTCAAATAGATTCTTGCAGTCACCTTCTACACTGAAATTGGAAAGCTTTTCCTCTTTAGCCCACTGAATTGTTTGAAGAAGCCCTAATGCTTCTGCTTCTTATGGAGATGAGGATGCAATTGGTCCTGCTCTTCCTTGTTCGAAATTTCCTGCAACATTTCTGAAAATTAAAGAAAAACCTGCTGGCACATCTATAGAAATCCAAGCGGCATCAATGTTTATCTTATTTTGACCATTTCTTGGAGCATGCCATATATCATTAAAGGAATTCCCTATATTAGTTGATCTAGTATGAGTTGTGTATTTATCCTTATGCCAGAATACCAAGTGTCTTTGGATTTCTAGAGCTAATTGATTATGGGTTTGTTGTTGTTTACTAAAAGTTCTATTGCATCTCTCTTTCCAGATAAACCAGATTTTGGTCATAATAATTTCTATAGGGATAGTTGGATTATCCTTTCCCATCCATTATTTACAAACATCTAAGAAGGAAGTATAATTTCTAAAATTTAATTCTACTGGATATGGGTCTGTAGCCCACACAACTTTAGCAAAAGAACAATGCAAGAAAAGATGTTCAATAGATTCAGATTCCATACAACCAAAAGTACATGTGGAAGTTATATCTTTCTTAAATCAAGACAGTTTAAGATTAATAGAAACTGCATTTTGTAAACATTTCCAAGCGAAAATCTTGATCCTTTGGGATACTTCTAAAGCCCATAAATGTTTCCAAAAAGAGTCAGGTTGGCCTAGGTTATAATTGTTTATAGTTTTCTCATTTAGCTTATTGTACATTGATTTAACTGTAAATTTTCCAGATTTGGTGAGAAGCCATCTTAGAGTATCCACTTTGTTTACCAGGTTATTACCTATGGCAATTCTAATGTTACATATTTTTTGGGATATAACGTAAGGGAAAGAGGCATGAATCAAAGATTCATTCCAATTTTTAGTAGTAGGATCAATGAGATCCTTTACCAGGGTTAAAGAAGAGTTGGTTGTTGTTATGTATTGGGAAATAGTACCTATCAGGTTAGGTATCCAATTATCCTCCCATATATTGACACTATACCCATCCCCAATTTCCCAAATACTATTTTGATCTACTAGCTTAATTCCTTTGTTGATGCATTTCCAAATCCATGAACTAGTGGAAGGGGTTTTTGCTCTAAAAGCTGATGTTTTCATAAAATATCTAGGTTTTAGTTGTGTCACCCAAAGTGCCTTAGGTTCTGTCAAGGGTCTCCAAGCTAATTTAGTTATAAGAGCTAAATTGAATTTATGTGCATTTCTGAATCCTAATCCCCCCTTACTAATAGGTTTACATAAGCAGTAACACGATTTTGGATAATATCGTTTATAATTAGTTTTTTTCCCCCACCAAAAGTCCCTTTGAAGAGCATCAATTTTACTAGTTATCTTTTTAGGTAGGATAAATCATCCCATCTGATAACTAGCCATACTAGCTAAGGTTGCTTTGTTAAGAACCATTTTACTAGATTGAGCTAGAACTTTACCTACCCATCCCTGAACCTTATGTTCCATTTTTTCAATGATTCCTTCAAAGAGTTTTATTTTTGCCCTATCCATAAATAAAGGAGTACCTAGGTAAGAATCTTTTAAGTCTATTTGTTTGATCTTCAACAACCTACTGATCATTCTCTGGTGTTTAGGTTGAACCTTTTTGCTGAAAATGATTCATGATTTATCAAAGTTGATTAATTGACCAGAAACTGTACTAAATGTTTCTATGAGTTTTAGAATGTTGTGACATTCTTTTAGGTCTGCTCTAATAAAAAGAAGTCTTCAGCAAAAAATAGGTGGGAAATGGGACTATTCTTTAGGGTTAGCTTGATACCATGAATAGTTTTTTCCTTTTCACTAGTTAGAAGGAGTCTAGAGAAGATCTCCATACAAATAATAAACAGATAAGGAGATAAAGGATCTCCTTGTCTAAGACCTCTAGAGGGTTTGAAAAAACTTCCAGGACTCCCATTAAGCAAAAAAAGCAATAGAAGTAGTTGAGACACATTGAAAAATAAGGTTACAGAAAGCTTGATCAAAACCAAAAGATTTTATTGAAGAGATTAGAAAGTCCCATTTAACCTTATCAAAAGCCTTAGACATATCAATTTTAATACCCATACCAACATGTTTGATTTTCTTTTTCTTAAAGGAATGAATAAGCTCTTGGGAAATCACTATATTATCTGAAAATTTGTTCACTAGAGAGAAAAGCAGCTTGAAAAGGAGAAATGATAGAATTCAGAAGGGGTTTGATCCTATTGGCTAAAATTTTGGCTATGATTTTATAAATAGTATTACAAAGTCCAATTGGTCTAAATTGTCTGGGGTCTTTGGGATGTCTTTTTTTAGGGATAAGAAATAGGTAAGTTTTATTAAACTCATGATGTAGCTCTCCTGTTCTGAAGAAATGTTGAATAGAGGATTAACTTGTTTTCCAACTGTCTCCCAGTTCATCTTAAAGAAAACTAGCAGGAAGGCCATCTGGTCCTGGGGATTTATTTAAAGTCTTCATCCAGACTAAGAAGGATTAGTCACCTTATAAAATCATAAAGTAATAGCCGAAATATCCGTGGGTCATCAAAACCAAATAAAGCTACCAAAAATAAAAGGAACCTGCAACATGCCAAGAAAATGAACAAATAAAGCACACCTTGTCTAGTTTCTTGTTTAAGAAAACTACATCTAGTTGTGGTTCAGGTTCTATAACTGGGTCTAGATAAAATATTTTCATGGACTACATTTCTTCGTAGCTAAGATCTGATTCAGGTGTTAGACTCTGGAAAACTCAAATAAAAACTTAGAAGCACATAGTAATAACCTGAATAACTGCGGATCCTTAAAGTCAATCAAATTTGACTTACATAGATGACCATAATTGAAGTGGTGGTCATTCTTAAACAAATGTGTCGATTTTAATATCCTAAAGTACTTAGGTTTAGTCTCAAAACTTAATAATTGACACATCTGAAACTTATACGTTCCCACAATTGATTGAAAAATATTTGGTGGGAAAACAAAGTCAATTTGGGTATTATCGCCTGGGTAAACCACATCAACCAGAGGATGGGTTTCTAACAACTGAACTTCTTCCTGGACATTATTAGTTTCGGGAGAGCTAGTATGAAGGTAATCTGGCACAATGGTTGAGGCACATATATCAAGTCTTAAGTGAGGGATCTCTACTAGAGTCAAAGGTGAAGCACATGGATAATGATAATCACCCCCAAACTTAGAGTTTTCAGTGTCTCTAGGTAGACTAGTCACAATCTCCCTAATTTCTAGGTCATCAGATTCCTGAAAATGGTCAATTGATTCTTCTAAGTTATAATTGGGAGGTACATCCTCACTCATATTTGAACTCTCTACGATTCTATCTTCGTCATCTAAGACTAATGTTTCTAAATCCCTAGACCCGGAAACAGTATTCTCAGGATAAACCCGCTCCTCTAAACCATCATCGGCTTCGTAATCATAAGGAAATACTACATCCTCTAAAACGGTGGTATCTCTAGTCAAATCCTCGTCCTTTTGAATAGCTAAATAATTATTAAAATTATTTGGATTCGAACAAGAAATAATATTATCATTGTAAAGCTCAATTGGAGTAACAAATTCCTGATCACTATGCCTATAAGTGTCTGATTCTTCATCAACACTATCCTCATCATAATCATCATTATAATCACATGAAAATGGTCGAACCTCATCTAAAAAAGTAGTGTTACCAATTCTAACCTCGTCATCTTGATTATGCAAATAATATCCTCATTTTCAAGGGTACTATTGGAAAAATTGTATTGGAAATTAAGATTATTTCGAGCAGTTTTGTTCTGGGCCTCTAACAAAAGATTTTGATTCGACTCACATGACTTCCTTATGGTATCGTGACTCGACTCACATGACTTCCGTATGGTATCGTGTATAGAAGGTTCACTCATAGGTGAATTTTGTTTATTCATTTCTAACACAAATCTATTTGTATTCTCAGTTAATTGTTTGAGAGACTCTTCTAGAGGAAGAACAGGTTCAGAAGGATCATAATAGGGGCTAGTTTTCAACATTTTCATTACATTGTCCAAAGACGAGAAACTAGTACTATTATAATCCTTATTTTCTTGCTCGTATGAGCGATGCGTGTGGATAGTAACTAGGCTCACCATGGTATGAGCCATAACCTTGAAAAGGTGGATGCTCCAAACCACTATTCACACTATGGTCAAAGTTGTAATGTCCAGTTTGACATCCAGAGTCTCAACACAAAATAAAATCCGATGACAGGGGATTCGTGGGTGGATAGAGTCTTACCTCCCGTACCAGACGGGCGATGAACTGTTGAAGTCGACTCATGCCACTGACTCCTATGTCAGTGTACGAACCTGAGGAGCCGAGACAATATCGTAATTGTCGTCTTTCCCTACAACAGTTTTATTTAAATTAACCCTTCCTTAGGGTTTTAAAAATAATAATGTCCAATGTTCCAAAAATAAAGTTCAAAAAGTCCAAAAAAAAAAAATTACAAAAAAAAAAACCTATTTATAGTTTCTAAAACTAAAATCTAATAAAAATGAAATAACTATATACAAAAATCTTCCTCTTCACTCCTTTTGGATTTTTATTTTCTTTCCTTCTTTGGCTTTGCTTTTCTTTCCAGAACTTCTCTTTTTCTTTAGCTCAGTTCCAAGTCTGAAAGCAAACAGAAATACCAAAACGCAAAAAAAAAAAAAGAAAAAAAAAGAACGAAAATAATAATAAAAAAATAAAACCTAAAAACAAATCTATAAACAAGTCTGCGTCGGCGGCGCCAAAAATTGATCGAATTTTAGATAGTGGTAAGAAAGGTTGTCGTTCACTCGGACTTGATGAGATTGATTTCAAATTTAATAAACGAAAATACTATAAATAAATAAAATACTAGATTTGTGCCCGTGCTACGCAACGGGCATATTTACCGTGGCGATGTATTTTTTTATTTGGTATACGCGGGGCTTCACCCCGCCCCGTGGCGATGCATTTTTGATTTTGTGTACGCGGGGCTTCGCCCCGCCCCATGAAAATGTATTTTTGATTTGGTGGGGCCTATGTTGTAAAAGTCGCTAAAGCTCAAAAAGCCCACTAAGCGTGAGACCAGCGCCTAGCATAGGGGAGGCCATGCGATGGGCTAAGCGCCTTACCTCGCCCATCGCCTTTTACAACATAGGGTGTGGCAGGAAAATACATTAAGTAGGTGGAAAATATGTGCAAAATTTATTTATTTTTTTCCTTTTAACTTGGTGTGCACGGGGCTTCGCCCCGTCCCCTGGCAATGCAATGCATTTTTGATTTAGTGTGTGTAACACCCTGTATTTTTGGTTTTAAATTTCCGGACGAAATTCTTTTTAAGGGGTTAATAGTGTAAAACCCCGTAATTTTATCAATATGATTTACACGCTTAAAACTCATCCATATTATTTTATTCGCTTTTAAATATATAGTTTTGAGTATATTTGTGGTTACAAAAAAATAAATAAATAATAATTATGATTTTAAATTGTGGTGAATGTGTGCATTGTGGGTTGTATTTAGATATATCTTTGCTAAATTTGGTGTCACAATTATATTATGTATCTTGGGTGCATATAGCTAAATAGTAGGGTGTATTTATCTAAGTAATTTATCCCTTATCAAAACTTGAGTGGTGATTATAAGTTAGCTAGGGTTTTTGTTAGACCAAATACTTGTAGTATAGAAGAAGAAAAAAAAAAGAGAAACCAAAAAGGAGGCGTCACTTTCATCTTCTCAAACTTTTCTTCTTTTTGTCTCCTAACATAAAAACCCAAAACACTGTTAGCCATGACTTTCATCTCTCTTTCCTTATACCTTTTCTTCTTTACTCTTTTTTAAATAATAAAAGGGAAAAAAAAGTAAAAGAAAACCTAAGCTATTAATCCTGGCGAGATTGGGGTATACCCAAACTAATTGGGGTATACCCAATAAGACAAAATCTGGTCATTATGAAGTAAAACCAAGCCACCCCTTAACCTTTTATTTTCTAAATCGCTAAAATGCCCCC
>JAJJWW010004872.1:0-12700 GCA_023531295.1 Papaver armeniacum
TAAGTACCGGCATGCTCAATAGAAATCTATCAATGCCGTAACTAACATTCAATGCCGTAACTAACATTCAATGCCGTAACATTCAATGCCGTAACTAAGTACCGGCATGCTCAATAGAAATCTATCAATGCCGTAACTAACTTCTTATTAATTTCTTTATGCATTTTTATTATTGCTATTTGAAGGCAAGGGGGTATGTACTCCCTCCGTCCCACATATATAGGCGGAGGGAGAAAATTCTCTTAGATTAAGAAAATTGCATGGGATTCATAATTTTATATGTCTTTTCTTGTTTTACCCTTCATCTTATCTCCAACACAATTACCTATGTACAATAAATATGGGTATATATGGAAAAATTCATCTTGAAAAGCAAAGTCCGCCTATTTAGTGGGACAAACAAAAACCAAAATTCCGCCTATATATGTGGGACGGAGGGAGTATAACTCTCTCTTCATATTATTATTTGACCTCAATTTCATCACCATTGTATTTATATGGACATCAGTTAGTTGTTTCAGACATACATGACCAGCAGCTTAAGTTTTTGTATTGTCTGTGCTTTTCAATGTGGTGAGCCAACAATTCAAAGCCAAATGTTTGATTGGTTGTTGGTCGCATCTCTAATCTCTATTTATCGGTTGTGTTATGTTCTGCTCCTATACAAAATTAGTGATGATACAATCTTAGATTTCATCCGACCTTCTAGAACATGAGCTAGTAAATAAAATCTACATGAATTTCCGCTGAACAGAATCGAAAACTAATTCATTTTGCCAACATGAAATTACGCAAAGATAGACTAAAGTTTTCTGAATTAGTTGTGTCAGTCTGTTAATAAAAGTTCTCTTCAATTTTGCTTTTCGAGATTAAAGTTTGCATCCACATAGAAGGTGTGAAAGTTCTCATTCTTCTGCACATGATAACCGTCGTCAGAGACCAAGGTCTCCTCAAGCTTGCAGTGGTCCTGTGGTATGACATACATCATTATAACTTTTGTAAAACTTTTGTTATTTACACTGAAATGCATACCAATTGGATTACCATTTTTTCACTTGCTGTAGACTCCAACTTTTGATTACAGGTACTTGTTCAAACTAATAAAGAACATTTGGTATTCCTGGAACTTGATCTTTATCCAGTATGTTCATTTGTACTGTCAATTTCTCGAATGGCCTAAGAAAGTCTGTGTTATATACACTTTCCGCAGACTAAGAAAGTCTGTGTTGTATTTTGATTACAGGTACCTGTTCAAACTAATAATGAATATGTGGTCTGCCTGGAACTTGATCTCTATCCAATATGTTCATTTGCACTGTCAATTTCTCGAATGGCCTAAGAAAGTCTGTGTTATATACACTTTCCGCAGACTAGGTAAATCAGAATTGGCTAACGAAGTTCCGATTGTAAATGCTGGAATCGGTGAATCAGAAGTGGCCGGAGAACACAAAAATAAAAATGATAGTTAGGATGAAGAAGAAGATTGTGATGAAGTGGCCTCGAAAAGGCTACCAGATTCTTGGGGCCCTGAAGAAATACATATGCTAAGGGTCAGTTTGAGTTACTTATACTTGTTTTTGGCCGGATATGGTTATAATAAACTCAAAAACTGTCATAATTTCCTGTTTGTGCAGGTAGCCTTTCATTATCTTGTAAAAGATGGTAAGAAGAAACCATGGAAGGACATGTTGGAATATGGACATAATGTCTTCCATGCTGGTCGTACCAACGAGGATCTAAGGTCAAAGTGGAAGTGTATGGTGAATCACGGCCAATGGTAAGGACGTCTTTTTTGTTTTTTCCTCATTTAAATGGAATCTAATCTAAACGAGACAATTGGCACAACGGTCGTGTTCATTTGGCTTTGGAGGAAGATGAAATTTTTTGAATTTTTTTGCTTAATAGCCTGTCTGCATGGTCTTGTAAATTTGTGGAAGGAACTGAAAACAAAGTCCAGTATTTTGTATGTAACAACCTGTTTATGTAATCCTCCACAGGTGTTATAACTTATTAACCTAAATCCTGCTCTGTAATGACCTGCTTTTGTAATCCTTCTCCTCCTCCTCCTCCTCGGGTATATAATGCACATTTTATTCTCCTTGGCTCACAAAAGTGGTGGTATGATTAGGATGAGTGGACTGGGTCAGAACTATTTGATTTATTGATTGCTAGTCCGCGGTTCCTGGTAAATTTTTTGAATTTGAATTGTTGTGTTGTTATGGTATATCCAGTTCTTAGTGCACACAAGTGATTCCCTGGTGTAAAACAGAGACACCAGTACATAAAGCAGAGTAGAGAATGCCAATTGTTTGCAGTCAGGTTGATAATTCGAAGTTTGTTTTTTTGTTTTTTTTTTGCCTTTTCTTTTTATCTAAGAATTTGACTAGAATCACAAGAAAAGAAAGATAAGTAACGATGCAACGGAAACGGTGCAAGAGTATGGGATACAGAAATGAGCCTGAACTTGGATGTCTTGTGCAAGGAATTGCAGCAGTATCTTTGTGGAGGATTTGAATAAAACTGCTGACAACAATCACCTTTTCGAACTCCATCGTCCTCGAAATCACATTGAGCTTCAGCAATTAAAGGTTCATTCTGAGCTAATTGAGTTGAGGCAGCTGCTAAGAATTTCGTGGCGCAATAGCTGACATATAGTTAGTAACTCCATCCAATTTGCGCTTCACATAATCTGCATCTGGATGGGGTTGGTGTGAGGTATCTGGAAGTGTGGCACTTAACAATCTTCAAATTCTGCAGCACATATGTAACATCTCACAGGCCAAGGAAGGAACAAGCTTTTTGTGACCATTGCTAGCCAGCCACGCTACATAGGTTTGTTCATGTCTACTAGTGCGCCCAGTCCAAGACCCACCCAAGTTAATTGAAACTGAGATTCAGATTCAAATTCAAGTGAAAATCAAATCCAAATGTCAGTGAAATTGAAATTTACTGTCCGTAGTTTGTAGCCAAGTGTTAATATTTAAAAATACACCACCTAATAACAAGCCAATAATAGCAGGACACGTGTCCAAGATTTTTGAAACTCAAAAACTGGCGAGAAAATTCGTACAGTTCACGGGTAGTAACAATAAGTCTGACTTTGACTAGTCTTTTAATAATAATAAAATAATTCTCACTCCTACTTTACTCTCTTCTTCTTCTTCTCTATATAATAAAAAAATGGGTCTTCTTAACTTGTATACTCATATACATGTTAAAGAGTCATTAATAACTACCTTTTATCTTGGAACTTGACAAATTTTATTGAAGTCGTAAAAAAGAAAAAGGAGATTGCATATATAAAAAGGAGACATAATAGGTAAAAAGAAGAATTTTAGTAAAAAAGAAAATTTCAGTGTAAAACCAGAAACGAATACAGTAGTTAGTTTCGTGTAAAAAGTCACGGATACAGAGTATCCGTTTCAACTGCCAAAAGGATACTCAATTTTTGTAAAACAGAATTTTACGCGAAAATTCATTTTCTTTCCCTACAAGGGAATCAAATGTGACCTACTTCAAAGCGTATGGAAGGGATATCCCTTCTCCGAAGAGATATGGGAAACCATAATACATGCACTTCCCTACATTTAGGGGATAAGGAAGGAAAATGGCGAGCCATATGCTTGGCCGAGGCAAAGTAGGTCCTGCTGATCTAGCTTTGCACATTTATCTTACTATAATAAAGAAAAGGGGTAGTTTTCAACCGTCTCCCATTTTGGTGAAGCCTTTCACGAAATGACTCATATACCCTCGAATATCAATTACATACTTTGTGTGACAGTTCTACAAATCAAAGGATATTTCGCAAAGTGCATACAAAGAGGTTTTGACATCGAATTCCCCTAAACGCAATCCTGCTACATTTTTACTCTCTTTTTTGTTTCTTCTCCACCCAAAAACCAAACCACAGAAACGTTTTCCTCTTCTTGATTTCCTATCGAATCTATGTTTTTATTTTCAATTTCCTCTGAAATTCATCCCCTCCTCAAACAAGAACAAAGCAAAACAACGAATTAGGGATTCTAATTTTTACATTTTCAATTTTTCTTTTCTCCAACCTGGGGGTTTTTGGAATCGAACGAAGAAGATAACTCCAACAAAGTTGGGAGAATCCTCTTAGGTAAGTATCAGAATCAGAATTTATTATGGTTTCTTTTTCATCTTTTGTCATTGAATTGATCACCCTATGTTGTAAGTGTTTTTGATGTGGGTACGCTCAAAACCCTAGCATAATTGTCAAAATCCCGAGTTATGATGTTATCAAGTCCTGAGTTATTATGATTTTTGATTTCCTTGCTCTTTTTCTTTTTGCCAATTTGAAATCAAATATAATTGTAAAACTTCTCTTGCTTCTGTCCATAGCAAATTTCATCCAAAAAGTTACCAACATTGATCATACAAAACGTCCACAACTGAACATAGACGATTAGAATCTTTATTTAGTGGCCAGCAAAGAAAAATCTCTTGATTAGTCCATTTTGCTGTTGCATAAACACTGTTTAGTCTTATGGGATTAGTTGCTTTGAGTACAGTTTTTTGTGGTTTTTAGGAAGTTTTCTTTTGATCAGAGAAGTATCGATTGAGAACGGGTTTAGGGGAAAAAAAATTAGGTAGTATCCTAATTTCTTTGATTAGGATTCGTTCTGTTCTTTTGATTTCATTAGGCATTCAATTTGGGTACTCAGTGATAATCTAAAGTTTCGTTGTGAGATTAAGTTTCGAATGCTATATGTTTGTGTAAATGCTTGACAAAAGCCATTTTAGTTTCGCACTAATTTTCCATTCAAAATCTTCTTTTAACTGGTATGAAGAACTTTAACTCACTTTTGGGTTTATTTGTAGATGGATTCACTGCTCCATGCTGCAATCATTTTTGCTTATATGTATGCGTGATTTGGTCCTAGCCTATTGGGGTACATGCTCTCAACCCTTACAATTAATGCCATTTCCCTCCTAATTTTGCTTTCAAGTTATGGTCATTCGAAGATTTCTCTTTCTGCAAATTAGCAAAAGAGGAATGTTTTGAAATCATAACTGTTGGCCATTTAAGTAAAATCTAATTAGTTAGTCACTCAAAGGGATAAGTTGATGATTGTCTATTTTAGACGCTGAACAGGGAATGTTGCTGCTAATATTGTTTCTTGCACCAGTTTTACTTACATTTTTTTAGTAGCATGTACTGCAAGCCACTTTAACTTAACCACTTTGAATGAATTGCTAAGATTTGAGTCCTCCAGTTCCTAACGGACATATTGAATTGCTTGAATCACATGGTATCCTTTTGTAGGCATATAGAAAAATTTCTCATCAGTCTGGTTAGTTGCTAATACGAACTCAGATGACCCCGTGAATCGACCTTACTAAACATAAGGCAATGTATATACATACAACTACATGTCATGAGTCTCCAATGTGTTGAACCTGAGTTCAGGGTAAAAAATTCAGAGTAGAAAATGCATTTGTATCGTTATAGCCAAAAAATTCGCTTGGTTTCCAATGCCTGATCTGTGAACCATGGTTCAATGAAAGGGAAACGATCAAATAAGATATGGCAAGTCAACGGATAGGGAAGTTCAGGTTCATCACAATTTTAAATCCCCAGAAGAATGTTTCTAAATGTCTTCCAAAAATTCGTTCCACCACTCATTTTCTTAAGGTTGTTCAATGTCATCTGAGTACATAAACCATTAAGTTCAGAATTTTCCTATATCTACCCCAGATTTTATATTTTGTACGAAGAATAGTTTCCAGATTTTATAACATGAAGCAGGGAAATAGAACCAGAGAAAAAATACATCATGTTTTCACGTTGACCTACTGTTTGATACTAATTATTTTCTGCGCATCTTCCCAGTCTAATGTTTGCACAAGTAACAATTGGAATTGTCTATTTTTGGAACTTTTCATGTATTTAGTTTGAGCTCCCTCAAATAGAATTTTGTTTTGCTACATCTGGAAATGTCAAATGAATGTCAGTTATATGAATAAAAAGTAAAGTTTCTTGACAAATTTATGGGTCCTAAAGATAAGGTTGTTTGTGGGTATTCTGCATAAAAGGGACACAAATTCCCAGGATTTGGAGATGAAGGTTGTGCTTGATATTGCTGCTGCGATACACGGTGGTGGTCATGTAGAGGCTTAAGTGAAAGGATCATCTTCAAGAAGGGTTAGATTATGTTCTTGCAGATTTTTGCAAGATATTTAATGCTAGCTCATGCGAAGGGTGTTTAAAGGAAGCATCAACATTAATGATTGGATGTTTGCCGTGTTTAAGAGGGATGAGCGCGTAAGACTGCTTCATGGGGTATTCTGGCACTGATTTCCTTTACAAAGAAAATACATCTAAAAGCTTGAAATGTACTACAGATTCAATTAATGTACCTGCATTGTATTAGTCAAGGAGGTATGATGTCATAAAACCAAATTGAACTCTTGACATGGTTTTGGATATTTATTGATGACTTTGCAGTAAGCCTAGGAGTATTGGTGATCTCAATTTTGAGTTTTTTTCATTGTTGTGGGAGTCTGGATAGTCGCTGGAATCCTCCCGTTTAAAAAAAGAACATAAATAAATGATATGTTTTGTGGGACTTGGAATGGAATGGCACTCGCATCGCGCGTGCGTCTTTGCTAGTCAACATAATAAAAACAGAAAAAAATCAAAAACATCATCAGAGAAAACCGAATTACCATCATCAGAGAGAGATCTATAGTCAAGCAAACAAGCGTCTTCATATATCAACTAGCGTGAATTATATAATAACATGCAACATTCGCAACGTAAGCACCAGGTTTAGATACAAACCTTTCTAATATGCTGTTGGAGAAAAAAATGAACTTTTAATAAAAAATGTTTTGGTCTTGGTATTGTTTGATCTAGTGACCTATGGGTCCAAGGATACTTGCTCATTTTATGAGTGAATGAATCTCTCTTTAGTCCCACATTGGGTATAATAGAGAAAGAAGTTCCACTATATAACCATTTTCATATGGATGTATTGATAAACGAGGGTGGAGCGAAATATACACGTTTCGACCCATGCATATACGCGTAAACCATGCACCAAATTTGATCATGTGATGATTTCTAGTGGTTTTAGAATTAATAAATCTGATAAGTGTGCTTATACTAAACTTGTCAAGGATGCCTGTGTGATTGTATGCTTGTATGTTGATGACATTCTTATACTAGGTACAAACATGGATGTTATTAATTCCACTAAGCTTTGTTGAATGAGAACTTTGACATGAAAGACTTAGGCCCCATATCTGATGTCATATTAGGGATGAAGATTAGAAAAACTTCTAATGGCTATAGTCTAAGTCAGTCTCATTATGTTGAATCCATACTTAAGAAATATAATCTGTTTAACTGTAAACCTGTTTGTACTCCTTACGATTCTTCTTTTCATCTCATGAAGAATAAGGGTGTAGGAGTTAACCAACTTGAATACTCGAGAGTCATAGGAAGTTTGATGTATTTGATGAATGTGTAGGAGTTAACCAACTTGAATACTCGAGAGTCATAGGAAGTTTGATGTATTAGATGAATTGTACGAGACCAGACATTGCTTATGCTGTGAGTAGGTTAAGCAGGTATACTTGTAATCCAGGGAAGATGCATTGGGATGCACTTATTAGAGTGCTAAGGTACTTAAAGTTCACAATGACTTTTTGTTTGAATTACGAAGGGTACCCTGCCATCCTTGAGGGATTTTGTGATGCAAACTGGATAACAGACTCAGAGGATTCCAAGTCTACGAGTGGATATATTTTCACTCTACCAGGTGCGTCTGTTTCTTGGAAGAGTTCCAAACAGACATGTATAGCTCGATCCATTACGGAATCGGAGTTATTGTGTTAGATAAAGCAGGAGAGGAGGCTGAATGGCTAAGAAACTTTTTAGAAGATATTCCTCTCTGGCATAGGCCTGTGCCAGCTATATCTATACATTGTGATAGCAAATCAGCAATAGCTAGAGCTAAGAGTAGCTTCTACAATGGAAAGTCTATACATATGCGTAGAAAACATGATTCTTTGAAAATACTAATCTCTACTGGCGTAATTTCCATAGATTTGACAAGGTCCAAGGAGAATATCGCGGACCCTTTCACGAAAGGTTCGTCCAAGGAGATAGTTAGTAAAGCACAAAGGGGATGAGGCTTAGGCTCAAATAATTAAACTTGCCATGAAGGATACTCTACCTTGCTGACTGGAGATCCCAAGATCAAGGTTTCGAATGAGACAAGTATTTTGTGGTGGGTAAAGGTAAACACTATGTCCTTTCCCTATGGTGTTGATGTGATAGTGTGACTGCATGTTGAGGATGACTTTTAATTAAGTCTTAATGAGTTCTATAGTTTCAATTCAAGATTGAAGTGGGGTGTAGCAGTAGACACTCTTGATGGAACTCACCTATCTGAATGGAACTCACCAAGATTATTCTCAATGTAATCTATTGCTTCCGCGCGTTTATGCTCTCCTCTCTCTTGCTCCATCCTTATCAGAATGACTCCTGCTCGTATATATATGGATATATTTCCCGACATATTTCCCTGTTTTGTTCTTATGAATGTAACTCGGGTATATCAATGGCCATAGAATATACCCGAGTCACAGAAAATCATTTCCACCTGCGAAAATGAAAATAGCAGTCATGGCCATGATTAATGCTAGATAGAATACGGTTGTTGCTAAGTACCATTTGAATGCAGCAAAACGAACAAATACAGTTGATATAGAGTACTAGACGATTTATTGCGTTGAAATCAGGTACATGTTTCACACAACTTCTTCTCTTGCTAATTCGGGTGCATAGCTAACACGATCAGCGTGACAAAGAATTTCCCTTTTTTGATCAAGTAGTCAATATATTCAGTAGTGGCAGGTAATGGTTTAATAAGTTTTCGATCTGATAAAAAAAAAAAAAAAAAAAAAAAAAAAGGAACCAGCGATACAACAAAAGTTTGATAATTATCATCACCAAACGATTCATATAATCAAACTAACGCGTTCATATATAGAACTTATTATTACAAAGAAACAGAGAAAATAAGATCATGATCGGGGCCATGCCAACCCTAGGCGACGGCGACACTATTGCCGGAGGTTAAGTTTTCTTTCTCACTGCAACAGTAGCACTTGTGAACATACTTCCCACTTCCATCATAGAACTCTCTGCACTCTGAGGGACCATTATAATCGCTTAGGAAACACGCTTCCACACAATTGTGTGGGTTATTACAACTATTCGTGTCCAAGGCTATCTTCGCTACACATCTGTATGTCATTAAAGCATTAGATTGGATTCTGATATTAGCATTAATCTCAAAAGTCAACAAACAGAAAAAAAAAAAAGAACCAAAAACTGAATCATCATCATCATGATCATCAGTGAGAGACATATATATATTAATTAGTGTGTTTATATCCTTACTTGCAACATTCGCATTCGTAAAAGCTAAAATGACTTATTATCATTACAGGTAAATGGGCTTTAGCCATTACTTCTCAATAAGCTGGATTGGATTGGATTGATGATATAGTAAAACTCTTGCAATTTACAGGTACAAGAAAAGTTTCCGTATTCACAAGTCAAATCATTTCTTTATGCGTTTTGCACATTATTGATACACCAGCTGGCCGCGATACAGCCATTTCATATTATTCAACGTTGCTAGTTCAATTGCGTATGTGGTGTTGACAGTGCAACTGTGTTTAATTAAATACAAAATGCTTTGCGCGCATTGCATAGTTTATTCCCGAGCGAGGGTTCTCCCTCCCGGAGTGTTCTCGCAACGCCCAAGAAAATATTCAACAATGATATGCATCCAAATTTCTTGGTTGTGTGTGTGGAGGAGAAATTTTATTAATCAAACCAGGACATCTTGGTATGGCAGTCAGGGTATTTAGATTGGATTCATCAGAAATGGAGTGGGTTGAAGTCGAAAGTTTGGGGAAGTATATGTTGTTCATAAGCGAGACTTCGTGTTCCTCGGCGATTGCTCCGGATAGTAAGATGGAAAACATGATCTGTTTTCCTAGAGTGTGTCTGAATGAGGAAGGGATTTTATTATATTCACTCATGTAGTTATCACTCTTCTTCTGGAAAGAATTATCAACATTCTTTTTACAGTTTTTATGCCTGACATTTTTAGGGGCGACCCCAAGAGAATTAAGGGCGACACTAAAAGACAAAAAAAATCACCCAAACCTAAAACAAAGCCAAATTTTTCAAAATGACAAATATGCCCTCCATAATCGGTAGTTAAGTCTACAATCGGGAGAAATTTGTTATATAGAGGAGATTCCATTTTCACATGATTGAGAACAACCAGAATCGGTAGTTTCATGCTGTTTATTGCCTACCGATTGTACAATCGGTAATTTCATGATGTTTATTGCCTCCCGATTATGGTAGTCATAAACCAATAGGAATTTTAGATTTCTTTGTTTTCACGATCGGTAGTTTCATGATGTTTATTGCCACCCGATTATGGTAGTAGCCCCAAATTCGAAATTTTCAAAAACCAATAGGAATTTTAGATTTCTTTGTTTTCACAATCGGAAGTTTCATGATGTTTATTGTCTACCGATTGTACAATCGGTAGTTTCATGATGTTTATTGCCTCCCGATTATGGTAGTAGCCCCAAATTCGAAATTTTCAAAAACCAATAGGAATTTTAGATTTCTTTGTTTTCACAATCGGCAGTTTCATGATGTTTATTGTCTACCGATTGTACAATCGGTAGTTTCATGATGTTTATTGCCTCCCGATTATGGTAGTAGCCCCAAATTCGAAATTTTCAAAACCCAATAGGAATTTTAGATTTCTTTGTTTTCAGAATCGGTAGTTTCATAATGTTTATTGTCTACCGATTGTACAATCGGTAGTTTCATGATGTTTATTGCCTCCCGATTATGGTAGTAGCCCCAAATTCGAAATTTTCAAAAACCAATAGGAATTTTAGATTTCTTTGTTTTCAGAATCGGTAGTTTCATGATGTTTATTGTCTACCGATTGTACAATCGGTAGTTTCATGATGTTTATTTCCTACCGATTGTATACTTGGTAGTTTCATGATGTTTATCGCCTCCTGATTATGGTAGTAGCCCCAAAATTCGAAATTTTCAAAAACCAATAGGAATTTTAAATTTCTTTGTTTTCACAATCAGTAGTTTCATGATGTTTATTGCCTACCGATTGTACAACTCGGTAGTTTCATGATATTTATTGCCTCCCGATTATGGTAGTTGCCCCAAATTCGAATTTTTCAAAAACCAATAATGGAATTTTGGATTTCTTTGTTTTCACAATCGGTAGTTTCATGATGTTTGTTTCCTACCGATTGTACAATCGGTAGTTTGATGATGTTTATTGCCTACCGATTATGGTAGTAGCTCCAAATTTAATTATTTCAAAACAAAGCTAGGAAGAGAAGAACATAGTCACAATCGGTAGATAATTTTTTTTCCCCTAAACAACCGATTATGTAGGGACATATAAGTATTTTCAACCTATTTTGTCATTTTGTGTCGCCCCTAATTCTTTTGGGGTCGCCCCTAATGACGCGAGGTTTTTATGAGTCAGAGGGATGGCTTTCCAACTGCACCTGGATTCAACCAAATTGGGCCAAGTCTACAGAACAAGGGCTCGACTGGCTCAAGATGATACAATAGTGTCAGGCAGAAGGCCTCGCTATATTTAGAAGAGAGACCATCTCAACATGGATCGTCATCTCAACATGGTTTTATGCAATCTGTCAATATAGTTAGCAAAGCATATAGCTTTTCTCACAGTAACTCTTGGCTCAAGTTTTTTGTTTTGGAAGACAGTCTCACATCTGTCATTCCATATGCTCCATGCAACCATCATAGCAAGATTAATCCATCTATGTTCTGAGTTACCCTGCTTATCTTGTAAGAGCCATCCTTGAAAGAGAAAACTAAGATGAACTTTGGCGGTGATTTCTAAATGAGTTGGTTAAATTGATGATGATATAGTAAAACTGTTTCATTTTATACGCAGGACAAGAAATGATTCCGCGCTTCATAGGTCCAATCAATTTCTTTATGCATTTTTATTATTGCTATTTGGATTGCATACTTGACAGTCCAACTCTGGGTAGTTACCAAGTGCTTTGCCCGTGTTACATACTCGCTCCGTCCTAGTTTAGAATATCATTTTCGCTAATATTTCTAGAATATCATTTTTAATACACTATGAACGTTGAAAAAATCATCTAATTATTTAATTATTTTTCAAAACAAAAGAAAATTACATAGCAGGCAAGCGAGCAACAAACTATGCCGCAAGCCCTTTTTGAAGAACGCGAAATTGGGGGTTATAAAAAGGAATTGGGGGATATTGATTACTTCTCCCAACCCATGGTGTCTGCTAAGGGGTGGTTTTGGGTGCAAAAATACTAAAATATCCTCCCTTCAAAATAAAATCAAAAAACTTAAAATAAAAAAAAACAAATCATATCCCCCATTTCCATCTCCACTTCTTATTAATCTCTTTCAGGGTTAGAGCTTTTAAACCCAAATATTCCCCGTTCACTTTCAAATTTTAAACTCTCCCCACTCTCTTTCAAATTATTTTTTTTTTTAATTCGGAAGTGATGAAGACCATGCCGGAATTGATGAAGACCATGCCGGAAACTGGTGTCGGCATGCTTGGTAACTAACATTCAATGC
>JAJJWW010004873.1:0-10385 GCA_023531295.1 Papaver armeniacum
CTGCCAATTCTCACCACCCCGCAGCCGCAATTGCCGGGCCACAAACAAGACCACCATTTCTCACAACCTGGCCTGGGCCCCGCACTCGGGCCTCTTCCACGCCAACTAACCCAGACATAACTCTAAAAAAACTAGCCGCACTTCCGCCGAGCTCGCACCGGGTATCCGCCATCAAACCAAAGATCACTCATTCCATTTCTTTCACTTACCAATCAACTCCACCAACACCAACAAGCTATCGCCATCTCCCACCGACCCGCACCTCTCATCCTTATACTTCATTTCCATTGCCGCATATTTCATTTTCCTCCATATACAGAAACTCGTAGCCACCTCCACGTACTTGAGCTCCATCACATTATCACATAATCCTTTGTTGTGCTTTATCACCCACCGAGACTCATTCAAACCTCGGCTCCAATCAAATGTTGCAAGAGCATCTCAGCCTGCATCCGTCTCGTGAGCTTCAATCCCAACATCATCAAAAGCCCTTCTCAAGATTTGCTCAAAACCCCGTAACAAAGGCTCTATCTCCTTCTTCCCCGAGTCGATTTCAACCATCAACATAACCTCCCGCAAATCTCACTATCCTCTTTTCCAATCGATCTCGAATTTCATCTCAGAACAATAATTTATCAAACCCATCTTCAATCAAGCCTTGCTCAAACCCACCCGATTTCTCGATCCCATTTCTCACCATGAATATCTCCAATAGTTTACTGGCAGATTCAACCCATCTCTTCATCTCTCGAGCTCTCGATCAATCGATCTAGTTCGTCCACATCGAGAGATGCAAAACCCATCGAAATATCATCTTTCTTCTCTATTCGATTTCTTCACTAGGGTTTCTTCAAGCGAGTCATGGCTATTTCTCTCGATTCACCACCATTCTTCGAGCAACACTGTGAATCCCTAATAAGAAAGATCGATTTTCTTAATCGTTATCACCCGCCTTCATCATTTTCTTCATCGTTGGCATTGTCTCTAATCGAACCCATTTTCTCTCGATTTTCGATCTCAATCTCTCGGCCTAAAGGTTGCGCCTCTGCTTGTGTCTTGATTTCGAGCACAACAAATGATTGAGAAATAATTCTCAATTTAGGGCTCAAAGTTATAGTTATACGGATCCGGTTTCGGTTATGGGTAGGGTAGATGGATGGGCTTAGGTTAGGGTGGATCGGACATGTGGGCTTTGGTATGGGTTAGAGTTCGGGGTATGGGTGGATTCAAACACCCACTAAGTACACCCCAAGTGCTATTCTCACTCACTTCTTTGGATAAGGGACACTCTTTGACCTCCCCTTAACTATTATTGTCCTTTCTTGATTTGAGTCACCCCTTAACCTTAGCTGGGCTCCATATAGTATTCCCTCCTTGATGAAATGACAATTTTACCCTTTTGGCTCAAATAGGGTGATTTCTTCTTCTTTTCCTCCGTGCGACTCCAAAGTAGCTATAAAACTCAAAACAAGCGTAAAATACATAATTTACAAGAAAAATAGCAAAGAAAGCATAAACTACTAGATAGTAAATTAGGTGTATTCTACACCTATCAAAAAGCCAATACAACTGCAAGTAGAAGGGGTCACCTGGGGTAAACTCGATTGGGAAGAAGAAGAAGGTGAGAAAGAGAGAGAGGATCATAGAAATTTTGAACGAGAGAATAAAAGACATATTTTGACTTCAAAGTCATACCTTGGAAATCACTGGGGTTTTTTACTATTTATATGTCGATGTTTTGGATAGCGGTATATGTTGATGTTTTGGATAACGGTAATTTCTTAGATTCGGATTTGGAACAAGTGTATGAGTGGTGGGAGGTGTTTTGATTGCTCAAGGTGGATACCAATATGTATAAATCCATATATAACAAAATATTTGGATCGTTGGATTGCTGAATTGGTACCTGAGGTCTATTCTAATGTACATGCCAAGTGTTGATACATGAAAATAATCAATCCTTAAATAGGATCTCCCCTTAGCACGTTGAGGGTCCTTTAGATAAAAAATGTTAGGAGACTAAGTCTAATTCATAAGATTGGGATAGTTTTAGCCCATAAAGGATAATGTTGGGATTGAATGGGCTTTGGCCCATAAAGGAATAGATAGTTTCTTATAGTTAATTAACTTGGAACGAGGGAAATGACAGTTTAGTAATATATTAATATTTGAGGTACTTATCCGTAAGAGAGAGAAGGAGGGGATTATTATAAATAGGGAAGAGAGCTTACTTAGAAATCATCATAATTCCTCGTTATCTCTCCTAAACCTCTCTACTCCTTGGGAGTACTTTTTGTGATTAGGGCTAGTTCCTCCTTCCCAATTTTACCCTATCAACATTGCGACCACAGTGGGAAGATATTAGCTTCTTTTCCAGCATGATACTCCCAGGTGCGAGTCAAGAAGCATCAGCGGGCGGAGTCCTACCAAACTTAGACGAAGTCGTGATAGAGAATGCACAAGAGGAAAGCGATGAAGAAGTGCGAGTCAAAGCAGTAGTTACTACACCAATTGTGCAAGGTGCCGGAGCCTCCCAGAAGAAAGCGGACGCTTCAAACAACGCGGAAGCATCACAGAAACAAGCGGATACCTCAAAATGGAATACTTTTGCTGAAACGAGTGAACGAGATATGTCTGAAATGCAAAAGGAGTTAGACGCGTCTTTTGAGAAACAACAAGAATTACGTAGACTTTTGAAGCGGGCAAGAGAGCAGAACGCAAGAACTTCAAGAGCGGTGAGCATGAAAAGCGCCGCTTAAGGAATGACGGAGGATGCGATAGTTAAATTCTTGGAAACCAATTATCGGGTGATGAAACATGACGCTTATGATTCGCTGGAATCACCATACCCCGCGGAAGTTGTTGATTATTCATACCCTGAAGATTATACATCATCAAAATTCAAAACCTATGGAGGAAAAGGAAACTCACGGGAGCATATAAGTCGCTTTATATCGGCAACGAATGCTTATGCTCAGGATGAGAGCCTCTGCATGCGAGAGTTCCCAAAGTCACTAACAGATAATGCTTTTACTTGGTATGACAACTTAAAACCCGGAAGTGTTTATTCATGGTCCGCTATGGTGCAGTTTTTTCTGAAAATTTTTTACTCCGCTCAAAGAAGGGTCACAACAATTGATTTAGGGAGATGCACCCCAAGGGTAGGATAGGAAATCAAAAAGTACATCACCCGTTTCCGGGAATTTACACTGAAATACCATGAGGATATAGCGGAGGAGAGACTAGTAGATATTTGCATTAGAGGAATAGATGTTGTTTTCCGGATAAACCTTACCAATTTCAAGTTTCAAACCTTCGTGGAGGTGGAAGAAGCGGCATCGCGCATATCAGACTGTGCGGACGCTATACATTCGGGAGGAGTCGGATATACTTGGCAACAACACTCTGTTAATGCAGCATCCACACCAGCTTTTAACGATCAAGCGCAGCCTAATGAGAGATAAAAAGGAGGAGTCGCTTTTGGCTCCTATCGTAGGCAATCCGGAAGAAGAGGAGGAAGAGCGGAAGGAGGAATACCTAACCCGCCACCACCTCTACCATGTAGCAAGGAGCAGATAGTGGGACTTTTAAAGCAAGGTGGACACAGAAGAAGATAACCTACCACCTAGTGTCACTGTACTCCATCAAGCAGAGATAAGATGCATGAGCGTTATTGCCATTATCATAGAATGATACATCATCCGACTGTGGAATATTTTCCCCTCCTCTACATCGTTCAAAGAAAGCGATCCATGGGAGAATTGGAAGTAGGAGATCAGAGCATCACTCCCTTAACATCAGGTTATGATGATCTCACAAGATCCCACAGATGGAGAAACTTTGAGGCCTTGGGAAGATACGGAAGGAGGGGAAGCTTGCGAAGCATCTGAAAACATAGATTTTATGGATACCATTGGAGTTTCTAGTAAGTTTGCTCAAACGATCCTGGCTCAACAATTCTTCGACTCCCTAGGTTTTAGCGAGAACCAGATCCGAGAAGCATCCAAAGCCCTCACTGCAATCGCTTCCGGGAAACCCTACGATCCGATGCCCAAAGAAGCGATCGTTTTCACGGACGAGGATATATGTTACCATGAAGAGCACCTCCGCCCGCTGTATCCAACGGCGCTTATTAATAAACAACCCGTCAAGCGAGATTTCATTGATGGAGGAGCTTCACTTAATCCGATTTCTCTGCATACATTGGAAGAACTGTTGGGAATACAAAGGTACGCCATCAAGATACAAGCGACGAATGTAAGAGGATTCGGAGGACAAACCCAAACTGCGATCGAGATAATGCACTTAATGATGAAGATCGGACCAATCTGAGTGCTTACTCCGTTTTATCTCCTTGAAGATGATACTACATTTCATGTACTGCTCGTTCGAGGATGGATCTTTAACCAAAAAGTAGTAGCATCTACATATCATCAATGTGTCAAGACCAACATCGGAGGAAGACAATACAGGATCCCCACAACGAGCAACCCTTTTGGACCGCAGGAAGCCTATATGGCTGACGCAATATTCTATACACAACCTATCTTAGATGAAGCGGAGCAGTCAGAGCGTTTAACACCGCTTCCCAAGTGAGAAGAATTCCAACCGGTGGATCAACGTAAAGGAAAAGAACAAATCGGTGTTTAGCCCTTCATGGGATGGGACCAAGTGAGGGGAAGCAAGAGAGTTGTTGTCGAAGTAAAAGAAAGTCAATTCAAGCGTTTCTCACGACCAGAAGGGGGCATGTCTATCGTTTATATCAATTAGCCGGGGAAGCCTCTCAATCTCAACATCAATGTGCCATGTCGTCAGTAGACGAAGAAATGATAAAGGTGGCCCCAGTAACATAACTACAAGAGGAAGTGGATTTACTAATGACAGGAGAAGACATGATGGAAAAGGCTAGCCGAGGAAAAAATCAAAATCGACCCAACCCTTGACGGATTGGAAGAAATAAACTTAGGCTCTGCGGATCACCCTCGTTGCGTGCGTATCAGTAAACATCCATAAAAGGGAGAACGAAGTCGGATGATCGAATTACTTCGCGAGTATTAAGACGTGTTTGTGTTCACATATGATGAAATGTCGAGCTTAGACAATAGCTTGATAGCGCACAACCTAAGTGTTTCACTTGAGTACAAGCCGGTAAAACAAATGAGTCACAATTTTCCGGAAAGGATAGAGCTAGCCATTAAGGAAGAGGTGGAAAAATTGATCAAAGCCAAATTTATCAAGCATTAACTGCACCCAGTATGGTTAGCAAACATCGTGCCAGTAGAAAACATAAATGGGAAGGTCCGGTGTTGCATTGATTACCGAGATCTAAACCGAGCCTTCCTAAAAGACGATTTTCCAGTACCGAACATAGATGTGATGGTGAATAATACGTGCGAAAATGAAATGTTCTCCTTCATGTATGGCTTCAGCGGGTACAACCAAATATGGATGGCGGTTGAAGACGCTTACCAAACGGCCTTTCAAACACCGTATGGGAATTTTTACTACATCGTAATGCCTTTCGGATTAAAGAATGCTGGCGTGACCTACCAACGTGGGATGTTAGCCATCTTTCACGAATTAATACACCAGATAATGGAAGTCTACATTGATGATATTGTGATAAATTCTAAAGCGCGAGAAGACCATCTGAATCATCTGACGTGCGTATTTGACAGATGCAGGAAGTACCATTTGAAGATGAATCCCGTAAAATGTGCCTTTGGTGTCACTTCCGGAAAGTTTCTAGGGTTCGTTGTAACAAATGAAGGGATACAAGTCGACCCAGACAAGGTAGAAGCGATAACCACCATGAGGCCACCCATGAACGTGAAGGAATTGCAAACTTTCATTGGAAAGGTGTCATAAGCATTAGCTCTCCCTGAAAAGGAGGTGATCCGAGATTCATCCCAGGATTAGCTCAGTTGTTAAACGCTTTCTTTCCGCTGCTAAAGAAGAACAAACCATATGAATGGGGAGAAGAGCAGGAGCGAGCATTTCAAAAACTCAAGGAATGTTTAATCAGCACGCGAGTCTTGCGACCACCAATTAAGGGCGAGCCGCTCTACTAAGATACAACATCCACCGATCTAGCGATCGGAGCTCTGTTAGCACATGATTTGGGCAACGATCAGCTTTGGCCGATTCACTAGGTCAGTCGCAGCCTCAGAGGTGCGGATTTTAGATATCCAAAGGTGGAACAGGCATGTCTAGCGCTCATATACGCCACACAAAAATTACTCTCATACTTACTAGCGCATGACATCATAGTAGTAGCAGCAGCCAATCCAATAGCCTATTTGGCGACAAAGCCGGTCCTATCCGGAAGAACGACTCGATAGTTGTTGCAACTATCCGAGTTCGAATTAAAGTACCAACGACCCAGAGGAGTCTTAGGGCAAGCATTTGCAGATTTGCTAGCCACGTTTCCAGTGGACAAGAGACGCCAGAGGATAAGCGACGAAATACCCGGCGAAATTGCGGAAGTTGAAGCGGAAAAGTGATGGGCAATGTTCTTTGATGGATCGTCATACGGTTCCCATGGAGGAGACGACATAGTATTTGAAACCCCCACACATGATTTATTATCATTTGCATTTAAATTGGATTTTGAGTGTAGCAATAATGTAGCGGAATACGAGGCGCTCATCCTAGGACTACACATGGCCGAGGAACTCAATTTGGGCGTGATTGACATAAAAGGAGATTCGAAGCTTGTAACTAATCAAATATCGGGAGAGTTCCAAGTCAAAGAGGCTCATCTAGCTCCTTATGGTGCGGAAGTTTAAGAATTGATAACTAAAAGGGGGAGTACTATCATTGAACACACGTGACGATCTACCAATCGGCATGCGGATGCACTGGCTACGATCGCTGCGAAGATGCAATTAAATTAAACGGACGAAGGCACGGTAGTGATTAAAAAGAGGATGGTGCCAAGCACATGGGGAAGACGCGGCATTCACCGGAAGGGACGAATCGGAGGATGACCTACATCAAGATTTGACTGTGAGTACGGGCGAGCGTACGTTACCCACTAAGGTGTTAAAACAATTTGTCGTGATAAGAGGAGCTCTGTACTATCGAACAGCCGGAGGGTCCTTCTCGCGCTGTGTAGGGAAAATAGAGGCGCAGGAGATTTTGAGCCGCGTTCACGAAGAATCTTGTGGACAAACTGGGGGTGTGCCATTATATCGACGTATAAAGGATGGGAGGCATCGCCAAATATGGCAAAGACAAGCATCGAATACAAGACAAGTGTAATGGCTGTCAAGCGCCGCCACAACAAGCGGAGGTGTGTAGCGCAGAGATAGATGATTGGAGACAACCGTACATAGACTTTATCCAGCACGAGCGTCTACCGCAAAACAGGCAAGATGCGCTCAAAATAAATAAAAGCTTCCCGTTTCTTCATCAAAGAAGAAATTCCATATAGGAGAAGCTATGGGGATATGGTTCTATGATGTCTATCACAATAGGAATCGGAGGAAGTAATGAATGTATCCCACAAAGACAACATCATCAAGGCATGCGAAACTCTTCCAAAACTTTACGAGGGAGGATTCTATTGGCCTACAATGAAATTTGATACTGCCGAGCACGTACGGAAATGTCAACAGTGCCAAAGCCACGAAACACTAATACGAGCGCTACACACATTGTTACGCAGCGTCATTACTCCTTGGCCCTTTCATAGTTGGTCTATTGATATCATCAGGCAGATAAGTCCAAACTCGTCCGGGGCGACACAAGTACATAGTTACCGCAACCGAGTATTCCTCAAAATGGGTAGAGGCCATCCCCATGCGCGATTACTCGGGAGCAACCATCGCGGTATTCATCAAGGAACATAATATATGTCGGTTTGGCGCGCCAATGATCATCCGATCGGACAATAGAACTTATTTAGTCAACAAGGATGTCAAGGAACTGCTGAATAAGTACGAGATTAAATTTTGGGAAAATTGGGAATATGTCCCGTTTTCACTAATTCGTTTGGGGATCTATCCCATAACGGTAAAAATTAAGATATCTATCCCGGAGAGAGAAACAAACAGTTAAGTGAGTAATATCTCACATGTGTGACCTAACACATGCACATTAGAGACATTTTACCCTCAATATTTAAATAAGCGACATTATTCATTGCTTCGATCATGTTCGCATCAAATTCACTATAATCACCGCCATCATCATCTCTGTTGCTTTGAAGTAGGACGTATCTTCGTTGCTTCCTCATATAGCTTGCACTTTAAATGGTAATTGCTTAGCGTCCTAATTATTTTGGAGCTTAACACCGCGATCCTTTAGCCCGGACACCCGTGCTTCAAGATCAACTACCTCGTCTAAGATATCTTGGTCCGAGTTCTTTTCTTCGTGTGAGTTCTTTGTAGCAAATGAGATGAGTAACCATGTTTGCTACCAAAGGGCAAAGGCTTCGATAAATTGACCCCATCCCGCTACCATCTCATTATATTTTAGGTCTTGCTTTTGGTATCCCGTCGTGCATACAATGAAAGTTCGCACCTACGTTCCATTCGGATCCTTTACAAAGTTGATACAAAATCGAGCTAGTAGAATCCAACTCCACCGGATCTCGAATAGCTAAACCGTGAACCATCTATACCTCGAGTTCACCACCGATTTCCCCCGTTTTCAAAGAATAACAACGATGGTCATCATTAGCAATTTTGTCAACAATAACATGTGTACAACTAGAATCATCATATCCAACAACATCAACTCCACCACCATTAATAAGTTTAGATCTTACTTTAGCCTCTTCTCGATGGACCGAATCCAAGAAGAGCAAAACGAACTCCATCGAATATTTATTCAAACATTTTAGAAGCATTCAACAAATACGAACAAAAACCATACATGCTCGATCAATTCTAGACTCTTACATGTTTAACTTCAATCACAAAGCAGAGAAACTCTACGCTAATAAACTAATCAATCTTAAGCTCAAAATTCAACTTTCAATTCATCCTCCTCAATGTCCTAATAACACCCATTAACGGAACCTTCATTTCCCAATCGAAACCATCCCTTCTCACATAACAAAAAAACCCAAACTCTACCTTCGTTCCTACCATAAATTATGTTTCTACCTGCAACACAATCCAAATCACTTATTCAATTCATACTTTAACTATTTCATACATAGACCCGCAAGTAAACTCACAACTTACCGGCAGAAGAGCGAAACTGAAAGGCTGCACATCCTTCCAATTAATCTAAATATTGAGGGTAATAATGTCACTGATGCGCATGTGTTACAAATAAGACATTTTTGAGAATATTGAGTCGACTGGTGCATGATCATCACAAAGATTGGAATGAGCAATTACCACTCGCTCCGGGCGTATCGCATCTCCAAAATAAGTTCAACCTGAGCTTCCCCGTATTCCGGTATATGGGGAGGAAGCTATCTTACCCAATGAAACCGCCATCCCATCAAGACGGTGGCAATGGCAAGCCTCACTACTCCGGATGAAGTCGCCGATTTTTCCCATCTTGATACCATTGAGGATCGGTAAGCCAAAGCCAAACGCTTCGTAGATAATCAAAAGGTAAAGGAACATGTTTTTTCCAAAATGACATAATCCTTAAGATCGCCGCATGTTCAACGGATTGAAAGTCGGAAAATTTTTCGCTAACTAGGAAGGTCCTTACATGATTGATGAGGTTACGGAAAGCGGATACTACTATATCAAACAGATGAATGGATCCCGATTTAACATCCCTATCAACGGTAAATGGCTAAAATCTTATTATGCATAATGTTTAGATGTATACCGGATGACTTAGTACTAATAATATAATAATTTCTATTTTAAGTTTCGCACAAATACACCCTGAGCAGGTCCTGTGCATGGCTATGAATGAAATGCACCAATAGCCAAGAAATTGGCTAGGTCCCGTACACTGCTTCTTAATGAAGTGTACCAAAAGCCATGAATCTGACTAAGTTTGGTGCATGACTCGGATATGTAGTGCACCCAATAGCCGAAGGTCGGCTAGGTCCCGTGCATGACTTAATGAAATGCACCAAATAGTTATGGTGGAAATTGAAAAAATACCCTCCTTTTCAAGGGTCTTCACAAATACCCTTAAGGATTTCTACAAATACCCTTAAAGGGTATATTTTAAGTTTTAGGGTATAGTTTTTGGCACATCTAAAATTACATTAAGTCAATTCAACCTCCGTAGGAGGTTGGGTTGATTTTTTCACGCGTCAAAACATACTAGTTCATTTTCATTATCCAAAAAATATTAGTTCATTTTCATTATCCACTTAAAAAATACCACTTAGGGGTATTAATAAAATGGACGGGGTATTTGTGAAGGCCTTATATTATAGGGGTATTTAAATAATGTTC
>JAJJWW010004874.1:0-98781 GCA_023531295.1 Papaver armeniacum
GAAGTAAAGGGGGCTAACCTGGGCCGTAGCCCCCCCATTTTTTGATAAAACTATAACAAGTTAATAATTCACCCTTTAGTTTAATTTTTTTTTTTTTTTAATTTAGTCCACTATCAAAGGAATTTAGTCCACCACCTCGATCATATTAGTCCACCAAAGAGTCTCACGGTGATTAAAGCGACCATCCGTCAAACCAATTAGCCAAAGCATCCAAGCCCGATTCGTGTCTAACCTATTATAATCTTCCATATTCCAACTTTCTAAGCATACATCGGTGCTTTTGTTATCTGTTAGAATACAAAACGGAGATAACAAAGAGACAAATTGTAATTTGGGAATCGAATGGGATTATGAACAATCATTAGTAATAGGTAAGAATTTTTCTTCTTTACTTCTTTATGATCATGTCAATCAAAAGTAATTCTATAAATTTAATTCCTAAAAGCTATTTCGTTTTGTGTTAAATTAGGTATTTAGGTTTTCTTTTTTGAATGAAGTAAAAATTCAAGGTTGTTAATTGTTTTCTAGGGTTTGAATGTTTCTTTGGGGTTGATTCTAATCGAGAATTAAATGATACTGATGTTTATTTTTGATTATTGAAAATTGAAATTGTCAGTAAATAGTAATTGTAGGGTTTGGGTTTTCTACTTTTAGACTTAAGTTCTAATTGAAAATGCAATTGATAAAAATTGAAATTCTTTGAAATTGTTTATTGATAGCATCTCCTAATTGTATAACAAGTTACTTGTGATGCTTACTACAGTTGCAATGTCTACTCCGTCTCGTTGTCAAGGGACTAAACGTGGAAGAGCTACTAATCCTATGCATAAATTTTTCAAACTGCAGAAAGCGAACTAGTAATGTGCTATTTTCGTCTCCATCAACTGCTAGAAATCATGAAGTTCAGTTGTAAATTGTGAACACGAAGAAGTTGAGGGTGCGAGTGGGTACTCAAAGAAGCTGATGAAGTTCGGGGTGTTCAAAGTGTTTGATTTTGAAGAAGTTGAGGGTACTCAAAGAATCGATGAAGTTGAGGGTGTTCAAAGAACCGATTTTGAAGAAGTTGAGGGTACTCGAAGAACTGATCTTGAAGAATTGGATACTCGAAGCGTGCAGTTAAGGATTGCCGATAGTGTGTATGTTACTTCTTTAGAACGGATCTGGATTACATTATATCGATAATGCAAGATCCTACTAACAAACGTGATGAAGTTCACGAGCTTATCTACAAATGGGGCGTATTAGAATAAAACTTGCTAAGTATCCGGTACTCAATGGGAATCCAAGACCGTCGATTTGTCATGAAGTGGTTTGATGAATTTCATTGGTTAGAGTATTCTAAAGCTAAAGATGTTACTTTCTATTGCTATTTATTTGAGAAAAATCCACCAAGAAGACCCAGTACACTTGTGAAGGATTTAGAAATTGGCATAACGTTAAAAATGGAGCTAAATGTGCATTTTTGGCGCTTTATGGGAAGTAGCAATTCCGTACACTTCACATCCGTAGAAGCGGTGAGAATTTAAAGAATCCACGCAACATATTTCCACTATTATCCGTCGTGATGATAGAGATTATACGGAGAAATAGGTTAAGATTCACAATATCGGTTCAATGTGCCCCTGTGGTTAGCTTTTCAATGATGTCCTTTTAGAGGACACGATGAGTCGAAAAATTCAAAGAACCGTGGTAATTTTCTTGAGATGGTTAGATTTTCCGCCACACTCACCGACAAGGTGAAAAAAAGAGGTTGTCTTAGAAAATGCTCCAAAAAATTCTACTTATACGTGGCTTTGCTATTCAAAAAGAGATTTTGAATATTGTTTCTAACGAAATCAGAGACAAGATTCGTGAAGAAATTGGAAATAGGAAATATTGCATACTTGTGGATGAATCTAAAGATGCTTGGATAAAGAGCAGATGGTGCTAGTTTTGAGGTATGTGGATAGTGATGGGTATGTTCAAGAACGTTTTTCGATATTCAGGCGTGTCAAAAACACTTGTCTCAGAACTCTCAAAAAAGGTATAAGCGATATTCTTAATCGTTATAATCTTCCCATTGAAAACATGCGAGGACAAGGTTATGATGGTGCTAACAATATGCGAGGTCGGAGTGAATGGATTAAAAGCTTTGTTTCTTAAAGATTGTAAATATGCATACTATGTTCATTGTTTTGCACATAGGCTACAGTTAGCTCTTGTTCAAACAATTTTAAAAAAAATGGTAGACTTTGGGACTTCTTTTCAATGTTAAATAATATTGTTAATCTTGTCCTTTGCTTCTCCATGCGTTTAGGATCTTTCCAAGATGCTCAAGAAGATGATATTAACCAAAGGTTGGCTAATGGTGATCTTGAGGCAGTAGAGGGGCTAATCAAATAGATGCGTTGCCACGAGCTACCGATACTATTTGGAGTTCTCATTATGGTTACGTATGCGTTTGATTGATAAGTTTGATGGAAACATACAACTATTGAAGATATTAGTACAAGTGATCCTAATGAGACATGTGGGGTAGGTCAAACACAAAGTACTTTAGAAAAAATGCAAGAATTTAAATTTGTTTTTATCTTGCATCTAGTATATAAAATAATGGGATACACTTTGAAATACTATGTCAAGGACTTGAAAAGAAAACACAAGACATAGTCAATGCTGTGGGCTTTTAGTTTGAACACTAAACTTTTACTTCATAAATTAAGATCAGATGAAGATGGTTATCGACTTTTTATCGAAACAGTGTGCCTATTTTGCGTTGAACATGGTATCGACATCCCTGATATGACTGCACCTTATATGCAAGGTACAGGTCGTTCTTGCCAGCAGCGTGATAACATTCTCGTAGATCATCATTATCACCATGATATTTTTAATGTCGCAATTGATCTTGGATCGCGGAATTAGTTAGCGGGTTTCTGAGGATACAATGGAGTTACTTGTTCTTTGTTCATGTTTGGATCCTCGAGAATCTTTCAAAGCATTCAATGTAGATAATCTTTGTACTCTATTTGAAAAGTTTTATCCTCTAGATTTCAAAGAGACAAGAGTTACATACTTTGAGAAATGAATTATACCACTATGGGCAAGATGTAGTCAAGCATCTTTGGTTTTAAGAACTTATCAACATTTGCTGAATTATGAAGACGGCTAGTGGAAACAAGAAAGCGTAAGTTTATCCTTTAGTTGTGAGGTCGACTGTCTTATATTAACTCTTCCTGTTTCTACAGCAAGTGCGGAACAGTATTTTTCAACAATGTCAAATGTTAAATCAGCTCTCCGCAACAAAATGGAAGCAAACTTTCTTAGAGATTGCATGATGATAAACATTGAAAGTATCCTTGCGCGAAAAATCAGTATTGATCGGATAATTGATTTGTTTATTGCTCGAAAGGATCGAAAAGTAAAACTAAAGGAATAGATGATGATCTAAATCTTTGGTTGATGGGTTTTGTTGGTAAATGTGTTTTTTTTGTATATTTGTATCAACCTGACTACTACATATATTATATTATATATAATGAAAACTTTTTTGTATTGATGGTGTTCACTTTAGCTCAATAGTAATGAAGGTTTCCCGAAAAAGATCAGTTGAAATCAAACTTTGGTCCCGTTAACCGACGAGTTCATTGTTATCTTAGAAATGCGGTTGCTCTAAAGGAATAGGCGTTTGACAACCATGATGGAAGCAAGGGTGGCTGCAATTTCTGCGATAAAATGGTAACAATCTTGTTTTGTATCTCACAAACTACTTTTTGTGCCATTCTCTACCATACTAGCTCACAGTAACAATATTGTAGCGGGAAAAAAAAAATTTAGCCCCCCCCTTTCTAAAATCCTGGTTCCGCCACTGGTTAGAGTAGTGTGGTGAGTCTTTCGAAGGTGTTGAGGCTATCCATTAAGAGGTTAGCTTTACCATGTTTGGAAGGAGGGGAATAAGATACTGCTGCATTCTGCTAAGGCTAATTTTGTGGTTGATGTTAGCTTCCTTATCACAAATTGATGTCTGACGGAAGATTGATGCTAGTAAGTTCTCTGATATTGATACTCCTTCAGTGAGAGCCTTTGTGGATAGGTGGGGGGGTTTTGTTTTATTACTTGTAGATGGAAGTATCCTGCAGAGGATGAGTTTATGATTAATATAGATGGTTCTAAAAGGGATACTTCTGGGGTTTGTGGTGCTATTATTCGAGACAAAAAACGCACTCATGTTACTGCATCATGTGGAGGCTCAAGTCCTGATTTTGCTTTTGTGCATGAAATGCAAGGAGCTGACTTAGGTTTGAAATTGGCTTTGAAACATAGTTGTCCTAAGATCCATATTAGCACATATTCAATGGCTCTATACCTTCTGTTTAAGAGTAAAGTTCCTAAACCTCAATGGAACATGATTCATTAGTGGAGAAAGATTAGTTTCTTGAGAAGACAGTTTCGGAGAGTGAGATATAGCCATGTATATAGAGAAGCTAATCGTGCTACAGATGTGTTAGCTGCCAGGCACCCCAATATGAAGTTTTTGGAGATAAATCTTGAGGACCTTAGTGAGGAGTGGGAGAAGAATGTGGAGGAGGATAATTTCTTATAAGTTTTGGGGTCTCCTTAACCCAGGTGATCCTTCAAAAAAAAAAAAAAAATCAATCACATTAATTAAGTCTAGATTCTACTCCAGAATATAACGGTATAGCATAATAGAAGTATTAACTACCAAGTTACAAAATCTCATGTCATGGTTAAATACGAGTTATTGTTGCCCTAGTTTGCACAGTTGGCGGACCATCAGATTGTATTGCTCCCAGCTAGCTCTGTGGCTATTATTCCAAGTTGATGAACTTCAGTTCATCAAATTTGGTTGTTGTAGTGGTTGATTGGAGCGAGATCTAAAAAAAAAAAAAAAAAAAAATGAGGAGATTAATCCAGATAAGAGAGATAAATTTTAGGAATTGATGAATTTTTATAAAAATGGTCCAGTGTAGAGGGGGAGTCTTTTCCTAAGATTATCACGCTTGATTCAACCGATAAACTCCAGTAGCTTACATGCTTATATGTGAAGGATATAAAACATCGAGTCCAAATTTGTTCACACTCCTCTAACGAGTGTATATTTCATATATTTTTCTGATTGGTTGATTATTTAACTGATGGTCCATTACCCTCCATGTTTAGAATCACGTGTCCAAATGGAGTCGGGTGTGTTTTACGTCATTTTCCAAGTTTGATACACAACAACTAAGGTGTCTATAGACCCCCACACACGGCAGACCCACAGGGGCCAACCATTATATATAGAGGGATTTCTAAGACTCACTAGAATAGAGGAAAAAGATATAGCACAGCACAAAAAACACTAGAGAGTGAATCGCATTAGATTCCAAGTTTTGTTCACCGACTTCACCAATGAACACCCTTGGCTTTTCTCTTCTCACTACTCATTTCTTACTTATTTGAATCTCTCTTCATTCGCCTGCTTCATTCCATTATCAAAAACACAAGCAAACTCTAGTCTTAACACTACTCTCTACACTCTATATATTTCTCTCTGTTTCTATTCAAACTTTCATACTTCAAACCTTCACTCTGTTTTGCTGTACTCTGTTTCAAAACAATGGCGATTGATTGCATTGCAAAAGCATCACAAATAGGATCACTAGATGAGAAAAAATCACCATTAGTGTTTGATGCATCAGTATTCCAAAAAGAAAAAAACATACCCACACAATTTTTATGGCCAGACAATGAGAAACCATGTCCGAATGCACCAGAACTTCCCGTTCCTTTGATTGATATTGGTGGGTTTTTATCAGGAGATCCTAAAGCTGCAATAGAAGCTTCAAAATCAATCGGCGAAGCTTGTGAAAAACATGGGTTTTTTCTCGTTGTCAATCATGGAATTGATTTCAAACTTATTCAAGATGCTCATGTTTTCATGAACAATTTCTTTGATTTGCCATTAATTGAGAAACAAAAAGCTCAAAGAAACCCAGGTGAACACTGTGGTTATTCAAGTAGTTTCACTGGTAGATTCTCTACTAAACTCCCATGGAAAGAAACTCTCTCAATGCGCTTTACTCCTCAAGAAGAAGAGAATCATAAGATGGTTCAAGATTACATACTTCAGAAAATGGGTGATAGTTTTTGCGATTTCGGGTAAGAAAAGTTTTTCGTTTTTCCGCAATCAAATTCAATCATTAGTACTTTAATGACACCATTATTAAAATTTAACTTGATTACTTAACTGATTTTTTTCTTGTTTTTGCTGATAATTTACAGCAAAGTTTATCAAGATTACTGTGATTCAATGAACAAGCTGTCACTAGGGATAATGGAGTTATTAGGAATCAGTCTTGGAGTCGGCAAAAATTATTACAAGGAGTTCTTTCAAGGAAATGATTCCATAATGAGACTTAATTACTATCCAATTTGTCAGAAACCTGAACTTACTTTAGGAACCGGCCCTCATTGTGATCCAACTTCTTTAACTATTCTTCATCAAGATGATGTTGGCGGCTTACAAGTTTTTGTTGACAATCAATGGCGGTCTATCACTCCTAATACTCAAGCATTTGTCGTCAATATCGGCGATACCTTCATGGTATATACTTCGAAGTTAAACGTACCATGTTTAATAATCTGTTGTTATTGACAGTTTAAATACGATTTTTTTTTTTTTTTGGTATTAATTATTTTTTGTATTTTGGATGCAACAGGCTTTATCAAACGGGAGATACAAGAGTTGTCTGCACAGAGCAGTTGTAAACAGTGAAACACCAAGAAAATCACTGGCCTTTTTTCTATGCCCTGACAAACAGAAATTGGTGGTACCACCAAAAGAACTGATCAACAAGGAAAGTCCAAGAATGTACCCTGATTTCACTTGGGAAACGTTTCTTGAATTTACTCAGAAACACTACAGATCTGATGAGAAAACCCTTGATGCTTTCACCAACTGGATTCAACAGAAAACCAACTGCTAAACCCCTCTCCATCTCATCATACCCTTTCTCTCTAAATGTTTGTCCTTGGGACCTTATATGTCAAAAATGTATCGGAGGAGGGGTAGTTTAGGTAATATTAATTACAGATATATATGATATACATAGAAGATTGCTCTTTATTAGTAGTAATTAAGTGCTAGAGCTTAGTAGAAGAAGCTAATGAGATTTTTAGTTAATTTTATTTTATATCAGTGATGGAAAGCACGTACAAATTCAATCAATAAAAAGGCTTCATTGAGCTCCTCTAATTCTAATGTTGTTACTTCAATGTCCATTTGTTTGTATTTTTTTATTTATTTTTATGGTATTTTTAAAATTCAAAAACAGTGTGTATGGAATGGAAGCAGATATGGTTAAAATAGGAATTTTGTAATCTAATCTAATCATTTTGAAAATATAAAAATTTATAAGGATGCTAACAAACAAGATGGGGGAGCTTTCATAGCTTTTGGAGTGTTGTGGATTTGGAATCCACTATTGGAGCTTTTCACCATGGCACTATCTTGTAATGGAATGTTAACATCTTAACCATTTTTAGTACTGCTTTATTTCTCCGGGGTAATGATGTTGTCTTAGTCGACAAATTAATTACGCGCATTTCATTAGTAGATTTGTTTTGTTAAAAATTACAGTAAGTTTTATGTTGTTCTATTTTGAACGAGCAATTGAGGGATGCCCAATTAATTGGGGATACTATTCATATCGGCATTAAAAAATATCAAAAAACGCGTCGATTTGAATTACGGTATTTGAATTATCGGTATTGAAACTTGAGCCCGATATAATAGTAAAATAACCCATAATTAATACCGGCATCCTTTACTTGCTCGTTGTTTATTTTTACGGGCGGTTCAAATCTGTTGTACTTCTTTATTTTTCATCTTGAAAATAAAAAGAAAATCTTTTTATTTAAGATATTTCGCATTGCAGTTCATTAGGAACTTTGCAGCAAGCCAAACTATAGAGGACAAATCAATGCAGATGTATAACTGCCTAATTATATGTACATGCTAGGGTTATAGGGTCTGTACTAAGTTCAGGGGCAGAACCAAGTATTGACTAACCCTGACTCTAAACCTCCTAAAAAAATTATAACTACACAAAAACCCTTCATTTTTTTATTATTATTTTTTTTTTTATATGTTTAGCCCACCAAATATTCAATATTAGTCCACCAAAGTCTTCCTATTTTTATTAAAAAAAAAAAAAAAAAACCCTGGTTCCGCCACTAACTAAGTTGGATAATTTATTTGTTAGTTTTACATAATAATATATAATTAGCGTACTAGGCATACGAGCCTAAAAAAAAATAATCAGGCGGTTGTATGTTTGGAGCAGTTTATGTTAATAGTTATAGTAGTTGGCTATGTGATGAACATAAGAGCAGTTCCTATGGAATAAATTGCTCCCATTATGGACTCAACAAACATGAAAAATGAACCAACAAATTTGTTGGTTTGTTCATTGAGTTGGAAGATGTAGCGCGCGCTTGATGAAAGGTCAAGCGAGCTTCTCTCCGGTATTTGGCGTTTGAGCCAAAATCGTTGGCGCTTTTCTTTCCAGCGCGCGCTCTTGAGTAAAACGCTAGTGTTTTTGGCTCAAACGCCGCGTTCATCTTAAAAGCGCCAACGGCTACTTCAATCCAACGGCTGATGCTCTTTTTTGTTTCCCTATAATTCAGTTCATCTCCAGACTTAAAACTCACACCTTCTTCATCACTACCTCAAAATTACACAATTCCATATCATCTCTAATTTTTCTTTTTCTTTTTCAAACAAAACTATTCATATCAACTCAATCTACCAGAAAAAATCTCATCGTTATAAATTTCATTTCTAACAAATATGGCATCCTCACAACAACGATCACAACAACAAACACCACAACAAACACACCAAGACATCATGAACACAAGAATTCGTGGTGTCAAGTATACAATGGATGAAGACGAGTCACTTTGCAGAAATTATGTATTATATACATTAGATGACATGAATGGTATTTATCAAGAAAAAAAAACTTTTTATGATAAGATTTTACAAAAATTTTGTGAAGAAACAGGTAACCCCAATAGACGTGATGGCGATGGGTTGTCTCATCGTTTTCACACAATTTCAAAGAAATGTTAGTGAATATGTAGATTTGGTCACTCAAATGTGGAACAACAAAAAAAGTGGTGAAGGCGAACCGGATGTGGAACGAAGATGTCGGGAAGAGTGGCAAAGATCCCACAAAACGAGTTTCCAACATGAAACTTGTTTCACTATTCTGAGGGTGCTTAACAAGAACCCACAATTGGGGGATATGAAAACTAATTGGGGGATATAGCTACAAGACAAAATAGGAGTCCCAATAGCAATTCTTGGTCACCCCTTATGTAATTATTTTTTTAATTCCTAATTTACCCCTCACTAATTAGGTTTAGTGGTTAATATAATTAGTAAAAATCATAAGTATTTGGGGGATAGATTAGTGTGTATTTTTATTTGTGTTTGGGTGAGAGTAGAAGGAGGGAAACAAATATTTGAGAGGAATTTCTTTTTTGAAAATGGAAGATGATTGTGATGAGAGAATTACCGCTAATAAGAGGTTGAAAAATTGATTTTTTTCTTTGAATCCACCATTGTTGCAGCTGAAAAAGCTTGGTGCCGGCATGGTATTCAACCAAAACCCATGCGGGAAATTGTTGGAAATGTTCATAAATTGTTTGCCACTATCCTGGGGTTTGGGGCGTAGCCTCCGATTTTTGCTCGGTTTTGATCTTCAAGTTGATTTTTTGGTTTTGAACAGTACCGCATGGTAATCTAGTTTTCGAGCATCTTGGTACATGTTCCGCATAGTATTTTGCTTAAATTTCTATGCCGAACAGGATGAAAAGTATCCGAATGTTGATTTTTTTATCACTTGACTACCGGCATTGATAGGAAATTCTTGAGCATGCCGGTATCATGTTCCAACATATGGTCTTCATCAATTCCAGCATGGTCTTCATCACTTCCGGTTTGAATTTTTTCTGTATTAATCACCCACTTAGGCATAGAAAATAAAGCAACATGGTATGCCGGAAAACAATACCGTGATGGTCTTCATATCAACTCGACCATGCCTATAGCGAGTGGACTGATTAATACCAGAAAAAATTCAAAACGGAAGTGATGAAGACCATGCCGGAATTGATGAAGACCATATGACGGAACATGATACCGGCATGCTCGAGAATCAATTCCGGCATGGTCATCATCACTTTCAGCATGATCTTCATCACTTCCGAATAAAAAAAAATTGGTTTTCAAAGTGAGGAGAAGAGAATTTGATATAGAGTGGGGAGAGTTTAGAATTTGAAAGGTCATCATCACTTTCAAAGATGATCTTCATCACTTCCGAATAAAAAAATTGGTTTCCAAAGTGAGGAGAAGAGAATTTGATATAGAGGGGGAGAGTTTAGAATTTGAAAGGGAATGGGAAATATTTGTTTTCAAAGCTCCACCCCTAAATAAGATTAATAAGAAGTGGAGATGGAAATGGGGGATATGATTTTGTTTTTTGATTTTAAGTTTTTGATTTTTATTTTGTGGGAAGGGTATTTTAGTATTTTCGCCCCCAAAAGTCACCCCTTAGCACACACCATGGGTTGGGGGAAGTAATTCATATCCCCTAATTAGTTTCTATATCCCCCAATTGCGTCATCCTTAACAAGTTTAATCCATACTTGCTAGAAGGTCATCAAGTGCCTCCAAGATCACCACATGGTCCAATCGGGCAGGATTTTCAGAATGGAGGGCATGCTTCCTCACCTGATGGAACTCCAAGTAGTCAGGACTCAGGAACAACACAACACTAATCTAGACGTTAACACCAACGTCAAGAGAAGAAGAGGAGGAGGTAAGAAAGCTGCATAAGTAGCGAGAGGCGCAACCCAACGAGCATTGGAAGGAGGTTCAAGCGAGTTCAACTATGCTGATCACAAGGAATTCGAGATGCGAGATAGAGAGATAGAGCCATGGACCGTGGCATTGCTATAAATAATCAACAAAAAAGTCATCTTTCGAGAACAATACAACATGGATTGTAAGCTAAACAAGTTACTCTCCTTGAACACTTCAACAATGAATGAACGATAATATGCTTCATGGACTAAGCAAATGGATGCGGTCGAACAACAACAAGTCCAGGCCGAACAACAACAAGTCCCCCCTCAACAAAGTGGCCAGTATGTGAATGTGGAAGAAGACGAAGATGATGCCTCTAAGAAAAACGAAGATGAATAGGGTCTTTCTAACTCGATTTTAATTCTTGTTTAGTTAAGTTTAATTTAATTCAGTATAGTCGTTTAATTTAATTCAGTTTAGTTTAGTTTAGTTTAGTTTAGTTTAATTATACTCGTTTATTTAAAATTACTTTTAATATAATTGCCTCAATTTTAATTTTAAGTGTAGCCGTTTAAACAAACAACTTTAAATTAAAAAACATATTAATTAAAATAAACAACAACACTAAATTGAAAATAACATCTATCTCCCTCTCCCTCGCCCCCGCGCATCGTCTGCTGCTCCTTTTAATCCCCAAAGGTGCTTGGTTAAATCTTGTCTTAGTTGTCCATAGATTCCCCGGTTTTGGAGTCTGTCAGTGGAAAGTCTATAATCTCTTTCCAGGCGCCCATTCTCTACCACAAGATTCTTGGTTAAATCTTCATCTGGAAAACTAGTCCAGGTTGGGTCACGCCTTGTTTCTTGAATGACCATGTTATGCAGAATGATACAAGTTAGCATAATTTTGTTCATTTCTTGAATATCAAAAAAGCGTGTCGGTCCAGCTACGATGGCAAACTTCCTTTTCAGTATGCCAAAAGCGCGTTCAACATCATTTCTAGATCTGCATTTCATTTGTTGGGTGTTAAAGTACTTCATATCCTTCGAAGACGTCGGTCCAAAACCTACCTGTTTATAAGCTTGAACCATAGTTGACCATTCTGGATAGATTCCGTCTGCTAGATAATAACCCTGAGTGTAGTGATGATCGTTGATGGTGAATTACAGTGTGGCGCGACCCCATTCTTAAGATCTTCAAATAATGATGACTTATATAAAACGTTGAGATCGTTATTTGAACCTGGGAGTCCAAAAAAGGCATGCCAAAACCAACAATCATAAGTAGCTGAAGCTTCCAAAATTACAGTTGGTTTTGGATAATGACCCTTATATTGGCCTGCCTATTCAATCGGACACGCATGCCACGTCCAGTGCATGCAGTCAAGACTACCTAGCATTCCTGTAAAACCCCTCTCGGTGTTTTCTGCAGTTATTCTTTGAACATCTTCCTGAGTAGGCTTTCTTAAAAAGGTTGGACCAAAATGCTCGACTATTGTTTCACAAAACAATTTGAGATACCTAAAGGCGGTTGTTTTCCCAATACGGATGTAATCATCCGTGGAATCCGCTGGTACCCCGTAACATAGTATACGGAGGGCCGCAGTGACCTTTTTCTTGGGACTAAAGCCTCGTACATGTCGTGCATCATACCGATAATTAAATAAAGGTTTTACCCGACAAAGCTCGGCAATAATCCTTTGTGTCAAGTTGTTGCCCATGCGGAATCGTCGCTGAAAATCCTCATCGGAATATATAGACACAATCATGATTAAAATAATCATGCATCATCTTTTCCTGGTAAAAATGTCGATCTCGCCACGTCCATCTTCTAGTCGTAACTTCATATGGCTCTAAAGACTTTGGTATGATCCCGGATTGTAATTGCAACATAAAATTTCGCCTTCTTCTATCTTGATCTGCATCTTCATCCATTTGACGCAAAAACTCCATACACATTTCTTCATCTTCTTCATACAACATTTTATCCATCGCCATATCTTCCTCAGAAGAATCAAAATCAGAATTCATGGTTGAAAATTGAAAGCAATTGAAAGAAAAGATCGATCGGATGAAAGATTGTTGTGAATTTGTGAGATCAAACTCGAGCCGTATTTATGGAGGTAGAAACTAGCCGTTCCGTCGTTGATCGTTGGAAAGCAGTTGGCGACCATGGTTCAAACGTGTCTTTACAAAGTGTCTTTTACAAACGCCATTGTTTGTGCAACGACCGCGCGACGCTTTATCCCGAACGCTAAGCGTTTGTATTTCGATCGCGCGCTTAGTTATCAAACGCCGAGTGCTTTACCACAGTGGAAAAGCCAATTAACCATCCACCTGGCTCAACAAAAAAGTAAATTTGGCCATTGCCATAGGAATTGCCCTAATGAATTGGAGGTCGATTAGCAAAAGTGACGTCTCTTTCTATGAATTCTAATATCATCCATCTTCAAGCCTCATTCTCTTCCCAATTTACCGTTGTGTTCTTCCATTCCTTCTCGTTACAAGTTGAGCATCTCATTGTCATAATATAATTAAGTAATGTGATTACCACCATAATTATGTTTTAATAAATATGTCTTTGTCACACTAACTGGTCCCAAATCCCATAGGTATTATCAAATTTAATTTTTCAACCAACAAAACAAAGATTTTTTAACTTCTAAACTATCAAATTAAGTATAAATCACAAATAATGTAAAACAAATCAAAGTATAAATCACCACCACATCAGCTGATTAAAGAGTATAATTAATACTTAATAATTCACTCCAGTGTGGCCAAAATTTTGGGTTAGTTTTCAGAAGAAAGGCGATGACACATCAGAGAGGTTGATTGTTCAGACTTGACACGTGGATTGACCGTGAATGTTTTTTTGGGCCCCATTGAAGATGATAGAACTGAATACTCACAAAACAACAAAACCAAATAAAACAATGTATTCATGTAAGCACAAAATCGAGTTTGGGAGAGTATAAAAATATTGTATGGGTTGTCGTTATGTTTGTCCTCAGTTGCCGGGACATTCTTTCAGATGATATAGTTTACGTATTAGAGATGAACACTACTCCAAACCAAAATTAAAAGAAATATAAATTAATCAAAGATTTTTTCATTTAAAGAGATGATCACATTAGTAGAAAACAAAGCTAGGACAAGTTTGCCTGTGTTAGTGTGGTCAGGATTTGTCCAGATAAAGATAAATCAACGATTGTGGTTCTTCTGACCACCCCCTACAACTCGCACGCGTTGCATTAATTCCAATATTATGAATGAAAAATGAATACTCAAGTCAAGATATGGATTTTCAAAAATTATAACGGGGAGGTTCGAACTCATGACCTATTGTGTCATAAGAGTGGCCTCTAACCAGTGTTCCACCTTGGTTGGAATTAATAGAAAAGATAAATCAACTGTGGTGGTTTGTTCAACTTAAATATCATAATTGCTTTATTAATTAGTGTTTCACTAATTGCACATAATAAATAATCTATTCATTATAAAGTGTTTTATTAATTAGTGTTTCACTAATAGCTCATAACATAATAAATGACTAATCATTTTTAATTATAAATGTTTTCTTGATTAATTATAATATTTATTTCTATTAATAAGTAATTTTGATAAATAATATTAATAGACATTTTTGGCGACAATGAGTAGTAGAAGAGGTGGAGGCCGAAAGATTAGTGGTGGTTAAGGGAGGCGCCAAGCACAATTATATTTATTTTTGTTCTTTTATCATAAAATTGATACAAAGTCCATTTTTCACATGTATCCAACTTGCCAAGAGTTTTTTCTCCCTCTTTCCTCAAAACTCGGCTCCGCCTGGTTTGTGGTGGAAGAAGTAGTGACGGTGAGTGCTTTGGTGAGTAGTGATGGACAATATTAATTTTATGTTGTCGTTACAACATCGATAACATCGTAGTGTGGAAGATGTGGTTGGTTGTTTTTAACATCGGGAAGGTACCATGTATTTCGTGGATGATATCATACAAGATAATATTTTCATGATCGTAGTTGGATCACCTAAATGATACCCTCGTTATCTTTGGTACTATATCGTATAAATCATGATTTTTTAATGTTAAAATAAAATTGATTGCAATACAAAAAATAATATATACACGGAAAAAAAAATGAAACTAATCACTGACGACATTTTGTTCAATCTAAACCTCATACATGGCATTTGTGATTGAAAATTAGAATTACGTTTAACAACCTACATGGGGTGGGCTAAGTTGATGGTGGAAGTGGTGGAGTCAAAAATTGACATTGAGGAGGCATATTTAAAAAAAAAAAAAAACATGTAAACTTTGGTGGACTAAACCATAAATATATATGGAAAAAGTACTATTTATAAAATAAACTAAGAAATTTATGTAGTTATTAAAAATTTAAGGGGTTAGAGCTGTGTTAGTCAACCTTTGGCTCGCCACTAGGTGGTGGTGGATAAAAAATGGATTCATATGGTTTTATGGTGGTGGAGGGTATTGGTGAACAAAAACATATTATGCTAATTTCATAACGCCACGAAATATGTGACGTTATATTATAAAGTATAAAACGTGGTTGATCATTCTAATGTTAAAATAAACTCGATAAAACACATGTCCATTTAAAAAATTGGTGCAATCAATTGCCATGTTATGTAATAACTAAACGAACGACACGAATCAAGATTAGAACATATGAAATTATTTATTATCGTTTTGTCTATGTAAAGAGTGGTCATGATTTGTCCTTGGCAAAGATAAATTTATCGCTGGGTTTGTTTAACTTAACCATTTTTAAATATTTTAGTAATTAGTCCTCATTGATTGTTCATAATGATTAATTAAATTTCTATTATAAATGTCCCTTTAATAATCTAACATAAATACATAATTTTATTAATAAATAATTGTACTAAAAGCTATATTAATTCTAATGGTGGTAGTGGAAGTAGGTTTAGTATAAACGGTGGCGGGTGTTTGTGAATGGTGGAGGCGGTAACATTACTATTGGTGGAAGAAATAGTGGCGGTGGATGGTTTTTATGGTGGTGGGTGTTGGTAATAGTAGTGGATAATAATAGTGTTTGCTTTTTAGTGAGTTTTATTGACCGAGTAAAAAAAAAGATCTTCACAAAACATGTAACATTGTATTGTGAAAGATGTAATTGGTTGTTTTTAGCACCATTGATAAGGGCAAAAATCAAATATTTTGAGTATGATACTGGAACGTATAAGACAATATGATAATGATTGTTGGATCACCGAAACGATATCCATATTATATAAAGGCAATTGGTGTACCCGCGTAAGAGAACATTATCGCTCTCTCAAGTACTATTACATTTTTTTTCCTGAAAGACCATCAATGTCGAGTTGTTTCGCGACAACTACCTACAAAGACAACAACTTTCACTCAATTCCCGATATAAAACATTATTGACCGGGAAAATGTATTTTCATTTTAAAATATTTGTTTGAAAATTATGTTTGTTCATCAAAATCATCATAAAAAACTCTAAATCATAAATCTAAATTTCGCCTCCGATGTTTATAGAATATTTTCGATATTTTACATTCTCAAATCATGCGACCTCTTGATTACAAATCAACAATATCAAATTACGGATCAATATGTATAGGTTTCATTCACTGGGTTAGAAGGTAGAGCATATACAGATGGGTAGATCACACAAAGCAGAACATGACTGAAAATACTTCAATAATTTGGTCAAGAAATAAGGTCAAAAATTTAAGATTAACTTTATATATGACTAATTAGACCGGCTTCGATAGGAGCCGACTAAAATATGGATTAATAATAATTTCCACGTAAGACAATTTCAAAACATAGTTTGGCTAACTCTGCCTATGTAAAGAGTTGTCAAGATATGTCCTTCCTCAATTGCTATGTTATGTGAGAAGAAGGTGATATCTAAGGTTGAGGTACAATTCAAATTTATTAGATTTATACCATTTACAACTGGACGCCTTGAAAAAAATTGACGTGTTGTTATTATTATTATTACAAGTAAGGGATACATTGACCACACTTGCGCAAATAGCTCACTTCGCAAATGATTGGTGTTGCATGTACTGTATAGAATGCAACGATGAATTTGAGGAAACAAGGCACCGATAAAAGTGTCCTGAGTATTTTGGATATAGTAACTTAGACCCGATATAATACTTATGTTCTTTTTTTTAGTTTTTCCACAATCTATTTATTTAAGAAAAATGAACATTGCAAATACATAATATCAACAAAAATTAGACGGATTGCGTTTGATAATAATGGCTACCGATGGTCCGGAAACGGCAAAAGAAAGGAATTATTGTAGAAGAATTGTTGGGATATACGACGGAATACTTGATACGAATGAAAGAGGTATAACTATTTCGATTCTGAAATAACATAAAGTTCAAAGTAGAAGATGACATCAAGTTCAAAGTTAGTAACAAACATAATATGCTAACTAAAATGTTAAAAACAAACAGGATATATAAACTTAGAAAGCCGTGGGACTTGAAGAGGCCAATTTTGAAAACTACATAATAGGATCTTAGAAAGCAACGATCCACAATGCCATAGTTCTTTTTTATAAATATTCAACGTAGAAGATGTCAACTTTTGGTAAAGGATCTATTGACAACCTATAAATTTGAAATAGGATCAGGGAGTACAATATGTGTTCAAGGTTCTTTATGAGGTAATGTGTCGCCAGATTGTATTCCAAGTGAAGGTAGGAACATATGGAAGTGACAAAATGTCCAAGACTTTTGAAGTTACCAAAGCCTTCGTTAAGACAAACTGCTGGGCACAATACTTTGTTGAAGATTTAATGGAAGAGGTTTACATATATACAATCCCTTCGAAAAGGTAATTGGTACACATTTTAAACATTGTCATCTAATGGGTGTTGAAAAATTACATAGAAAATCATGTCACATTGGAGAGTTTGTATCATCCGTTCGATGCAAAAAAATATTATTGTCCGCCTATTTGGAGGATCGACAACATGACCATGATAGATGAGTCAGCTGGAGCGAAATAGGAGCATGGGGAGACTTTTATGGACAATATTGATTAGTTGATTTCACCGGGATGAGCACTTCGACGACGAGCATATTTCCAAAAAATATTTAAACTTCCATGTTCATGTAGATCATTATCTCATTATAAGCAATGAACCTAAATAAAAAAGTGTCTGGAAGTTAAGATTATATTTCATTCATTTGAGCAAATATCCGGCGGTAAAATATTAAAGGAAAAAAACAAGAAAAAAAGAGAGGACAATCCCGACAAAATCTGGGTATACCCAATAAGACAAAATCTGGTCATTATGAAGTAAAACCAAGCCACCCCTTAACCTTATTTTTTCTAAATGGCTAATATGCCCTTGGTTAATTAATACTAAAATTCGATTAGGTTAATTAATTGAGTTTAGATTAAAATTTTGAAATTATGAATTGGTGAGATTAACCTTTTGATCCGTCGTATGAGTTCGATTCGATCTAAAATTTTTGGTTTTGAAAATGCATTAAGCCGGCAAGGTCGCGATTTGAATAATCTTCCGACCAAACATCCGCCGAATTGTCAACTTTGAATAAGTCGCCGGATCGATCTTCCGCCGCATGGTCAACTTTTGAATAAGTCGCGACCGGATATCCCGGAATGGTCCTCGGATGAAGAACACGCCGACTATCTTGGGCAGCAATCTTGCGGTCGGCATGTAAATATTTCCTACCCTTCCGGCTATATTAATCTCGGCATGCAAAAAAACTACAACCTTGCCGGCTGACATAATATGGAAGATGTAATTTACTTTATTCATTCAATTTTGGTTACTACATTATTGAAACATAAAACCTAATCCTTTTCGACGGAAAAACGAATGCACTTAGCATGTGCATCAAGCCTTTGAACCCCTAGGCGACCCTAGTGGACGAGTTATAGTCTCGCGAGGGTTTACATAGAGATCTACCCACAAAACCTACACTAAAACTTCTAAAGCCATCAATCTTCCTCCTCCGAAGACGATACACCCTCCATCATCTCAGGGGGCATACTACGGGATTTTGGATTCCATGAATTGATAGCTTGCATCGAATGCGAATGCTTCCCCCTTTTCCTCCAAGTAGCGCGCTTTGGCGACTTGGTGCTACAAAAACAAAACACAAACTTACTTTGTTAGTGCGGTTTAAGTTGGAAGATCAAACAACATGGATCACGTAAAATAAACCAAAAAAATACTTACAAATTGTTCAATGGACAAGTTAAAGTGGGGAGCGTTGAAAATTGGTTTTTGGATAGCTAAATAACCAAGTATCGCATTTTCAATGACTATGTGCCTATCGTGCACTTGTTGAACACTTCTTGAGTTAGGATTCCCACACTCTTGGCTAAAAGTGTTGTGAACCCTAGCCCAAAAGGTTGTGGAATCCACCCTTACGGAGGACTGCCTTCGAACTCTAGTCTCCGCATACCAAGCTTTGGTGATTGCCAAATCTTCATTAGAATCAAATGAAGCCATTTCTTGTGTGTAGAGAGCTATTGGGTGAGTTAGATGGAGTGTGTGATGATATGAGCTTTGGAGAGTATATGCAAATAGTTGTGTGTTGTTTTGTGGAGATAAGTAGTGCATTTATAGGATGGTGCCCAAATTTGGCCGTTATAGTGCCCAAGTACAAGTCAATCAATGCAATTGTACTTGCCAAAAATTTGAATTTTGAACACGCCGGCATGGTCGTAAATTTGATACAATGCCGGGGTCCCAAAACGGCCGGAATTGTATGGGTTCATTAGCATGCCGGCCAAAATACCGCCGGCATTTTTTTGTTTTGCTTCCCTCCCGACCTTACATGATTTTAGGCATCAGAAGAATGGATTTTTTTTCAATATATGGACGGCAGGTCTCTGTTTTCGTACACTTCCGGCTATAAACACGCCGTCTTGGTAGGAATGGTATTACCTTGCCGGCCCTGGTAACTACACAATTTTTGGTTGACAGGCCGGGATCCCGACATTTCACAACCTTGCCTACCTCGGTAACTACACATTTTTGTTGACAAAAATAGCCCGCATTTCACAACCTTGCCGGCCCTGGGACATCCGACAGGGTAGCTTAAAAAAAGCATGCCGGCAAATATATTGACACTTTATAAACAAACCATTCATTCATCCAACATTTTTTGTCCAAAATACGAAACATGTCCCATAAACCGTAAAAAAACATTTGTCCACACCTACAACTTAAACATTTGTCCACCACAACATAAAAAAAATGAACTAGGAAAGAATTCATTGGCCGCGACCACGAGCACGACCACGACCACGGCCCCGTTTAGGAACACTACCTTCACCACCACGACCACTGCTGCTACCTTCACCACCACGACCACCGCTCGCTACCTTCACCACCGGGAGCACTACGAGTCCTCTTTTTATCAGCCTTTGTCTTGGCTTGTGCATCCTTAATAGCTTTTTCTTCCGCCTTTACTTGAGCTTGAAGTTGCTTGAACAATAGATGGGCATCCTCATTGTCAACATTGCAAGCATAGTCAATGTGCTTGCTTTGCACAGGTTCTCCTCTATCTTTCGCGCAACATAACACCCTCACAAAGGTCTTCAATCGATCCTTCTATATTCAATTAAACAATAAACAATTAATAGAATGATTCGTAATGCAATCAATCTTAAAATAGTAAGAGTAACTCTAAAATACTTACAAATATCTTAAGCATTGTTGTTGGGTCTTTCGATTCCATCTTCTTCTTACGAGCGTTCTTGATTAGTCATTGGCCTAATCATGAGAGGACGAGCCCAACCCAAGTACCACGCCATGTATTTCTCGCAGCTTCATGACCGGTGGTCACCTCGTCCAAAAGACTCACATCGATGTTACGACCCCGTCTATTGTCCCAATGTTCTTGAGTTGGCGCCGGATCGTAAGAGACGTTAATAGTTTTTTGGGAGGTGGTGCGTCATCCCGGTTCACTGAAAAGAACGGTTCTTCATCGAAATGAGGTTCTTCTTGTACGTAACCCAATTGTCGCATTACACGATGTGGATCGTACATTGAAAATCCTTCAAACACAGTCATCAAGGGTCCATAGTATAATGCAACAACTTCATTTCTCCTTGGGATTAAACCTTGATTTCTATCCTCCCGATACGGATCAAATATCACTTCTTCCGCAATCAAATTGTCGATGGCGGCTCGAGTTTCATAAGATTTTGCGGCATTTCCTTATCCCGAGTACCCTTAAAACCGTACCTTTGAGCTCTTGGCAAATGTAACGGAACACTGTTATCCACTTTGACGTAAGAGTTGTCTTTGAACAAAGAAGGAAAGCGTTCATATATCCAAACCTATGCAAAAAGAAAAAAAAAGTTTAGTAAGAACCCTGATCTTTCGAGATTTGCAAATATAAATGTTTTAAACAATAAAATTACCTGGAAGAGACATGTGTTTCAGTTAACTTGCTTAGTGAGTGCCCTAGAAGATTTTGTCAACTCATTGTTCAAGAAGGCAACCACCGCAGTACCCCAAGAATACCCACGCATCTCATGTAAGGGATCCAATAGTTGCAAGTAACCGGCCTCGACTTGGTTTCTGAATCGTTGGGAAGATACATCTGCCTGTGGTGTATAGCAAATAAGCGGCCGCGGTAGCATTGATTCGCACCGGTGCACCATTCCTTCACTATCAAGGATTTCCCGAGTCTTCCATAGTTTGTCCCTCAACTTCTTCACATTAAACTTCTTAATTAGTCGACCATCCTTCTTGTCAAGAACATCATCCGTCCGAACCCGACTCAACCGAACAATTTCTTGCTCAATTCGTAAATCTTCTCGAAAGAAATGGCATTATCGAATGCCTCGGTGATCTTTTCCATCAACCTCGAGGCCTAGAATTTGTTGAGCATCATCTGGGAGTTATCGCCATCTCACCGAATGGGAATAACGTAGTATCGGTCTCTCCATAGAACCGCTCTGAGAATGCGAGATGGTAACTCTATCATGATTAATATTCGAACTCTCCACCGCAGGCAACAACCGGAGTTCCTCACAATCACTTTCACCTCCTCACATTCCAAGTCAAGATTCCAAGTATGCATCATCGAACACGAAGCTTGGCGCCTCATGAGACGGATGGCATGCTTGTGATCCTAAATACCAAAAAAAAAGAAAATGAAAAGAAATACAAACACTTGATGCAAATTTAATTAAGATAGTTACACACTTGAATAAATAACAAAGACGGATTAAGATTACTTACGATAGTATTATGGACCATACATGCCCATGAGTGTTTGTATCCAAAAAGAACAGACTCCACCATCTGCCGGGGGTCCCTTTGGAGGCTCACCTTCTTTCAAAGTGCAACCATCAAGTGTTTGGAAGGCACGTGAGAATCAGCTAGGTTTAGTGATCACCTCTTCTTCGTTCCGGTTGAAGTTGAGCCGAAGCTTCGGTGGCTTGTGCAATAGCTAGAGTTTGTTCTCCTTCTCCATCTCCATCTCCATCTCCTTCTTCTTCTTGTTCCTCTTCCTCTTCAACAATTTCATCTTCGATGATATTCTTAACTTTATCTCCATTACCATCATCATCATCATCACCATCATCATTACCTCCTCCAGCCTCAGGCATGTCTTGATCACCATCATCATCATCATCGTTGTTACCTCCTCCAGCAGCCGGATTGGTTTCATCAACATCATCATCATCACCTCTTCTACCAGATGGAATTGATTGGTCTTCATCTGGAGTCTCGTCTGAATCATTGGGTTCAGATAGTGGTTCTAAGACCTTTGTCGTTCCGGGCACAACATACACCCCTCGATGTTTTGAAGACAAGAGTTTATCACCAACACGAGGAGGGTTTGAAAGGAGGACTAAGAGCTGCTTTCTTCTTTGCCATTCGCAATCCGAACAAGAACAATTCGAGAAAAAAAACATTACAGCCGGCAGTTAGATATTTACAACATATCCGGCGGAACAATGGTCGGTAAGGTCGACCAAAAGATGAGTGCCGGCTAAAAAACTCCGGCATTGTATCATCAAAATAGCCTTCCGGCGCATAAAAAAAATAAAAAAAATTCACTATACAGGTCGGCAAGGTCCATTACACATACATAGCCGGCTGACAAACCGCCGACTTGGTTTTATATAACTACCCTTCCGGGTTTAAAAGTTCTAGGCATCGTGAAAACATTCAAAAGAAGTAGGAAGGGTAAAAAACAAAACTTGCCGCTTCATTAAAAGATAATGACGCCGCAATGTATACAGTTGAATAACTCGCCGGCCCCCGCTAGTAGCATTCATGAAACTATACAAACCGGCAAGTTCTTCAACCTTATACCCTTCCGGCCAAACCCTAACTATGAAATCACGGAAAGGTCGATAACCAAAAACCTTGCCGGCGAAATAACTGCAAATTCAAAGATTCGATTTTTCTGACCTAATTTGACATGCAAACATGAAATTGAAGTACTAGAGTGAGTTTAAGTGTTCCCTTACTTTCTTAAGCGCACCATTTCACGTGTTTCAGCGGGTTCAATTCCTTCTTCTTCAACCGTTTTTCTCTTCACTTTCTTAGCAACCAAATTTGCAATTCCAGGGTTATACTCATTGGGTTTTCGATTAGATTGTTTCATACGAGTTGCCTCCTTCCGTGGTGGATCCATTGATGAAGATTAATCGGAGTTTTCGAATCGACGATTTTAACGAATTGATCGACGAGTTTTGGTGGTGGTGGGGGTGATGGAGCCGGTAAGGTTGTGTTGTGGAGGAGAAGAAGAAGAGAAGAAGATGTAATGAAGAAAGAAAACTGATTTTGTTAGTAATTAGAGTTATAATGAGAAAGGGTAATTTTGTAACTTTACCCATTGACCTCCCCCTTTGCCTTTAAAAAAGAGTCCCTATAAAATTGGGTATACCCCAATTAGTTTGAGTATACCCCAATCTCGCCAGGTATTTTTATGACAAACCCATATTAAATCATAAGGAGTTGATAAGTATTTAGGACACAAATTATACGATATATTAAAAATGAACCAACATCACGGCACGGGTTAAGGGCTAGTACTATACACAATGTATACGTGTTTTCACGTATATGTATGGAGGTGTACACAAAGATGAATCATTAGTTAAACCACAAAGCAATAATTTTGTAATAATTACTACATATCTTAAGTGTCCATTACCAGATTATATAAATATATGTTCAGATCTTAGGTCTAGATTTTTTTTGTATTTTGCCCGTATGTGATTGGTTTTTCGTACTTAATCCTGAAGCTGGGTTGCACGGACACGGACGCGTAGACGCAGACACGACACGACGCTGACGCGGACACTACAAAAATTTCAAAAAACTAGGACGCGGACACGTATATACATATTTTATTTATATATATAATCATGTATTTATACAGCAAAGTCAAGTATTTCGACCCTAAAAATTAGAAAATGATGTTATATATGTATAAATTTCAAAAGAAAAGAAGATATCGTTTATTTATACACGCCGAATGTCAAATAATCAGTCACTATTAAATACATAGCACAATCAAAATGCATTCTTAGATCAACACATGTCCAACTAAGGATATACGTGATGTCATTTCCAATTACAAAATCCGAATAAAGACCTAAACTATTGATCTAAATGTTTGTCTTTCTTCATTTGGTTAATAATAGTAAAAATAAAGGAAAAAATTTATATGAAAATTAAAAAAAAAAAATGTGTCGGACAAGCGCCATCGGTGAGTCCAAACCAGACGCGCGCAGGACGCGCAAATTGGTGCGTCGGACACGCGTCGTGTCAGCGTCCCACGCGTCTCGTGTCCGCCGCGAGTCGGACGCGGACACGGCTCAAGAAATGGAGCGTCCGTGCAACCCAGTCCTGAAGCATATGTAAGAATTAGAAAAAACCTGGCCAAATTGGGATAACCCATATTAATTGGGGGATATCAATTTTAAACCCATCCAAGATGGTGTGATAAGGGGTGTGTAAAAAACGTTAAAAGACCAAACGACCCTTACTATTAATTCATGAATTCAAATTTATAAAAAAAAAAAAGAATTACATACTCGATTTGAGATTGGGTACAAAATCATACCCAACCTCAAATCCCGTATGATTCCACATTTTTATCAAAAGTCGGCAGGGTATTTTTTTTGTCGACCTTGCCGACTAGTATTAGTCGGCAGAGTATTTTTTTTTGTTGATCTTACCCACTAGGATTAGTCGTTATCTTCCTAGGTTGAATATCGTGCTGACTTTTCATTTCTAAAATTAGCATCTACAGGGTCGTCACAGTATTCATCTTTATACCTTGCCGACTATAGTTTAGTCGGCAGGTTATGAAATTAATACCTTGCCGACTAATCATGCATTTGTAAACACTTTTCTCTGTATGTAAAAATCCTAAAGTCGACATGGTATTTTTTGTCGACCCTGCCGGCTATTTGTGGTCGTTATCTTCCAACATTGTCGACCCTGTCGACTTTTCATACTTTCAGTTTCAGAAATGTGCATTTCTTCTCAAATTTTGAGTATGAAATCACTCATGAACTTGATAACCCCATTTTTATAAGTGTTTGGGTAGTGTGGTTTCATTTCCGTTACAAAATTCTCAAAAAAAAAAAAAAAATCTCAAAAATCTTCTCAAATAATCCATGAATTCAATTTAACTAAAACCCAATTTCAGAATTTTAATCAACTAATTAAACTAATCAGATTTATTAGTCTTAATTAAGCAAGGGTAAATTAGCCATTTTTGAAAATATATGGCTAAGGGGCATTGAGTTTTATCTCTAAATGACCCAATTTTGTCTTATTAGATATACCCCAATTAATCTGGGTATACCCCAATTTGGCCAGGAAAAATAACAGCACATAGATCCGTTTTTGAGGCATCATCTATCAGACTATCAAAAGAATGGTCAGGATGTCAAGAAGGCCGTCAAAAAAAGTCAAGAGAAAACAACAAACCAAGTACTTCCTTTAGTGCATGTACATTTAATCTCGATAGTTAGACCGTACAAATCAAAAATCAAAAATCAAACACATGAAATCGACATTTGGCGTTTGCATCTTGGAACTCAATCTTTACTCGGTCCGTTTCAAAATAAAATGGTGGTTTCATGTGCAATTATACGGGAAACCAGCTTATTATGTTGAAACTCGGGAAATAGTTTGTGAAAATGTAAAACATGGGCATCACTTTTATCGCACTGAGCATTAGTTTAGTTGTTAAAAATGTTATCATGCCTTTTAACTTATGCTTTTTTCTAAGCAACCAAGAGAAAAAAAAAAAAGAACGCGCAATTGGGGATATCAAAACTAATTGGAGGATATAGCTACATGACAAAAACTGGATCCAAATATCAAATCTGGGTCACCCCTTATGTAATTATTTTTTTAATTCTTAATCTAGCCCTCACTAATCAGGTTTAGTGGTTCATAATAATTAGTAAAATCTTAAATATTTGGGGGATAGATTAGTGTGTATTTTTATTTGAATTTGTGTGAGTGAGGTGAGAGTAGAAGGAGGGAAAAATATTTTTGAGTGGAAATTTTTTTGTGAAAATGGAAGATGATTGTGAAGAGAGAATTGCAAATTCTTTGAATCTTTAGCTCAACTATCATATCTTCAATCTTCGGTTAATGATAACAACTCACAATTGGAATTATATGATGAACCAACACCCTTGGATCATGATTTTCGTGTGCATGAAGTGTTTTTTGAAGAACCAACCCAAGAAAGTAAACAAGTTCAACATACAAGCATCCCCAACACAGTAATGTAATGCCGCTAAGAGTTCGAAAATTTGATTATTTTTTTTTGAACCGCCATTTTTCTCCGAAAAAGCTTGGTGCCAGCATACTCGTAGTATGAATACCACGCCGACACCACCGTAACCAAGACACGTATTCATACTATTTCCATGCCGGCTTAAAATATCCCCATTTTGAATCAATTACGGCGTGGTCTTCAACTAAAAAATCCATGCGGCACGCACTTAACTTTTTACCTACCACCGAATATTCCATGGAATATCCAAACTGGCATGGTTCACTCCTAACTTTACCATGCCTGTACCACAAGAAAAACATCCAGGAGTTAAAGATTTTTGAACTTAAATAGGCGTGGTATATAAATTATCGAGCACGCTAGGAAACGAATACCGGCGTGGTTTATGAATTATGGACAAAGCCAACACTGTATCACCGGCTTGAAACTTACATATCGAGCATACGGCTCCAGTTCCGGCTTTGAAGCTTGTGTAACGAGCATGCGGTATTGACTATTGCGGCATTAATGTTCAAGAAAATACAATGCCGATCGTTTAAAATTAGTTCCTCTTTTCAAGTGCGGTTCCAAAATGGGAACATTATTATGGAATGCCGACACTTGTTTCCGCTTTGGTTGTTTTGGGGAATCACATCGAGCATCCGGAAATAGTACCGGCATAGTAATTTAATTTTTTTTGAACTAATTCAATTTTCTTTTCATTCATTCCTTAGATTGTGACATACATTGATCCAACAAATTCCAAACTGCTTGGTCCGGATACGTCCGAATACTATAAAATGCCTCTGGTATGTTACCGAAAGTGGTTGGAATTTCTAAAGGATTGGGAGAAAGTTTATTGATCTCTTACCGAGGATATATATGAAAAGAGATTGAACATGTTTAGTGCCAAATGTAACGAAGTGTATCCAAGTGCCGTCTCATATTGTCGGGATAAATTGTTGGATAAGTACAAGGAAAAATTTGTGCGTGCATGGACAAACTGGTATAGATACTTTAAAACTGAAGCAACTAGTGCAGCGGAATCCACTTATGGGAGATTTAAAGATCTCATCTAGTCCGGCCAAGGCAACGTGGTTAGATTCTCCTTAAGCAGGGTCATCTTGATGGTCTTTGTCCTACTAACCTTAGATACATAGAAGCTTTCCACAGAAGTTTTGTAGTCCCAACCAAACAACTTGTTAGTAAGCTCGTGCAACTTCGTCCATTCTATCTCAAAAGAATGATTATCTCGTTCTGCAATTGATTTGCCGATAACTTCCAAGCCTAGAATGTTCTGAGCATCATCGGGGATCAAGGTCATCTCTCCAAACGGAAGTGCATGGTATCAGTTTCACCATGATACCTTTCGACGAAGCAATTGACTGTCACAATATCTGGCTTCACATAATTTTCAACCAAAGGATGTAGACCAGAGTCCTTTACTATTGCTTGGACATCTTCATGCTCCTTAGACAAATCCCAATGAGTCGCGTCTTGGTTTCGGCAAACACTCACAACCTTCGTATGATCCTACAATTAGGAGATAATACGATTAAGAGATTTTGTATAAATACAAAACAATACATATGCACGAGATAGAAATTCTTACATAGGTCTGATATATAGTACGAGCCCACGAGTCCTTGTAGCCAAATAGATACCCCGGATCATAAGAAGATGCGCCCCAAATTCTACCACGATCAAGGTAGGGTATCATGTCATCAACATGAGGAAGGTGCGAACCTTTAACTTTTACTTTTCCTTTGCCTTTCCCCTTGCCTTGTGTGGGTTGTTGACTTGGACCACCTTGTTCCACTACTCCTTGGCTTTGGTTTGCTAATTGAGTTGGATCAATCTCATTATCTTCCTCCTCACTTTCCTCTTCATCTTGCTCATCTTCCTCCTCAACAGCTCTGGTAGATTCACGGATTACGATTTTACTACGATCACAACCACTCTCCCAAATTGCCCCTCTTGTATCAGCACCCAAACACTTTTTGTCATTCCCTCGAGGAGGCAGAGACTGAGGAGTATCAAGACCATCCTTCCTTCTTTTCTTAATGACAGCATCTTTAGCTTTTCCTTTGTTAGCCTCATTTGCTTTAGCTTCCTTTGCTTTAGATCTATTTCAAAAGAAGAACGAAATAAATATAAGACAACTAACTTTCATTTCTAATACCGGCATAGATACACCACATTACGGCATAGAATCATCACTACCAGCATACCAAAAAAAAAGTAACGAACATGCCGGGAACCAATACCGACATTTAGAAATAATTTTCGAGGATGCCGGTACACTTTAGGAAATTCCTGGATAACAAAATACCAGTACCGGCAGATACGTAAAATAAAAACTCATGTCGGGACCTAATACCGGCATTAACAAAAAAATGTCGAAGATGCCGATAATATTTCTGAAGTTCCTGGATACCAAAACTCCGGCACCGGCATGGAATCTAAACTAAAATGTATGCTGGTACAAATAAAAAATCCTAGGGTTTTGTTTATTAAAAGCTCACTAGCGGCGTATTCTTAAAAGTTCAAATCAATGCCGGTACTGGGTTCCGAAGTGGTCTTCATCCTAAATGGAATGCTGAAACTAAGTTCCGGCGTGGTCTTCAACCTAAATTAAATGTCGGAGACGCCGCCGGTGTGGTCTTCATCCTAGATCAAATGCCGTACTTATTTCCTAATGGGGTATTCATACTAAATTGAATGCCGGAAATCGAAACTCAACCTGTTTCAGTTAGGGTTTCTCGATTTTGACCTAAACCCATAGCTGCAAATCGATTGAAACACTAATTAAACAATTTTAAATGACTTACCTTCTCACAGAAGCTATATTTCTGAGTAGTTGATCGTCCGAACACTCTTGTTCTTCGTGTTCTTGCTCTTGAGCAATCAAAGCAAGCCTCTTTTGTAGTTTTTGTTGAGCAATCGATTTTGACTTCGATTGAGCATTTGGTTTCTTTAGTGGAGGCATGGTTATGATTCGGGTAGGTTAATCGACGAAGAAATTTTTGATTTAACGATTAATCGTCGATGAAGAACGATGAAGAAGATGATGAAAAAAAAAAATTGAAACCTAACCCTAAACGAGAGTGCCGGAATTGATTTGAGAATAGGGGATAAATGATTTGGTTTTTAGATTTTAAGTTTTAGTAGAAAGGGTATAACAGTCTTTTCATAATGTTTTTAATTAATCTAAGGGTGTTTTAGTATTTTCTCCACAAAAAACACCCCTTAGCAGACACCTTTGGTTGGGGAAGTAATTCATATCCCCCAATTGCGCGTTCAAAAAAAAAAAACTATCAAACAGTAATGCTGGTCCTAACAAGTCCTTTTTTTTTTTTTTTTTTTTTTTTAGAAATTGGGTCAATTGCCTAAATATTTTTAAAACATGGTTCTAATGGACGAGTAAAAATTAGTATGGGTGAAATGGACACAAACAAAATAGTGAGAATGAATCTGGATTCATCATGGCTTAAACTTAAAAAATAGCTAGGATGAAACTGGATGCATCCTAATGTAAAATAAAAAATAAGAAAAAGTATTTGAAAATGGGTAGGATGAAACTGTTTACATCATGACTACTTTTACATTCTCGTCCATTTAAATAGTATCAAATTTTACATGTCTTTTTCACCCAGGAATTGTCGTTATTGGGTTAATTGACCAATATTGTGTTTTTTTTTTTGTTGTTTTTTTTTTTAATCAATATTGTTGGAGGTAAAACTTGGTATTTTCCCCAAGTTAACATGCATGTCTCGCAAGGCATACATTTCACTACCTCGCCAAACAACCATATCTGAACTCCTTCAAACAAAAGTTCCTGCACCGATAACTACAACCTTCTGCTTCGTTTTTTGGTCCTTACGGTTAACCAGGAACGGTGTGACGTATCGCCAACAACAACAAAATCCGATAAATATAATGCAAATAGCCATCAAGCTTTAGCAGGAATATTCTTGGGCCCAGACACACCTCCCATCGGTGCTCCCTGGGATGCAGCCATATGCAAACCCTGCACAAAGAACAGTAACAACTTCAACCATCTTTGTAGGATGGATCAAGCCTCAATCAGATTGGATCAAAATCAACACGGACGACGCAGCAAGAGGAAGCCCCGGAATAGCGGGAGCATGTATTATTTGTAGAAATGAGGAAACCAACACTATCCTAGCAATATCACAACCTCTAGGCATCACCACAACACTTGCAGCGGAGACCTGGGCCATGCACATAGCCTCTAAAACGGCGACGGAACGAGGATGGACAAAAGTCCAATTTGAAACGGATTCGGAAAATTTAATGAGATTTATAACCTCAGATACAGACCCCCCTTGGTATATATCCGATCTAGTTGCAGAGATCAAACAAAGGCTCGCCCAAATTCAGCAATATACCGTTAGCCACGTCTACAGAGAAGCAAATCAAGCGGCAGATGGTTTAGCAAACCGAGCAGCGGATGATTGCTCCATAGGGAGACTCACGACAACAATATGGGAACATACAATTTTGCAATCTATCAGTTCTATTGTAAGACTGAGTCTAATGGTGTCCAAGATCCAAGATTGGGACTATTGAACAGTCGTTTATATAAACACTATTTGCTTGATTCCCATAGTCTACTTCAGTTTGCTTGGATGCGAGATGGAAGCAACCCCGGCACGTCATTAGGAATGGTGTATCAAAAAAGCATCATACGCCATTAGAAATGGCGTCTAGGAAATACTTTATGGAAAGTCAAACATCAGTATCATATAGACCGTTGGATTCATAATCTTCTTGGTGATCTGACGGTGGATACATCAGACACCATTTCAAATGGTGTATGACGCCATTTTAAATGGCGTTTTTGTTTTGAATCTTGAATTCCCGCTACGCTTGGAAGTTGAATTTTGAGAATCTTGGAGAACCATTAGAGCCAGCCTAATAGCAGACTCTATGGGTATTACGTACCCCGTGTAATTTCCACCTAATCTAATAAATTTCATGTTTTCAAAAAAAAAAAAAAAAGTTAACATGCATGTATATATGTTCTTTTTTTTTTCTTTTGGTCAATAAAGAATCTTGTAATAACGAATTTCTTTACCCCTGGTACCATATGCATGTATATTGCTAATCACATCTGCATCCAGATCTCAATCTAGACTTGCGTAAGTCAATTGATTACTATTTTGGAGGTAGTACCACTAGTGCGACTAGTGACCAGTGTGCTTTCAGGTCTTTTATCCATAGTTATTATGTGACTCTGGGAAGACAAGGGGTTGTAAATCAAGACAAAATACCCGTGTAGGGCATAGAGCCCACTGGGGAGGACACACCCACGTGCGCGTGTGATTGTCTGTGAAGGCCGAACAATCCAACACACATAGTTACGATGGGACCAAGCCGCCAACACAAAGGACAACGAGCCTCCTTCTCTCACTCTCACTAACTTTCACTACCTTCCAAAACTGCTGTCATCACTTGGTCACAACTTGTCTTTTTGTTCGTCTTTTGTTTCCACTCTTTATCTCTCTTCCCTATTTTTTGTTTAACAAACGACAAGATTTTCTTTCTTCAAGAAAACGACAAATTACTAAACTCTGTATGATGTCTTAGGATTATAAAATCATCATCATCATAGGATTATAATGGTTGGACCCACCATATTTATGAATCTGTACCGTTGATTTTGGACAACGTCGATGTCCTATGTTTGTAAACAGGGTCATCGAGATAAGATGGAATTGTGGGGTCTACGAGGTTACTTGGATTTTGATGTGTTGAGTTGGCAAGAACCTAGCCCATGTGTGAGGTGCGTGGGTTGTAGGGCAACACCACCCCTAGTTAGCAATTCGGGGTACGGGTAGTAGTTCGGGACGGCATACGTACGGGAATTATACGGATTCGGATAGGTCGGATTCGGTCAAAAATCCGGTCAACGGTTCGTTGTTGGACAAATAGTTCTAGAATAAAAGCATACGACGTGCAAATTCGTTTTATAAATGTGAGTTCGGCACTTAAAATTCGGGTTACATATATGATAAATTGATGAGTATTATGAACTTATTACGAGACTAACTTTATTTGATATGATTTATAAGATGGAAGAAAACATTTTGGCGTGATTATTTAACAAGAAGTAAACAATTTAATCGCATAAATGTATTACAAAACGAGTTTTTAGACTTTTAAACAAAAATCAACACGTAAAACACCGGTTAAACAACTACTAATAGAAAATTTTAATCGAATAATTGTATTTAAATATAAAGTATATACAAAATCAAACAAAAACCAATCAATTGAACTCTGGTCGAGAGTTACCTACAATGAGAGCGAGGTTGGGTCGTTCAAATCCCGGTTCAAAGTATCATTCGGATTCGGCCAGAGTTCGGATACGTTTAATTATTCGTGGAGGTCCGTATAATCTGGAACTAGGTTCGGAGTTCAAATAGTTCGGAAGATTATTCGGATGCGATGTCGATTCCGGATACGTTCGCGAATCATTCGGGAATGATTCGGAGAATTACTAACTAGGACACCACCTATCAAGTACGTCCACTGTTACATCATTTTATTTGCTTCTCTGTTTTGGATAATATGTGAAAATCTAAATTGATATGAAAAAAGACCCTGAAAGAGGTCAAGAGAAGTTGAGGTCGAGACACATTTGATAGGGACCAAGTTCTAAACACTGATAGATTGACATGAACTACCCGTTTTGGATAATGAGGAGGATCTCTGCACCTTTTTATTCTTACATTTTAAAACAACAGTTTTTTTAATAAAATCAAAACGGTAATGCAATTGAGGCTATTATTTTAAACGGTAATGCAATTGAGTCTTACAAAGTATTATATATGTATAAAAAGAAAGTACATGTTGAAAAGTATAAAACTACTCTTTACTATTTTTGAAGTCAACGTTGGAAAAAAAATATCAACCATTGAAATTAAGATTGATAAACGATGAAGTTTGGTATTTCGGAATGCATTTTATTTTTGGTAGATATGTAGAGCTTTGTTAGATGAACATATTCCTAAAATATTAGCTTCAAACGCCTAATTGTTTGAGTTTTTTATAAAAACAAATGGTGTCCAAAGTGTGAAATAGTCTGAGAATAAAAGTGTGAAGGGATCCTCCCTCATTAGTTTTTGTGAACCTTTTGTAGTGTTAACATTGAGACTTATGGGTTTCATGAATATGGAATTTGTTAGTAGTTCCTGATAACAAAACTAGGTTAATCCAGAACAAAGATTCCCTCAGGTCAACAGTCTACTATCATGAAAGCTAAAATATGTTAATGAGAAAGACCTTTTCAAGATGAGAACAATTCCCAAGGGAATTAACTCCTATCACTGTAGGAACCCATAAAGAACCGTAGTTGGATTCTGGTTTGCTTTTATGGTAGTCCCTATAGGAACCTAAAGCTTAGTTCATGGAACATCATAAAACACATGGCAAAAACTGTAAACAAGCCCTGGATTATCATTGGTGACTGCAATGTTGTTCTTCATGAGGAAGAAAAGAAAAGTAGATTTGCTTTTAAGAAAAACGAAGCCAAAATTTTTAATAAACTTATCAACAAATGCAATCTGGTAGACCTTGGTTTTACAGGGTATACCCATACCTGGAATAACCATAGACAAGATGAGGAGAATATCGAGCAAAGACTCGACAGAGCCTTTGTAAATGACAAATGGAATAGAAAATACCCAAATTCTACTCTAAAACATCTAGGTCCCTTAGCTTCAGATCATGTACCTATAAAACTTAATTTGCATAACCACTGGGATGATGGACCAACACCTTTTAAATACTTTGGTGAGTGGATAAAGCATGAGGATTGTAAAGCTTTAATACAAGATAGCTGGAACTCTACTGTTAAAGGGTCAGCAACTTATAAGATTAACAAGAATCTTGGTAACGTTAAACACCTTCTCAGAGTGTGGAATAGAAAAAATTTTGGGAATATAAACAGTAACATAGAGAACATAAAGAAAAAACTGGCCAGTAAGAACACTTCAGCAAACTACCCAAACAAAACTGAAGATTTAGCCAATCTAAGAAATGAACTGGCGAAATGGTACGCAATCAAAGAAAAATTCTGGAAAGACAAAAGTAGAGATCAAAATTTGGCTTTAGGGGACAGAAACACTAGGTATTTTCACACAAAAGCTAAGCAGAGATTTAGAAGAAACAGAATCGATACGTTAAAAACGGAGGATAATGTTAGGTTGAATTCTAAAGAGGAGATTGCTGAGTGCATAACTCAGCATTTCCTAAAAATTGCTACTACTGTTAAGCCTGAAATCGACGATAACCTAATAAAACTTATCCCAACTAGTGTTAACCAAATTGATAATGACATGTTGTGTGCTACTCCCTTCGAAAGTGAAATAAAAAAGATCCTGTTTTCCATGGAGCCGGATAAAAGTCCGGGCCCTAATGGATTCCCTCCCAATTTTTTTCAACAAAATTGGGAAACCTGATTCGCCATGATCCGACTAAAATGATACAAAACTTCTTGAAACCGGGAACATCTCTAAAGAAATGAATGCCTCTTTCATATCTTTAATTCTAAGACCTTGAATCCCACCTCCCTAGGTGGAATTCAGACTATTGCCTTAGCAAACACTAGCTATAAGGTGATCTCTAAACTTATGGGTAGAATGATGAGTCTCCTAGGTAAAATTATTTTGCCATACCAATCGCCTTTTATCCTGGAAGGCGCGATTGTTTGTGGAACATTACTTTAGCCCATGAAATTATACACAAGATGAAAAATCTAAATCTAAGAAAGGGTTTATGGGACTTAAGATTGATATGTCCAAAGCATTCGACGTAGTCGAATGGGAATTTCGATCAAGGTAATGACTAGAATGGGTTTTAATAACAAATGGTGCAACTTGGTGCATCGTGCATTTCGACCACTACTCTATCTCTGCTTTACTTAATGGCTCCCCCGACAAATTTCTTTAAACCTTCTAGGGGGATTGAGACAGGGGAGACCCAATCTCTCCCTATCTATTCCTCTTTTGTATTCAAGCGCTCTCCGTAACCATTCGAACGCCGAGAACCGTGGTCCGATTAAAGGCATAAAAACTGGTCCATAAAGCTCCTTCGTTGAGCCATCTTCTTTTTGCCGACGACTGTTTAGTCTTTTGCAAGGTGAGTGAAAATTCCTGTCAAAACCTTGTTAACCTGTTTAAAAATTTCAGCATGGCCTCGGGACAACTCATTAACCTGAGTAAGTCGGGGGTGTTTTTTAGCAAAAAAAACTGAAACGAGTACTCGCAGAAGAGTTAAAGAAATTCTAGGGGTTACTGCGATTCCCTTAATTGATAAGTATTTAGGAGCTCCTTTGTTCACCAACGGATCTAAAATACAGTGTTTCGAACCTTTACTTGATACTCTAAGAAGTAGAATGACAGGGTGGAATGGTATTAACTTAAACAATGCGGGTAAAACAGTTATGATTAAAAATGTAGCCTCCTCTATCTATGTGTATCAAATGAATTGTTTTAAAATCCCGATTAAAATATGTGATCAAATAAGTAGAATGCAAAGAAATTTCGGTGGGAAAAATGAAAAGGGTTTAAACGAAAATGGAAAAAAAGGTATTTGTTTAAAAAATTGGCCTTCTATGTGTAAAACTCTTGAAGAAGGAGGTCTAGGTATAAAGAATGTAAGGAATTTTAATATAGCCATGATAGCTAGGATGGGCTGGAATCTTAATCAGAATCCTGATTCCCTTTGTGCAACGATAATGAAAGCTAAATACTACCCTCACTGTGATCTACTTCATTTAAACTGTAAACCAAAAAAAAATGACCATTGGCTTTGGAAGGGATTGTTAACAGGGATTGCACAAATAAAAAAAGCTGTCGCTGGGATTTAGGTAACGGTATTAATATTGATATTTGGTAGGATTGTTGGATCCCAGGGATGCAACCACCACTGTGTAGAAACCTTATTGATACCGTGGGTCTTAATAGAGTTAGTGATCTAATAACAGACCAAAAAACTTGGGATCTTGTTAAACTCAACAGATGCTTTGACAGCAAAACAGTTGAACAAATCAGGAAAATTTTTATACCAAGTGAAGAAAAAATGGATACTCCAAGATGGATATTAAACAAAAAAGGTATGTTCTCTGTCAAATCTTTGTATAACCACATTAACTCGAATGGAAACCCTGAACCTAAATGGAATAGAATATGGAAAATGAAGACTTCTCCGGCAGTTAAGACTTTTATTTGGAAGGCGGCCCATTCAATTCTCCCTAACAGCATGAGAGTGGCAGCTATCCTCCCCGACATTGACACAAAGTGTAAGTTGTATAATGAAAGCCAGGAAACATTAACTCACCTTTTCTTACATTGCAACTATGCATCTCAGGTATGGATGCACCTAAACTTTGATATGGAATTCGTTAGAAATGATACAACTAACTTTCATGAATGGCTATCCAATTGCTTTGAAAACACCAACAGGGGAGAATATGAAATTGAATGGCATGTTCTTTGTAGCATTATAATCTGGTTTATATGGAAAGTTAGGTGCGACGTGGTTTTCAAAAAGACAAGGCAGAATAGTGTTCTAACTACAAACAATATTATCAGATTCATCAACAGTTACAACATAGTAAACATGCCTGGTCATAACATTATGAATGATATTTATTATAATTCTCTAAATGATGTTGTTCTGAGAATCCAAAAGTACCCTATTGAATCAGCAGGCAATGATATGACCCTGAAAATTCATATTGCCGTGACTAGGTTGGACTCTAACTCTAAAGCAGGCATTGGTCTAATTCTTGTTGATCATACAGGTGCAGTCAGAGAAGCAAGAGGTCTTATCACTGACAGTACAACCAGAGAAGAATTAGAAAGGGTAGGAGCGGAAGCAGCTTTCCAATGGGAAACTGGTTGGAGTGGCCACAGGATCTCCTTTAGGAGCGATTCAGAGCCAACTCTAGTGCTGCTGGTGGGAATGTATGCGGAAGCTCGCAGACAAAGATACATGATCAGTGAAGATTTTGGAAACACTAAAAAGTTTGAAATGAACTTTAGAGCCCAGGATTTTACTTTAGTAAAAACAATAGATATCATGTGGGCAGTAAAACTTTTACTATTCTGTAATAATTTTTATGTTATGCATAGCTGGATTGATGACAGACTATGGAACTTACTAAATTACTTGAACATGCAAATATGGGATCAAAATGTAATAACAATTCGTAATGCAATGTACTGAGGTACTTTAAAAAAAAAAAAAGGGGATTAACTCCTGGATCCGGAAAGAAATCTTAGAAGGAATATCTAACATTCAAGAGAACAATCTATGGGAAAATGGTAACGGGAAGAAGGTTAGATAAAGGTTAATATCTAAGATGATAAATGGATAACTGCCCACCATACCCGAATATGGTCAATATGCTATTCAATGATGTTAGCACTTGAGACATAGAGAAACTAGAGAACGGTTTCAATATTGAAGAGTACAGTTCTATTCTAAACACTCCTGACAACCTGCAGGATAAATATCGAAGAAGGTGGTTTGGGAACTCATTTCTCAAGGAAATTTCGTTGTCAAATATCTATATCAGCACAAAAAATACAAAAATGAGGCTTAGAACACTAATTGGGAAAGAATGTTATTCGCATGTTCCTTTGGAAATCTGCTCACGGAATCCTTCCTAAATGCTAAAATTGTCGGTAATATGAACTATATTGATCATGTATTCAAAACTTGTAGATATGGAGAAGAAACACTCACCCACCTCTTGATGCAATCTGCTTTTGTTATGTCTATATGGCGTATGTATGCTTCTTGGATTCAATAACAAGTTCTTTGGTACCTCCACAACCTTTCATGAGGGGCCAAATTATTGGTTCAGAACAATTACATTTCTAACAACTAGGCACCAATATATGCTACAATTTGTTGGTTCATCTCAAAAGTAAGATGTGACTATATTTTCAAAAATCTATAAACACTGTTAACAACATAAGACAACAGAGTTTTTTTTTTTATAGATAAGAAAAGAGTTACTGACAAAGTTGTGAAAGATAAGGTGCCTCCCACAAGTGAGGACTTTGAGAACTTCCTCCAATAGTAGATAGTCTTAGGAGGTCAGGCATAGAGCCTTTCTTAAAGGTTTTACAACATACTATTTCAAAGTTGTTTAAACACAAAATAAGGTTGTCCAATTTAGAATTGGTCCTCCAACTGGTGTTTCTAGTTCTACCTTGCAGAGCCTTAATGAAAATTTGATTGCTTCCCAGAAGATTGATCAACTTGCAGTGTAGTTGGGAAGCCTAGTCTAAAGCATCTTGAGCTGTTGTGCATTCGCCTTCTTCCCTTCCATGGCTTCTAGTTCCTCTTGCTCTTCTGCCAATGGTTTCCCATGTTGGTCCTAGAATACACACACCAATTCCTGTTAGACCTGCAATATCATTATACAAGGACAAGAAAGCAAAGGAAACTTTCCCTCTTAGTGTTTGTTCAATAGTTTCAGAACTACCAACATTCATTCTGTTTATTTCGATTTGGGAGAGTCTCCTGGTTTCTGTTAAGTGACTTATAATTAAGTTGCATGTTTGCCTAGGACATGGTACAATTTTTTTGAACACTATATCACACCTGGCTTTCCAAATAAACTAGCAGATGGTAGCACAGAGTTCAGTCTAATTTCCCCATTGTGTCCTACTATTATCTCTGGAAAACCAGCTAAAGCACCAGTCAGCTAGCCTATTGTAACTTGAGCTAGAATTGTCGAGATTCAGAGAACAATGTTCCCAAACAGCTCTAGAAAAATTACATCTCATAAGAGCATGTTCACCAGTTTCAGGATGCTCTTTGCATAGTTGGCATATTGGATCAATATGTCTGGAAAATTTGGCCTGGTGAGCACTGTAAGGAAGAATGTTGTTTTTCATCTTCTAGATGAAAATTTTGATTCTAGGGGTGACACTCAGATCCCAAATTTTCCCAGCTAGCTGGTCAGTCAGCTGAGAGCTTTTCTTGTCCAGCAAATCATATAAGGATTTACTAGTAAAGTTTCCTTGAGGATTGTCTAACCATCTCAGAGAGTGTCTTCAGCGTCTCTGTTAGGGGTTATCATGAGGATTTGGCATACAATATCCCGATCAAATAGATCATTAAGCACATCAATATTCCAGCCCGTTTATGTCATTAATTCATGCACCATACTATGGTTGTTCTCCATATCAGTATTTTCTAAGTGTAAAGGATTTCCCGAGTTGTCCGTAATCCACCTATCCTTCCAAATGTGAACTGATTTACCATTACATATCTGCCAGACACTATAATCTTTATAATCATCAAGCCCTAGTGGACTCCTTTCCATGCCCAAGAAGAACCATCATTGCAAGTATCATGGAAAGGGTTAGAATTTGGGAAGTACTTCCCTTTCATAGTCTTCGTAAATATAGAGTTAGGCTGGTGGAATAATTTCCAGCCATTTTTTGCAATCAGAGAGAGATTCATTAAGTCAAGTTTTTTTAGCCCATTTCCTATTTTTTTCTTTACTCTTACATAGACCCCTCCACCCTTTAGGGTATAAACCTTTCTTAGGTCCAAGTTTCCCCCACCAGAAGTCTCTTATGATGCTAGTGATCCTATTTATAGTAGTTTTAGGAAGAATGAAAGTGGACATGGTGTAAAAAGGAAGGGATTCTAGCACAGATTTAGCTATAACTTCTCTACCAGGAGGTGACATAGATTCACACTTCCATCCTTTGAGCCTATTTCCCATATTCTCAGACAGATTATCAAAGCATTGAATTTTAGATTTATTGGTAAATAGAGGACCTCCTAGGTATCTATCATTCAATCTAATTTTGTTAACTTTAAGAATGTCTATGATTTCTCTGCCGAAGCTGTTTTGTATATGGGGAGTAAAGAAAATACCAGACTTAAAATAATTAATCATTTGACCAGAAGTATTCCTATAGTCTTGTAACACAGTCAAAAGGTTCCTATTATTACTGATGGTGGCTTTCGTAAAAATGAGACAGTCATCCGCAAAAAGGAGATGACTGATAGATGGACAATTTTTGTTAATCTTAAAACCAGTAATAAGACCTTCTGTTCAAAGATTGGACGAGTTCTCGAGAGAGATTCCATACATAATATGAACAAATAGGGAGACAGAGGGTCTCCTTGTCATAACCCTCTAGTTGGTTTAAAAGGTTTACAAGGGACCCCATTCACAAGAATGGAGGATTGGCTAGTACTGATACATTGGAAGATGAGTGAACACCAAGATTCACAGAAGCCCATTTTACGAAGAATGGAAATGAGGAAGTCCCATTCAACCCTATCAAATGCTTTGGACATGTCTATTTTTAGGCCCATAAAATCCTTCCGGCCTTTTCTTTTCTTTCTCATAGCATGAATTATCTCATTAGCAACAAGAATGTGGTCTCAAATAAGTCTTTGCTTGACAAATGCAGATTGATAGGGAGAAATCAGTCTATCCAGGAAGGGTTTAATCCTATTAGCAATCACTTTAGAGATAATTTTATAAACAATGTTACACAAACTAATAGGTCTAAAGTCACTTGGGCCCTGTGGGTGATAATTTTATCACCTAGCAGAATAGTGTTTTCTCTACCTTTGACCTTCCAAAGTTCTTCTTCATAGTCATGAAGCTTTTGGATTTCAGCCTTGGTATCTAGAAGATTTTGATCATTTAGTCTAACCCCAGGGTTGGACATGATTTGATCTAAATTCTTATTCATATTATTCAGGTTGTTTTTAATATTACCAAAGTCAACCCTATTCCAGCGGCTAACTTCTCTTCTAACAATGGCAAGTATGTTCACTAAAACAAAAGTTTTTGAGCCACTTATATTGGTTTCCCAGGAGGAAGCTATCCCTACAGGATTGCTCTTCCTGAAATAGCCAAAAAAACTTAAAGGGTCTGTGACCATCCCGACAGGGAATGCTAGTATCCAGAAGGATTGAGCAATGGTCGATCCCATGATTAAGATGTCTCGGACTAGCATTGAGGAATTGAGATATCCAAGAACTATTGGCCATTCCACTGTCTAGTCTTTCCTCAATGAGATTTTCACCTTCTTGGTGATTGGACCAAGTGAAGGGAAATCCTATAAATCCTATGTACTTTAGACCAATGTTATTGAACATAGAGGAAAATTTTCTAATTTCAGGTGTCACTAATAGAATTTTATCCCCTTTTTTCATTATGGTTTAGAATACCAATTAGGTCTCCTAGAATTATCCAAGGAAGATCCATAGAAATGCCCATCTAGTTAACAAGATTTCAAGAATCTTCCTTCCTATGGTCATTGTATGGGATTCCATACATACATGTGAGAATCCATTCAGAGTTAGTCTTATCATCCCAAACACTACAGTTTATTTGATTATCATCCTTATGAAGCACCTTAAGTTTAACATTCTTATCCCAAGCAAGCACAAGACCCCATGCTCTACCTATAGGATGTTGACAGATGTGATTATAATACATGGATGAATGCATGGTTTTTTCTACAAAAGTATGAAATTGCTTTGTTTATGATAGAAATAAAAATTTTGGGACCTGAGAATGGATGAGTTTTTTCAATTGTTGTCTAGTATGTGGAGGACCTAGACCTTGGCAATTCCATGCCAAGATTTTAACAAATTTCCAAAAATATAAGACATCAGGATAAGATAAATTCATGAAGTTATTGTTCTAATAGTAAATTCAGATATGCACTCAAAGTTGTGAATTTGTAATATAGAGCATGATAAAAAAAAAGGCTGTTTTTTAGGATTTTCAGTACTAACCTGACTAGCAACAATCCCTATATCCTTTTGCATTTTAAGAGCCATCACGTTCAACCACTTTAACTCCAGAATCTTTGACAAGTCTCCTTCCCTTAGCATCCTTAGTCGCCTTCTGAGACTTAATGGATTTGTTGTTGTTGCTCTTAGAGAGGGTTTTGCCTGAAGAGCCATTTTGGAAAGTTAAAGGAAGGTTTTCTGGGAAATTAGGTTTAGGAGACATTTCATCAATTGGGTTGGGAGTTGAAATCGAAGATTGCTTTTGCTTTTTATGAGAGGGTTTGGGGTTTTGCTCATCCTTTCTCTTGAGAGTATCAGTAGGAGTGGGATTGATTTTCAGGATGGTATCAGATGAGAGTTTCTGAGTTTTGGTTCTAGTCCATTTTCTGATTTGACGAACTGAACTGGGGATTTGAGGAGGAAGGTTTTTGGGTATTTAGTGTATGGGCCAAAACCCGGAGGATAAACCGGATCTAAACTGGTAGCTTCAGTAACGGGCCGGGCTTGAAAGGGGTTATAGGAATAGTTTTCAAAGTTTTGATTTGGGAGAAGCATAGTTTTGTTATTGGCAGTTACACTGTGAGTATTCTCCAAATAAATTTTCGATGTAGATTTTGGACCAGGGATAATACCTTTTGAGAGAATGATCTTAGTATCAGAGTTTTGAGGTAATAATCTCTTAGTGTGCATAGTCTTTTCAGAGGTAGGAGCCATATCTTCATCCGACTGTTCAAGAGGAGCAAAGGAGTTTACCATGGGAGTTGTTTGATTTCTGCTTGTAGAAGGTTTTCTACCATTGAGGTTGAAACCTGGAGAATTGAAGGCTGGATTGACTAGATGATAATTCGATAGAGATCTCTTGGCTGCTAAAATTTCTCTTCTCTTTGGAATGCAGCTAGTTTTGGAGTGATCAAGAGATCGAAAAAATTGACAGAGTTTGAAGGGGTGAAGATCATAAGAGAACTCGATCCACATTTTAAATCCATCCACCAAGCAATCAGAGCCAAAGGGGAGCATTTTTGTTACTTCTACTTCCACCATTGTTTCCACATTTTTCTCATATAAGTCTCTACCATAAGGATTCTTGAAAAGCATCAGTTGACCAGCAGATGTAGCAATTCCTTCTAAAGCACTGAATGTGATGTAGTCATTTGGAACTCTTTTCATGGTGATGCTTAATCTGACCTTTTCAAACTTTTCTTCTTTGATTTTATGAACACCTTTAAAGGGTATTTGGATCATTGCCAGAATGGAGTCATAAACCATCCAGGGTTTTGGATAGTTCACTGATAAGATAACTGGCCGCATGATTGAATCTAAAGTGGAAGAAGTTTTTCTTTTTTGAAAAGGAGTGATTTACTTGTTTTCTTTAACTCCAGAGTACTTCCTTTGCATATGTTTGAGCTTCTTGATAATTGACATTGGTATTACTATGTAGTTTACCCACTGCACACCAATTATCATCTTGTGGTGGTTTTGGTTTAAGTAAAGCTGTGTTGAGGATCACAACTGGTCTTAAAGGATCATGCATAATTTGACCGGCTTGTAGAGCTTCAGTGAGTTCATCTATCGAAGAGAGGTTAGGAGATATAGACATGCTTAGAAACCCAATGATAATTGATCGAGATTAAGTAGTGTGACAGGAGATATGAAAAATTCGAAGTTTTTGTTGTTCGGATCTTAGAGACAACACAGGGTTTGATCTCCAGAGAGGTTGTTTTTTTCTAAGTGTTAGTGGGTTTTTAGGAGATATGAGAGAGTGACTCCCAAGTAATTGCTCGTGACTTCTGTGGTGCCAAGTACAAATATTCTCTGTAACCCCTTCGCATGCTAAGCTAGTTCTGCCTTCATATTATCTTGTGCGCCATCGATGAGTAGGTGAGAACCGGCTCCAGGGAAAAAGCTTGTAGGTGTATTTAATGCTCTTGGATTGATGTGAGGATAATTTGGTCAAGGGGTGGTGGAGCACTGAAGAGGTATTGTAGTGATTTTGGCAGATGGGTTAAGGGTTTGTTACTAGATATAGAATGGCACATGGGTAGTATGAATGGTTGTCTGACGGGGCGAAAGAGACACCAGCTTGTCCATATCTCAAGGTTCAATCCCAAGGTGGTTCTGAGGAGGTGAGAACACGGGTCCCGGAGAAAAGTGGTTGCCGTTAATGGCTCAACGCCTGAAAGCAAAAAGAAATCAACAGTCAGGTGACAATTCCAGAATTCAAACCATTTCAAAAATTCATCATTTAAAGATGGGAATGCATACCGTTTGAAAGTAAAAAGACTAGATTCTAATTGCAAAGAGATTAATGAACATAGAGAATGCATTTGTTCTTTAAAGAATTCACCATTTAAAGAGAGGAATGTAAAAAATTTGCAAGTAAATTGGCTTGATTTTAAATGCAAAGAAATTAGAGGAAATAGGGAATGCATTTGTTCATTAGTGTGCCTATAAAAACTGAAGAAATTCAGAGAAATCAAATGGAACCAAAAATCCGAAAAGATCATAATGCAGAGGAATCGATATAGAAGTAATTTCCAATACTCAGTTCCAATATATAAGACATGGGTGCCAGCCGAAGAGATAGATATGATTGCTCGTATGGATGGTATGGTGATTCCTATTCCATGGCCTACGTTTATCACTTCGATAGTAGGAAGACATGAGGTGATCGATGTTGATACAGAGCCAATCAATCTGAGAGAAAAGGAGGAGGTTAAGAAGAGAGCCAGAGAAGCCGATGGAGAGGCAAGCGGAGTAGGGAGAAAAAGAAGGAAGGGAGGGGCTAAGCTTAGGCCAAAGCATAATAAGTGATGGTGATTTTGGAGATTCTTAAATCGTAATTTAATCTTTTTGTTTGTAGGAATGTCTGTGGAGATATATGTTTGGTTTGAATCACGAATTATGTAGGTTGTTTGGGTAATTTTATTTTGGATATCAGATTGGAAAGAAGTATGTGGGTTATTTGGTAGGCTGGGAAAGAAGCTTCGCCTACGTGTTAAACTGCAAGTGCACAGCGCCTGTTGGAGGCGTGGCAAGTACAGGTCGATCCACAGGGAAATGGAGTGGCTGTATAGTTGATCTAAAGGCTTCCTAACTGATTTCTAGAGAAGTGACAAAGTTGTAAGTTGGTTGTCGATGCGACTGAGTTGTTGTGACTCTAAGCTAAGGCAGCAAATGATTAAAAAGCAATTTAGAGAACACTAGGGTAATTGATTCCACCTTCTAACCTCATGCTAAGGTAATGTGGCTCTGGTTAAGTTCTTGTGCCTTCCCTTGAAGGTCTCTAATGGATGTTTATTAACTAATTGTCACTAATTCACCCCTAGTATGAGTTGTCTTCTTACAGTACAACTCATCACAGGCTTAAAAGCTCATTAGTTAATTACTAATCCTAATCATATTATAACACAAAGAAAAACAGAACCAATAGGCTAATTACTTGACATGAAATTAGGGGTTTCAACAACACCCTAGTAAAATGAATTAGAACATAATGAAAAACAATTCAAACACAATTTAAACTAAGTTGGTGCACTGGCTAATCCATGCATGAGCTTTTACACTCAATTCTCAACCCTATTTATACAAAGTTCTCCTCTAACACTCAAACTTGGAAATTAAATGCAAACCCACTCACCATCACTCCCTGAAATGGTTGTCTCCTCTGCCAATTCGTCTCGGGAAGCCATGCGTGAGCTGAGAGAAAACCTAGTTCCAACCATCTCAACCCTAGCTTCTAGGGTATGGGAGAAGCTAAAGATGGAGATGGGCAGAACTAGGGGTGCGGAGTGGGCGACTATGGTGGCTGTTGCAGTTGTTGTCAGAGGAAGGAGATAGAGGTGGTGATGTTGGTCTTCCATGGTATGGGTGAAGGAGGTGGAGAAGATGGTTCTCTGGAGTTGTTGGGGAGAAAAGAAAGAGAAGAGAAAGAAGAAATGGGGTTTGGTCGATGGGAGTAGGTATAGATGATTTTGCTGTGGAGCGGGAGCAGCGACGAATGATGTGAGGGATGTAGCGAGCGTTGGATGTGGCGGGCGAGATCTCACGGCTCAGATGGAACGGGCTTGGATCCGGGTCATGGGACGGGTCTTGGATAGCTCGAGCCCATGTCTTGTAAACGGGTTGCTCCTTGTTGGGTTGCAACTGATGCGCGCGCGGGCTTTGGCTTTCTGCTCCATAGACGCTTGTCTCCAATTTTCTGCTCTTTTGGCTCCTCAATTTCTCCAAGCTTTATTTACTACCTAAAAACAAAAAATTAATTAGTACAAATATTTATTCTTGAAAACAAAGAAAATACAGAATCTGGGATAATATCTGATTTCTGAGCACAAAAGATGAGTTAAATGCCAATAAATAGATGTAGAAATATGCAATATTTGGCACTCATCATTATTGTTTTTGAATTCATGGTTGTTTGATCTTGCAGATCTGTGATTTGTAAGATTTTGGTGAGGGATAGTTGTTCTGTTTAGCTGTTGTTTTGGTGTTCTTAATCTTGAAACGTTATTTCTGTACGACTGCTTCTCTCTCTTCATGTTTTTATTTGCATATGTCCCCTTGTGCCTTCTTGCTAACATAAAGAATGCATAATTCTTATGTTTGAGAAGCGTGGGGGAGGCCGGAGGGCTTTAACCTTTAAATTTACCAAAAACAATTCCAAAATATCTACCCAAAAATTTCTCTATTCGGTTAAGTGATTTCTCATAAGACAACAGAGTGATCCATAATCTAGATCACATTTTGAACAACCACTACTTTAAAACACACCCCTGAAGGTTTACTAAAATGATCAGTGTTATACACAAAGAGAAATTTCGCATAAAAATAAGAATTTTTTTGATGCAGAATACTGGTATCCCAGGAATGCAACTAACATTTGTCTAATTTCCTTAACCTTTCTAAGAAATTGCATTGGAGCCAGAGGTTTCCCTTCCTGCAGAAGCAGTGCAGATGGAGAAAAGGAATGAGCGCAGTTAGCTCTCAATAATGTGGATTTTTAAGATTAGGATGTCTCGGTCCTAAACCATCTTAGAGAATGCTAAGAAAGGGAGGTTCAAGGAATATCAATCTGAATTTTCATGAAAGTATCAGTCATATTGCCTCTGAAGGGATTAATGATATTACTTTTATGCTTGGAAACTTGAACGTTGTCCAATGGGAATACAACAAACTTTATGCCCAACTTACTTTAATTTGTTCTAGATCGAACAGCCAGAGAACTTTCTACTGGAAAAGTCAAAACTTAATATCTCTTTTGAGTCTTTTATTGAATGACAATAATTTAAACTCAACCACTCTAGATGATCCCAGCCATGGCTCTGCAATGGTTAACTCTGTAATAAGCCAAGTTGGGAGTTGGGACTAGAATGTTTTAAAGTTCTTATTTGTTTGTAAAGTTCTTATATATAGAGAGGTTTTTTGTATATGTTAGAGCATTTCTCGGTCGAACTCACAAGTGTTGCTATCTCAAGCTTGTTGTCAAATTTAGTTGATCAAAACTATATCTTGATTTCTAGTCTACATTTAGTCAAGTCTCGGATTAGGATAGAAGTGTGTAGTTGAGTACCAGACATCACTGCGTTTTACCGTTTGAAGGTGAATATCAACCGAAGCTTTTGGAGAAATTCATCAACAAAAGGTAAGTGAAGACTAAACCACCTATTACTCAAGTTTTTACCTTTTTTATGTATGAGACAATGTCGCATGACTAATTAGACATTACATGCATAATAGAAATTTCGAGTCAAGTTTATCTTGTTAATCGTTCTCGAAATATGCTGACTAAGCTTAAGAACATTTGTTCATACTTGATGAATTTGGTTAAGAACAATTTATTGTTATGGCCTAATTTATGATTCAATATTTAATCATTTGAAAATAGCCTGGAACAATGATATGTGTCATTGATGTTATTCGGGAATGTTTCAAATTGATTAACTGGCGTAGCTATAGTTCGGCAACGACTTTTTTGGTACGCATAACCGGTATCCATACCATAAAAAGTATGTTGACTCGTGAACCAGGAAGGCATGCATACCTAGTATGCAAACTGGAAAAGATCGGTTGGTTCCTAAACTGGAAATGTACGCATACCCTGTATGCAAACCGGAAAAGATCTGTGGATTCCTGAACCCGTTTTTGTCTTAAGGGTATACAAACCCGGTACACGTACTATGATAAAAATACTCACACACAGGAATACAATACACGTACCAGGTACACGTACTTACCCTGTTGAATATTTTCAGATGCATCAGAATTATTTTTATGAGATAATCGGAATTTGAACAACTCTCTAACACCATTATCTAGATTAAAGTCTTAAAGTGTTATATGAAAATGGTTAAGCTTATAGTTCGACTGGCTAGTTTCGGCTAACCTTTCATGAATAAGTCATTGTACACGGTTCGGTTACGGTTCATCTTAACCAGAGTGTATATTCTATTGTGTTATTCTCAAGTCAAGTTTTTCATCTAAGGTGATTGTTGATTGCTTGATTCCAAAGCTACCTTAAATCTAAAGCAACCTTGATCTTGAAAGTCTATATAAGGAGAACTTCAAGCAACTGGGATCTTTGAATCCCTGACACTATTCTTGTGTATCTTACTTGTAAACTAGAGTCTTCCTCTCCTTAAAACCTTTTTAGTTTTAGCGACTAAAAAGACTTCACCTAGAGATTCGTGAAGCCAAGTCCAACTATCTTTATCTTGATAGTTCGTGTATCCTGATCTTGATATTGATTGTTGAGCCTTTAGATCCAACAAGCAAGATAGATAGAAATCACAAAGTTTCTTCGTCTCAGACTTTGTGATTCCATAAGTATCTACTTGTGAGGTAAATAATAATCTAGGATGCTCTTCGGGAGTCATAAGACCGGATTTTCAGGTTTGCTAGACTTTGTCTGTTGCAATCGATTTCCTATATCACCTTGATCTTTGATCAAAGTGGAAATCACACATAGGCTTATCTGTGGGAGGCAGATTGGTTTAAAGTCTTCAATTGAGTTGAAACAACTCTTAGGCTGTAAAGGACGCCAGTTAAGGGAATCAATTATGCGGAGTCTTGCGGGATTCAAGAGGCGTAAGGAGCGCGACTGTAACTGAGTCGTTGTGACGGTAGATTCAGTCTCAACTATATTCCAGTCCGAAGTATTGATAGTAGGCTAGTGCCTATAGCGGCTTAATATAATTTGGTGTTCAAATCTGGACTAGGTCTCGGGGGTTTTTCTTTATTTGTGGTTTCCTCGTTAACAAAATTTCTGGTGTCTGTGTTATTTCTTTTTCCGCATTATATTGTTTATAAGCCCATCACAATTGTTGAATACGACTTGATTGATCTTGAATATTGATATTTAGAATCGTCCAAGTACTCTCACGAAATAATCAGGTTCACAGACTTGTCTTTGTTTACATTCTGATTGTTAGAGAAAGAGATATAAGCCATTCATATAATTCCTGATTGAGAATCATTAAGTTGTAACTCTCGAAATTGTATTTGAGTTTAGTCCATACAGGTTGCCTAAGAAAAAGTTGGTGGTGTATTTTGGTACCACCCGCATTTTCAGTATATTTTTGCACAATTTTAATGATCATAGGGTAGAAAGAAAATAACAAAGAACATGACTCCACTTATTGGTAAGTATTTTTTTTCTTAGAGGAAAAAAAAGAGAAGTCTAAATAAATTTTTATAAATACCATGAGCACTTTCCTATTTATTTATTTTGATATATAAAACTTCTGCAAATTCATTGATGGCAAATCTAAAGTACATAGATACGAATTACATCAAGAATCAAAATTTGTGGAATTCATCATCAATAAGGATGCCTCTTACATGGGCAACAAACTCACACTAATTCGAGGACATCTCGCAAGCAAAGCCGGAAATGAAATAAGTACCAATGATGATCCAATCCTAAAGGTTCATAAAGAGTCTTAGTTGGGCGATCCCATATAGTTTAATTTCACTTTCGTTAAAAGATATGGATAACAAAAGGGCAACCAAGCAAACCAATCCCCAGTCTAGAGTAGGTACCCTCTGAAAATATTTAACTTGATCTCCTACTTTGGAAACGATGGAAGAGCTTGCATCAGCCTCTTCAATTCCAGGTTCTCGAATCTCACATCATTCAAGCATAGAAATGACGCAAATGCAGATATGATTCGGTATTCCCTTGTTTCCCGTATTGGTTATGTTCTTTATGCAGGATACGCCACTGATGTAACTGACAGATCAAATGGACCGAATTACACCTGTATCCAATCTCTTAATCCATGGGGAGGGTAAAGGTAAACCCCTCCCGCCTATTATTGTAGAAGCAGTACCTAGAAAAGATTAAATTTCTTCTTGAAGGCCTAGCCAAAAGGATGCCCTGAATAAAGATATTCAGGCTTTGCAGATAAGTTTTCATATATCAAGATAGGGTAGGGGTTTTGTAGTAACATTGGGACTAAAGCCCTACTACCGAACAACTCACACTTCTCCTACCAATGATAAATCCAGGCAATCACAAAAAGTGCTACTAAGTCCATAAGTTGTGATGAATTCACTAAAATGATCAATAAGACTATTAGATTTGAAGCGCATTTTTCAAGAGTTCTTATGTGTTTCCACACCCCGTTAAGACCTCGAAAAATGGGACCTTGGTAGGATTCATGTCTTTTAGGTTCTTTCTGTGAATCCGTCTGTTGGTTAGAGTACCAAGAGAAATCCTTTCCCATTGGACTGACTCTAGGGAAGACGAAGGATTGCCATGGTCCCCGGTGTCTTCTCAGCAGTGGATGATCGTTTAAAGGAGAAATAAATAGACTTCACGGTAGGCGGCATTTCAACTTCCATTTCTTTACTTACTATACACTTCGAGCTACCTTCTTCTTCATGGATTGCATGACTGGATACAAATGACAGTTTCGATAAGGAAAAGACAAAAAATTTAGAGAAGCGGCCTAATGCAAGAATGAAAGGACCGATTAAATCAGAAAGAAAATATTCTTCATAAGATGTAGAAGTTATACTATATATATATATATATATATATATATATTATTTTTTTTAATGGAAATCACATTTCAATTCATTCAAACCAAAATACTGATTACATGATTGCTTACAAGATTATCAAAAACACCAAAATACAAGATAGTCAGAACCCAAATACAAATTACGACACCAATTGCATGTAGATCGCGAAGAGAAAGAGCCATGAACCGCAAATACATCTGATTTTTGTAGATGCAGTAATGATGAATAATGGTGTGAACCGGAATCAACTTCGACCATTTAAAATGTTTATCTTCTTCAATATAAGATGCACCAAATAAAATGGAGTATTTTGCCCAAAATATTGTAGATCCAAACGAATCTGAATGCCCTAAATCCTTCTTGTTGAAGATGAATCTAAGGCGACGCCGTGCAGAATCGTTGATGTTCTTGATGATTCAAGAATAGCAAGCCAAAAAACACCATGGAGATTTGAAAGAATCGCTATTAGATCGAAGAAAAGATCGCTCAAATAGCGAAGAAATGTGTCCATAGACACCCAAAACAACAAAAATAAAACCTAAAAACAGAAACTAAATTATTTTTACTCATAACAAACTGAAAATCATTACTCAGATCCAACCTAAAAGACTAAATCTAAACAAGAAGAAGGAAGTTTTAAGGTTTTTTTAATTATAGATTCAAGTGCCCCAAATGTGGATAAGAGGATATTTCACCCATAACAAAAATACAAAAATATTATTTAATTATACTCCAGAAACTAAACCCAAGAAATAAACCTAAACCTAATCAATATTGCCTCTTCTTCTCTTCTTTTTCTCCATCGTCTCTTCTTCTTCTTCCTTTTTTTTTTTTGAAATTAATTAATTAACTAAAAATATTTATTTATTACAAGAAACTAGTTGGAAGCCTAGCAACAAGTTGGGCTCCAACACCTTTTTGAATAGCTATACCTAATCTAACGAAAAGAAAATTACCAACTTTTACATTTGCATCATGCCTAGCTATATAGTTCTTCAACCTTTTCAAAAACTCGATAGCTTCAATACCAAGTTCACCAAAAGTAGTAAAAGCTAGGGTACCAAAACTATAACCATTGGCATTACATACTTCAAGGTATTTAACCCGCTTACGCTCAATTGCTTTAGCCAAGGAAAGTCCCGGTGTAAAGGCTTGCACACCACCTCCAGCAAAGGGAGAAACCTCAGTCACATCAAAACAAATATCACGACCCTCTTCCCAATTGTAAACCAAGATATCTGCCGGCCTAGCATCACCACCATCACGAAAAAGGAACCCCAAAGCTGCTTCCAATTTAGAAGGTACACTAGCTCGATAACAAATATCCCCAAAAGTATCTCTAACAAGATCATGGCGAAACTTAATACCAACCTCACTAGCACAATGAAGCGCGTGATCACCATAAACATCCATGTATCTATTGCAGCAGATACAAGAACTGTTGGCAGCGGACAATGGGATGCCAAGTCTGTAGCTAAGCACAACACTAAATTGACGTGACCCAATTTTCTGTCCTAAACCATCAGCAGGAATAATAAGAAGAAAATCATGTGCATGTATAGTTTTGTTACACTGCCAAAGTACTAAATCTCTTCTTGACATACCAAAACGAGAGGGCATGTCCTCAGTCACAACTGCAAAATATTGAGCGCCAAAGTATGCATAGGATGGGGAAAATAACAAGATTGTAAAGCCGAGACGAAGAAACACCACTAACCCGAAGGAAATTGTCGAAAGCATTTTGATATGCTAAGCCTTTAACTGGAATGCTCGCACCTTGTAGGATGGTCTCCTGCAGTGGCAAAGTCTAAGAACAAGAAGCCAAGTAACAATACTACATGGTATCATACATGGAATAGATGCCTAGACCACCATCCCTAATAAGTAAGGAAGCAACCCTATGTTGTAACAAACCATACCCTGGACCATCACCAGTCACCAATTTTCTCATAAAATTTGAAAGATATTTATCAAAAACTTCCTGAGCATCCTTCACATAACAAGGTGCGGTAGTGCGCAAAGTAAAATACAGTTTAGAAACACCTGCGCAGTTTCGAAGCAGCATCAATTCACTCTGTGGATCATCCAACCTATGGACTGTATCCATTAACTGCATAGACTTGTGCACTCTGTCAAGTACAAGCTGTCTGCAAAAGGAAGCATCTAAACTCACGGGACCACCAAGAAGTTTAACACCCACAGATGGTCCACCTATGTCAGCGGGAAAAACATAGGTAGACGATTAATCATCGATTCTTCAACGACGATTAATCATCGATTTTTTTTTTGTTTTGTTGTTGTTGTTGTTGTTCTTCAACGGCGATTAATCATCGATTCTCCGCAAGTAATTACTTTAGTTAGGTAAAAATCGAAAACCCGCCTATTTTTGTTGCTTTTGATCGCATAAATAGGTTGGATTTGATCAAATTAGGGATTTTGAAATAGTTTCAGAATTACATACGGTTGGGAAATATTGGTTTTCCCAACCATAAATCAATTATACGGTTGGGAAAATATGAACTCCCAATCGTATTTAAACCTGGGTCTTTCTACTGTTGGGAGTTCCAACAGTTTATGGTAGTTACGGTTGGAAAATATAAACTCCCAACCGACCTGGGTTTTCTTTACTGTTGGGAGTCACAACATGGTAGTTACGGTTGGGAAAATTGGAGACTCCCAACCGTATGTTAAATTAAAAAAGAAAAATAAATTGATTTTGATTTTGATTTTCAAACCCCAACTATAAATTAGTCACTAATCATACTTAATTTAGTTAATCTAATTATTAGTACTAACTAATGGAGGATATTACCATTAACAAAATTAATATGTTAAAGGGTTTTGTAAATTACTATTTCATGACTCTTTTTTTTTTCCATTCAAATCAAATTAGTGATTACATGTTCGCTTACAAGATTAACAAAAACATCAAAATATATAAAAAATATCAAGATAATCAAAACCCTAATACAAATAAGGATATCAACTACAAGTAGATCGCGAAGAGAAAGAGCAATAAACCGCAGAGATACCCAATTTTTGATTATGTATAAGGGAGAGATGATGGTGTATTCCGGAAATAATTCCGACCATTTGATTTAATTGTATTCATCCTTGAAAAGAGATGCTCCTGGAAGGAATGAGTATTTTGCCCATAAACTTGTAGATCGAATCGTTGATGTTTTTGAATCAAGAGTAGCAAGCCATGAACCAGCCATCAAAGATCAAGGAACTCGCCCCACGACGACGAAGAAAAATTGCCCCGAAACGGCGAAGAAACATGTCAAAAGACACAAAAAAATGATTTAGAAACATCTTATTCAATAAACTATTACCTAAAATTACAAAAGAAAAAGAAATCCTTGCTCAGATATGGTCCAAAAGGACCAAATATGAGCAAGAAAGATGAAAAGACTAGGGTTTTTTAGAAGGGAAGAGAAAAGAGAGAAGTAACTAAAGTATTAAAATTGTTTCATGACTCTATTTTGTCATCTTGTGAGCCGTAAAAAACCAAAAATTTGGAGCCCTAAGAATATGATTTTTTTTTTCCTTTGAAAAAGAAGGAGAGAGGAAGAAGAAAAGATTTTTCCTTTGAAAGAGAAGGATGGAGGAAGAAGAAAAGAAAAAGGTATATATATATATATATATATATATATATATATATGCTTTTACGGGATTTAATACTGTATATTAAAATAAAATGATAATTATAGGGGTTCTCCTATACTAAGCATTTTTTTTTCTATTGCCATAAAATAGGTTATATTAATACTGTATATTAAAAGTAAATAATAATGTTACAAGACCATTATGCCCTTTTTAATTAGTTAAAGATTAGTGACATACCGAGCATGACATCCCACATATACACAAATTTCCGTCCAATAGTGATCAGCCAGTATATAAACAAATTACCCTTCAATAGTGATTAGACAACCTAGCAACATTAGGACCTATATTGTGTCACAATGGTGTATAAGAGCAACTGCAGTGGGCGACTAAACCCATTTATTTGGTCTCTGAACCAGGCGTAGCGGGACGGACCATTGACCAAATACCAGACTAAATGAACAGTGGGCGATTATATTTGGCCTGGGGACCAAAGACTAAACCCAAATATAGTCGAGCGGTGATATAGTTTACGCCCCAAAACCGGCGGTGATATAGTTTACGCCCACACCCGGCGTGGATATAGTTTACGCCCCACACCAGGCGGTGATATAGTTTACTCCCCACCTTTTTTTTTTTTTTTTTTTTTGTTAGGCGAACATTATATGTGATCCTGGTGTGGGGCGAACATTATATGTGATCCCCACACCAGGCGGACATTATATGTTCGCCCCATTTTTATTTTTATTTTATTTTATTTATTTTTTTTAGTCGGGCGGGGATAAAGTTTACGCCCCACACCAGGCGAACTTATACTCCCCGCTCGACTAAATTTACTCGCCACCCACTGCGTCACACGACGGACCAAACTAAAATTTGGTCTTTTTTTTTGGTCTTTGATCTTTGGGTTTAGTCGCAGCACTGCAGTTGCTCTAAGATGACAAGAATAATTTGACTCCAAATCGGATGCACTATCTCACTCAAAGATCACGAAGACAACCAAATAGCCATGACACAAGTATCAATCAGTCTACTCGTGAAGAAAATGATAATCGTTTTTCAATTCAAAATGTAAAAGGTCCATCCAAGAGAGAGAAGAGTTGGAAGCTAATTTCCTTATTATCGGCCGAGCGAAGCGGGAAGGAGGACCTTTATATACCACTTTTTCAGAAATCTAAGTGATCAATTACCACAAAAAGATTGAGAATGGTCCATCTTTGAAAAACCAAAATATCCCTCTCTTTTAGTCCAATTACTATAACTCTATTTTTTTTAGGGGTATAATTGGAAAGCAAACTTTAATATAACATATCTAAAAATCCGTACCTTGGAATTTTACGAATTTTATCTTGTTGGAAAGCTAATAAAAAAATCTATCCAACGAACACAAACAACAATATCAAATTTAGAGTTTTTACGAAAAATTCGGAGATATTTATCATTTTAGGCACAATTTTAGAAAATTAAATGTATATTCATCATGCAAACCACCACAAAAGATACATAATACTTTATGTAGCAAAATTTTGGTTTATGCATCAACTAATTTTCCGTCCAACTAATAAAACGATGTACTCCTCCGTTTCAAGAAAAATGATACTTTAATTTTAGGCACAATTCTCGAAAATTGAATGCATAGCCATTATGCAAACCACCACAAAGGATGCATAACACATCATGCAACCATATTTTGGTTTATGGATCGACTAATTTTCTGTTTCAGAAAAAGTGATACTTTCACATCCCGTTTCGGGAAAAGTGATACTTTCACTCCGTTTCGGGAAAAGTGATACTTTCGCTCCGTTTCGGAAAAAGTGATACTTCCTCCCCGTTTCGGAAAAAGTGATACTTTCGCCGGTTTTGAAAAGTTTCACTTTTTCCAAACCGGCGAAAGTATCACTTTTTGAAACGGAGAAAAAGTATCACTTTTCAGAAACGGGGTGAAAGTAATGTGACGAACCCCATGTTCGATTCTTTTTGGTCGGCCCTCCCACCGTGGCAACAGCGGTCGTACTAGTAACTTTCTCTTGAACATTCTAATCGTAGGGTTACATGTCTTATGGAAAAGCCATCAATATGATCTTAATTTCTTTAGTTTTTGTCCACAAATTAGCCATTGTCGACCTGACCATCTCTATAGTCCATGTGATTAGAAGCGTCAAAAATGGCCCCATGTATATATGCTTTTCAAATCAAAAATTAATGTTTGCTCTGCTTAATTATTGTGGGTGGGGGATTACTTACATAATCTGTGATTTGTTAGCTTATAATTGATGATATGGTGTCTTGTGACTATTAGTTGAGACTTGAGATCCTCACGTGCATTTTTGAACGTGTGGGAAGATATTTTTTAATAACGCCGCTCACACGCATAATTAATATGTGTAGGATCAGAATATCGTGACATCAATACTTCGCGAGATTAATAAAAAAACGACATTGCGAGGGAGTCACAGGGAAGTAAAATAAATGACGCAATGAATGACGACAGTCAGAACACGAGGAGGATATGAAAATATGGCGAAGTTTAATAGTGTCGCGAGATTGTATATTTGTACGCTTGCGATATTTCGCAAGCCACTCCCGAAAATAAAGGATAGCTTAGCTGTCATCCACTGTGTACTACCCTATATAAAGGGTTGAGTCAGTCTGTTGTGAGGGGGTTCTCTTTGAATTGTTAAGCAAGTCATTAGGAGAGAGAAAGTTTTAGAGTGATTGTAATTCTATAACTCATTTCTATTTCATATTGTAAAGACTCAAGTATTCAATCAATAGGAATCATAATCATTCATCTTAAAAATGTCTTAATTGTATATTCTAGTGAGGGGTGTAGTGTAGGATTTCCTGCAACTACAGTATGATTAGTAATGATTAGTTACCAGTAAGAACTTTTCCAAATTTATGACAAAGAACTGAACTTAATGATTAGTGATTCGTATGATTAGTTACCAAAAATTGAAAATTTTCTCTCGGTGGTAGTCGGAGGTGGTAGTGGTGGGCGGCGGTGGGAGGAGGTGGTGGTTATATATATATATATATATATAGGTGGTTATTAGGTTAGTTTTAAATTAAATTAGGTTAAGGATAGGTTAGTCATTTCCACACTTTAGGACACCCCTTATAACTATAGGGAAGGTGGCCTAATAAGACCATGGTCCCCCAAAAAAACCATGGTCCCCAAAAAAAATGGTTCATTTCTTTTGGCGGTGAACTCGGCAATTTGGCAATTGGTACCCCCAAATTATAAGAATCCTAATATGGGTTTTAAGGATTTGGTTTTAAGAGCCCACAAGATGACAGATAATAATCTAAAGACTTAAATGCCTAGACAAATAAATCTCCCACGTTAAATGGTGAGGAAACCCTCGCTTCCTATTGACCGAAATAGGTCTTTTTTGAATTTTGTGAAACGAGCGTTTTGGTGAGGACACTTGGCAACGTGTGATTGGTTTAAAAAGAATAGGAAAAAGATTAAAAACAAAGAAGCCAAATTCAATTGACAATATTTAGGTGAAGACACTTGACATCGTATGATTGGTTTAAAAATTACAAACTTAAAAGGAAAACCTAACTTACCGTGTGTGGAATTTATGGAAGTACTCTTTTTTCCAAATTAATATACAAAGGGGAAAAAAATCCACATATTCTCAACGAAAATAAAAGGAATAAATAAATAAAATCTGCACATATTCTCCACCTATTTAATGTATTTTCCCTGCCACACAAAATCAAAAATACATCGCCACGGGGCGGGGCGAAACTCAGCGCATACCAAATCAAAAATGCATCGCCACGGGGCGGGGAGAGCCGATATAGGCCATTTTTTTTATTTTGTGAAACGAGCGTTTTGGTGAGGATAATTGGCAACGTGTGATTGGTTTAAAAAGAATAGGAAAAAGATTAAAAAAATGGAAGCCAAATTCAATTCGGATATCATAATGTGACAATATTTAGGTGAGGACACTTGGAAACATAATATTATTTTAAAAATTACAAACTTAAAAGGAAAACTTAACTTACCGAGTGTGGAATTTTATGGAAGTCCAAATTCAATTTGGAAATCGAGCAACTACTATATTAGTACTCTTTATTCCAAATTAATATACAAAGGGGAAAAAAATCCACATATTTTCTGCGAAAATAAAAGGAAAAAATAAATAAAATCTGCACATATTCTCCACCTATTTAATGTATTTTCCCTGCCACACTAAATCAAAAATACAACGCCACGGGGCGGGGGGGAAACCCAGCGCACGACAAATCAAAAATGCATCGCCACGGGGCGGGGCGAGCCGAGCCGACATAAGCATTTTTTGAATTTTGTGAAACGAGCGTTTTGGTGAGGACACTTGGCAACGTGTGATTGGTTTAAAAAGAATAGGAAAAAAATTAAAAAAAGGAAACCAAATTCAATTTGGATATCATAATGTGACAATATTTAGCTGAGGACACTTGGCACGTATGATTGGTTTAAAAATTACAAGCTTAAAAGGAAAACCTAACTTACCGTGTGTGGAATTTTATGGAAGTCCAAATTCAATTTGGAAATCGAGTAACTACTATATTAGTACTCTTTTTTCCAAATAAATATACAAAGGGGATAAAAAATCCACATAATTTTTGCGAAAATAAAAGGAAAAAATAAATAAAATCTGCACATATTCTCCACCTATTTAATGTATTTTCCCTGCCACACTAAATCAAAAATACATCGCCACGGGGCGGGGCGAAACCCCGCACACACCAAATCAAAAATGCATCGCCACGGGACGGGTCGAAGCCCCGCGCACACCAAATAAAAAATGCATTGCCACCAAGTTAAAATATCTACACATATTTTTTTAACTATCCCGCGCACACCAAATCAAAAATGCAATATCACGGGACGGGGTAAAGCCCCCCTACACCAAGTTAAAAGCAAAAATATGCCCGGTGCGTAGCACGTGCACAAATCTAGTTTAGTTAATAACTAGAATGCCTGGATTAATTTGTGTTAATGGTTAGATTAACTAAATTAAGTAAGGTTAATGATTAGATAAGACTAATAATTTGAGTTATAGTTAGTGTTTGAAAATAAAAAATAAATAAGAAAAAGTTGGTGAAAATTGAACATACCGTTAGGTTTCTTAACCGTAAATAGGATACACGGTTGGGAGTTCATATTTTCTCAACCATAGACAAAATCAAGGTAACTTACGATTGGGGAAGTTTTGAATTCTTTATTAATAAAACTTAACATACGGTTAGGAGACCCAACCATAGAAGAATTCTACGGTCAAGAGTTCATATTTCCCAACAAATCGTTTACGGTCGGGAAATATTGATTTCTCAACCGTAGGCAATTCAGAAACTAATTTTTAAAACCCTAATTTAATCAAATTTAACCTTTTAATGCAATCAAAATCACCAAAAAAACGGTGGGTTTTTCGTTTCTTGCCATAATGTCATTACTGGCTGAAAATCGACGATTAATCGTCGTCGAAGAAGAAACAAGAAGAAGAAGAGGCGATGGAGGAGAAGAATAAAGGAAGACAAGGAATATGCGATTTGTATTTGTTTTGTTTTTGTTTTAGTTTTTGATTTTTAATTAGGTTCAAGTTAGTTATTAAAGGTAATTTGATTAGTTATTACATGGTATTTCTATATTTTATTATAAGTTAGGTCTCCGCCAATATAAATTTGGGACATTTGAATCCATAGGAGCCCTCAAAGATAAATTCTTAGGAGTTTTCCTATAATAGGCTTCAACTAAAACGCCATTTTTATAGTTTTAAAGCAATAGGGTGCAGTTCCAAAGGGGAGGTCATTGGTCAAGAAAGAAAGTGATGCAGAAAATGGATCAAAATGGTGGTAAAAATGACGGATTCAAGAAAATTTCTGATAAGAGGAAGAAACAAGAGAAACTAAATTCGAAGGAGTCTCAAAAGAAGAATAAATCTCTAGATTTGGTTTGGTCAGCAAATTCTATAGAAAGCGGTGAATTGGTGGAGAACTTGGTTTCTCTATACAACCCTTTCAAAGATTCCTGCATGCATAACTCGGAGACTGCTGTGATGGATACTCAAATGGAGAAAAGCCAGAAAAGAGATTTCATAATGGAAAACATTGATTCTGTGAAGATAAATTTGGGCACAGAAGTAAGTAATTTTTTCTACCACATTAATTAAATTTCTTAGAAGCATGAACACAAAAACTAGAATAGGAATGCTACACATTTATCAACCATCTTGCTTGGGTTATATGTATGGTATTGTCATATATGAATTCAATGTGTATGTCTTACATGAACTAGAGTATCTTGTAATGTCGTACTTTTGGCAATTTGTTAAAATGATAGCTTGGAATTGCCAAGGTTTAGGAAACATACCTACTATAAACAACCTAACTGATATTTTAAATCAAGAAAATACAGACTTAGTTTTCCTATAAGAAACTAAACAACAAAATAGCGAAATGATAATCATAATGCGAAAAGTAAATGTGTTTAATTTCTGGCTTGTCCCGCCTAGAGGAACTGCCGGTGGACTTTGCTTAATTTGGAAAAATACTTTGAATATAAATATTCTTGATTACGCTCATAGCCATATAAATGTCAAAATAATAAAATATAATAATAATATAAATTGGATTCAAACATGTTTTTACGGCAGTTCGTATGCTCCTCTTGAAGAAGAGTCTTGGAACATTATAAAGCAAATGTGGACTTCGGTCTCCTAGCCCTGGATTATAATTGGAAACAACAATGCGGTCCTTCATGAACAAGAGAAAAATAACATTCATCCTTTTAATCAAGGAGAAGCTACAATGTTTAGAAACATTATAAATAACTGTGGTCTTCTTGATCTAGGTTTCACAGGCTATACTCATACTTGGAACAATCATAGAACCGGATTAGAGTTCACGGAAGAAAGATTAGATAGGGCTTTGGTGAATAATGCGTGGAATGTAAATTTCCCGAATTCTGGTATTAGACATATGAACCCATTAACTTCTGATCATGTGGCCATTTTTTTAAATACCCATAATATATGGAATGACGGTCCAACTCCTTTTAAATATTTTGGAGATTAGATGAAACATGATGAATGTAAACCCCTAATTCTTGATTGTTGGAACAATTCTGTTCAAGGATCGCATGCTTTTAGTCTTGTTAAAAAACTAAAAAATGTGAAACATACTCACAATCCATGGAATAAACACACCTTTGGAAACATCAAAACAAACATAGAAAAGACAAAGAAAAAGTTGGATGAAACTAATAGAAGCCCGAACTATCTAGAAAAAACTTCTGATTTGTCTATTCTGAACAATGATCTCAAAAATTGGTATAGTATACTTGAAAAATTATGGAAGGATAAAAGTAGGGATCAAAATCTAGATTTAGGCGATAGAAATACGAAATATTTCCATAGTAAAGCAAAACAAAGATTCAGAAGAAATAGAATTGAAACTCTAAAAATGAAGATGATGACTAGCTTAATACTAGAGAGGACATTGCTGATTGTATCACAAAATATTTTAAAAATATCGGAACTACTGTTAATCCGAATATAGATAGAAACATGACAGCTTAAATATTCCCTGAATGTATAACTGCTAGTGATATTAGAAAAACGCTTTTTAGTATGAAACCAAATAAAAGTCCAGGTCTAGATGGCTTTCCCCCTATATTTTTTCAGCAAAACTGGGATATTATAGGAGACGATCTAACAAAAATGGTTTAAGCTTTCTTCAGAATTGGTCATCTGTTAAAGGAAATGAATGCAACTTTTATCTCTCTTATCCCTAAAACTATAAATCCCACAACTACGGCTGAATTTATACCAATAACCCTAGAAAATACTATTTACAAAATTATTTCTAAACTTATGACAAATAGAATGAAAGGAAGGCTAAGTAAAATCATATCTCTTTTTCAATTTGCTTTCATTCCAGGGAGACAAATTTCAGATAATATAACAATTGCGCATGAACTAATTCACCCTTTGAGAAGAAAAGAAGGGGAGAATGATCTTATGGTCTAAAAATCGATATGTCGAAAGCTTTTGATAGAGTCGCATGGAAATTTCTCATTGCCATTATGACAAAAATGGGTTATTCCGAATTTTGGTGCAATTAAGTATTTCAATATATTTCTTCAACTACCCTGTCACTATTGCTGAACGGTTCCCCAACTGACTTCTTTAAACCTTCTAGAGGTTTGTGACAGGAAGATCCTACATCTGCATGTCTCTTCCTGTTTTGTATTGAAGCCTTATCTAGAACCATTATCCATGCTGAATCGACTGGACTAACAAAATGAATAAAATTTTGTAAAAATGCCCCGTCGGTAAGCCATCTTTTGTTTGTTAGCGACTGTTTAATCTTTTGTGAGGCTAACAAAACTACCAGTACAAATTTAGTTAAAATGTTCTCTGATTTTGGCGAGGTTTCTGGGCAATTCATAAATCTTGGTAAGTCTGGTGTCTTTGTAGTCCTAAAACTGATTCATCCTTGAAATTAGAGATACAACAAATTTTAGGAGTTAAGGCTATCCCCTTAGATGATTCATATTTAGGAGCTCCTTTATTTACAAACAAATCAAAGATAAAAAGTTTTGAACAGTTAATAGAAAAAATTCTTAATAGACTGGTTGGTTGGAGTGGAAAAGAAATTAACACTGCTAGAAAATCTGTTATAATAAAAACTGTTACCTCTTCGCTAACTGTTTACCAAATGAATTGTTTTAAAATTCCTAAGAAAATATATAAAAAATTAAGTAATCTCCAAAAAGACTATTGGTGGGTGATGTGATTTTAAAAGTTGTTGTAGAGTGGTAAGAAAGATGTCGTTCCTCTCAGACTTGTGAAGGATTTTTTTAGATTCAAATAAAACTAGAAAACTCAAAGAAGGTTGTTATCAAGATTATAAAAAGCACCGAGACTCAGGATTCCACCATTGACCAATTAAGTGATTCAATCTAATCAATATTCATGCAATTCTTTGCGTTTGAAGTGATTCTAATTTATTGCCTCTAGTAGATTTTCGAAGTAACAATTGTATACATCAAGCATGAAACATCAAAAGTCTTAAACTAAGCATGCTCCATCAAAACGAATCACAACCATTCAATAAAAATCAATTTTCCAATATTAGATCCATGCAAATAATCATAAAAGAAATTGCAAATAAATAATTAAAATAGAAATATACCACTTTTCATGGAACAATGGCTTCCTCCGTCGCCTCGGCTAAGGGGTTTAGCTCCTCATATTAATCATTTGCTCAAAATACATGTTTATAGCCCAAAAGTTGATTAAAAGGATGAAAAATAATAACACAGACTGTTTGCAACAGTGTATCGGCGTTACAAAGCAAATGTTACAATGGAACCAAGTAGTAAAACCGTTGTAAACACCGTTGCTTTGTCGCTGATTTTAAGACCCCTAAAACGACCTTCTTCAATGGCCTTTTGTTCTTCGTGTTCTTCAAAGCAGCAGCAAAAAAAACCCGATTTACGCAACTTTGATTTCTCGGCTCTGTGGTGTTCTAAACTTCCCCTAACTTCTTCTAAACTTCAATACCCTTCTCTGGGACTCGAGCACACCTTTTATACACCTCCAAACCCTCCAAAACCCGATTAAATTTCTTCCTTTCCTTTCCGTGCAAATCACGGCAATAATCTCTCTGCCGAATCAATTTAGGCGTTTCTGGACCCTCCAATTCTTTCCAAACTCCTTATTAGGTAAGTAAGTATGTTAGGGAAGATTATATGCGATTTAGTCTCCCTGAATCTTCCAAAATCAGGCCAACAGAGACCAGTATTTCTTTCACCTCTATTTTGCTCCAACTCGAGTTCCAGCCCAATTTGATCGATTGTAACACTTGTACCAGGCCTGTTAGGCTCTAACAGGTCCAGTCCAACAAAATCCCGCGATTGAATCTCTCTAATTCACGACCAAAAACTCAACCCTAAATCTGTTTCCGTTGCACATGTTTTCCCGCCAATTTGAAATTTGAATTTGGGAAGAAAGGTGGTCTCCTCCTATCCAGAGTGGGGGTGCGAATAACAGCTGCCTTGGGGTGTCTTGAGGGTGCCCTTAGTAATTTGGGTACCCCTTATCCATAGTGAGAGTCCGAATAGTAGGTGTCCTCCGGGTGCAACTTTTCGAGCCGATTTTTCCAAAAATGTTTATTGGCCAAAAATACCTACACACACATAAAACACCATAATAAGTACAAAAATGAGCACTATCAATATAAAGAATCGAGAAAAATTAGACACAAAAATGTGTCTATCAAATACCCCCAAACCTATTATTTGCTAGTCCTCGAGCAAAAACAAAATAAAAACAAAATCCTAACTCACTGTCGCAGGCATCGTCGATTGCATTTAGCGTATGCAATAAGCCTTTAAACCCCTAGGTGGCCCTAGTGGCCGAGTTATAGTCTCGGGAGGGTTTACCAGAGGTGTACCCACAAAACCTTTATACTCCAGACCCTAACTATCTACGCAAAACCTTGGAAGGAACTAAAAAATCTCCTTGGTTGGCATACTTATTGACTACAAGAGAAAGTACCCTGATGCGAAATTCCAATTGCTGTACACGAGTTTGCACTCAAGCATACTAAAATTCATATATAAGTCACAGAGCTCTACTCAGATAGTCACACTATGGGCATCAATACCCTGAGTCAAAACTAATCACATGGATAGATCAAGAAGATGGATATAGAGGAAAACATAGATGGTTTTGATGTTTACTAAGTGAATGGTGTTTCCCTATATCCATGTCTCGAAGGCCTCCGCCAAAATGAACCTATCCTAATGGATCGAGATACTAGTTCGGACTAATATCAACACACCGGCATATACAAGGGAACCAAAGTGGTCGATAATCCTAACTCTAGGTCAACACAACCGGCATATACAAGGGTTCCGGTGGTCGACTTTATTGAATTTATTAGGTTGGTCGATGGTCTCGGTCTCACTTTTTTTTTTAATACTATTTTTTTTTTTTTTTTTTTTTTTTTTTTTTTTTTGTATCTCAATCACTCTAATTCACCCTAGCATTGGTAACAACTTGATTCGTGGGCCCCACCTAATCACTTAGAGAAACATAGTTTAAAAAGAACAAAATAAAATAAAACAGAAGTGAAAAGGACTCAACGAGATATGGTGAAACTATCATGTTATTTCTAACACCTGAGCTCTGTGCTTTTATTAATAGACTCTTTAGATGTTGCCATCTAATCAGATTGGTTCCTCAAATCCTACAACCAAAATGCTTCCATCCACTTAGATTGGTTAGTGCCATCCTTAATAAGCATAAATTTCTAGGCTCTGGAGTTTATTAATGCAACTAAAAAGTACTCAATCACTCTAATTCACCCTAGCATTGGTAACAACTTGATTCGTGGGCCCCACCTAATCACTTAGAGAAACATAGTTTAAAAACAAAATAAAATAAAAACAGAAGTGAAAAGGACTCAACGAGATATGGTGAAACTATCATGTTATTTCTAACACCTGAGCTCGTGCTTTTATGAATAAACTCTTTAGATGTTGCCATCTAATCAGATTGGTTCCTCAACTCCTACAACCAAAATGCTTCCATCCACTTAGATTGGTTAGTGCCATCCTTAATAAGCATAAATTTCTAGGCTCTGGAGTTTATTAATGCAACTAAAAAGTTTCTCCCATACCCCCAAACTTAAATCTAACATTGTCCTCAATGTTCTAAAGATAAAATTAAAAGCATGACCAAGGAGAAACTGTTACCATTTGAAGTAAAAGAGTTAAGGAAAGATATTACCGTGTCGCATGAATATTGGGTTACCTCCCAAGAAGTGCTAAGTTTAAAGTCTTCAGCCAGACTAAGAAAGGATTAGTCACCTTATAAAATCATAAAGTAATAGCCGAAATATTTGTGGGTCATCAAAACAAAATAGAGCTATCACAAGTAAAAGGAATCTGCAACCTGCCAAGAAAATGAATAAATAAAGCACACCCTTGTCTAGTTTCCTGTTTAAGACAACTACATCTAGCTGTGGTTCAGGTTCAGGTTCTATAACTGGGTCGAGATAAAATATTTTCATGTCTTGGAATTCCTCAAAGCTAAGATCCGGTTTAGGTCGTAAAGTCTGAAAAACTCAAATAAGAACTTAGAAGCACATAATAATAACCCGAATAATTGCGGATCCTTAAAGTCAATCGGGTTTTGACTCACACAATTGACCACGATGAAACGCGGCAGTCAATCTTACGCAAATATGTCGGTACTAATTTCCTAAAGTACTTAGGTTTAGTCTCAGAACTTAATAACTGACACATTTGAAACTCATAAGTTCCCACAATTGGTTGAAAAATATTTGGTGGGAAAACAAAGTCAATCTAGGTATCATGCTTTCTGAATAAACCACATCAACCAGAGGATGGGTTTCTAACAACCGAATCCTTTCTATGAAGATACTCTTGTGAAATGGTAGAGGCATATATTCCAAGTCCACCCCCAAACTTAGAATTTTGGGTGTCTCCAAATAGACTAGTCACAATATTCCTAATTTCTAGACTATCAGATTCCTGAAAAAGGTCAATTGCTTTATCTAAGTTATAATCAGGTGGTTCATCCTCTAAATGCATCTGATCCGTACACAAAGTAGGACTTATGTCCTTAATATCCTCTATGGTCCATCCTAAAGCTTCCTTATTGTCTTGAAGCACGGTCACTGGCCTACTCTCCTGATCACTATCCAAATCTAAGCTATAATAACGGGAAAGTCTCGGATGGGCCTAAAAATGCATAGTTAGGGTCCAACTTAGGAGGCTCTTCTAAACAAGATAATGGTTCAAACCTAGCTTTCCATGTATCGGTATCTAACATAGGAATAGAATCCAACAGAGCATTTACTTGTTCAATGTTGCTATCATCGTCGAAATCCATGCTAAAATGGGCTAGACAACTCTCTAATGGATCTTCCGATATGATGTTTGGTAATGACTCTTGAACTAAGGTTCCTATCATGTTCACCTCATCAATGCACGTGTCATCTAGCTCAGAATGCAGCTTATTGACATTAAAAATGTTCAACTCAATAGTCATATTACCAAAAGTTTGATTCATAATACCATTTCGACAGTTTATGATCGCATTAGACGTAGCTAAAAATGGGCGACCTAAAATCACAGTGTATCGGTTCTGCGGGTCAGGACAGGTTGGGTATCTAAGACCACGAAATCCACAGGATAAATAAACTTGTCGACCTCAATAAGAACATCTTCTATCACACCACGAGGAACTTTAACAGACCTATCAGCTAACTGCAGTGTTATCTTGGTAGGTTTCAATTCACCAAGTCCTAGCTGTAAGTACACATGGTACGGCAGTAAGTTCACACTAGCTCCTAAGTCAAGTAAAGCTTTATCTACCCGATGTTTTCCTATCGTGCAAGCAATGGTAGGGCAACTGGGTCTTTATATTTAGGAGTTGTGTTGTTCTCGAATGATCGAACTTACATGACTAGCTAAAAAGGCTTTTTAGGGACACTAAGCTTGCGCTTTCGCGTACACATATCCTTAAGGAATTTGGCATAATCCGGAAGTTGCCTAATTGCTTCTAGTAACGGAAGGTTTATGGTAACTTTCTTAAAAACCTCCATTATGTCATTAAAGTTGGATTCATTCTTTGTTGGTACTAATAGCTGTGGAAATGGGGCTCTAGGAATAAAATAGGGCCTCTCAGGAGCCGAATTGACATCATCAGAGATTTTATCAGTCTCCTCAACTATGGATGGTCCTGAGGGGTGAACTACAGTATGCTCACTATCGGGCATGGTTACCTGATTGTCTACTACTCGCCACTCCTAAGGGTTCTAACCGAATTCAACCGATGTGATGGTTTTTCGCCTACTTCATGAACTCCTCTAGGGTTTGTTTGTGTTTGACTAGGAAACCTACCTTTTTCTCTCAAAAATTCATTTATCAGACCAACCTGGGTTTTTAACTCGGAAATAGCCTGACTATTTTCTTGTCCTATGCCGTTACTAGCTTGTAGACTTTGTTCTAAAGTGATAGCTGAAATTTTGTAGTTTGCTGAGTTAACAAGTTGAGAGACTCCTCTAAGCTTAGGATTTTCTTATCTGACTGATTCTGAAACTGAGTTGGTCCTGAAGGATTCTTAGTATAGCCAAGACATGGGGGAGCATTCGAATTACTAAACTGACTTTGATTCTGGTCCTTAGACCATGAGAGGTTCGGATGGTTTCTCCAACCAGGATTATAGGTTTCTGAATATGGGTCAAATTTCTGACGGTTATCAAATCTAGTGTTATTATTATAAAGAGCATTGGCTTGCTCTTCAATAGTTTGGCCTTCCCAAAAAGGCTCTACTCTACCACTAGTGTGACCCAATTCTAAAGCTTCTAACCTTAGCTATTGCTGCAATTTTGGCATCTGATTCAAAGCTTCCTTCTATCCTATTAACGTTTCCTCTTCCTAGAAGAATTGTTTTCTTGGGTTCCCTACTATTTTCCCATTGCTGGGTCTTTTCGGCGATTTCATGCAAATATGTCATCGCCTCATCAACTGTTTGGTTTTCAAACCCACCTGTACACATAGATTCTACTGTGGTCGTAGTGGAATAATCTAAACCCTCATAAAGGATCTGAACTAACCTAAACTTTTCTAAACCATGATGAGGACATTGGGATAATAAATCATTGAACCTTTCCAAATACCTATACAAAGATTCTCCCTCCTGTTGAGAAAACGTGCAGATTTGCGTCCTAATAGACGATGTTTTGTGCCTAGGAAAAAACTTGTTCAAAAAAGGCAGATGTAAGTTGTTCATATGTTTCAATTGAACCAGAAGCCAAACTATATAGCCACGATTTAGCTTTATCTTTCAAGGAAAAAAGGGAATAACCTGAGTTTCAAAGCATCATCATCAAGGTTTCTAATCTTTAGGGTACTACAAATTTCCTCAAAGTCCCTAACATGAAGATAGGGGTTTTCATTTTCTTTCCCTAAGAAGATTGGGAGCATTTTGTAAGGTCCTGGTTTAAGTTCATAAGTTGCTTCCGTTTCAGCTAACCTGATACACGAGGGACGAGTAGTCCTAGTCGGGTTCAACAAAGCTTTCAAAGTTGCATTTCTGGCACTATCGGAATATTAGGGATTGTCTCCTTAAATTGAGGTTCAAAAACGGACTCTTCAAAAATCGGACTTTCTAAATTGAGGTAATCGAGACGCTTAGAACTACTAGGTTTCTCTTTTACAAATCTACCTAGGGCGTCTCTTTTACGTTCAGGCATGCAAAAGAATAAGGAAGGGGATTCTATGCAATCACAAATCAAGGCCGACTCAACCAAAGCAAACCTAGAGATTTCTAGCAAATAAAAAGCATGATGGCTCCACTTAGATTGTTTCTAGACCAGCTTCTAATCCTTCGAAAGGGAATTCGTTACAATTTAAGAAAACACCTCTGGAATCAATCCAAGTCAAAGTAAGTTGAATAGAGGCGAGGGAAGCTCGGTGGAGCTTTGATACCCAAGGCCTCACCGGAATCACAAGGCGGCGCAGTCACGCATTCAACTCACAGAAACCTTCATGAACTTCAAAGTGTGCTTAAAAGAGTAACCAATATTTTTCGAATGACTTTCCTATTAAGCTCGTTACCCTATTGGTATTGTTCTAGTCAAAATTTTAAGGCTTAGGTTCGCGTAGGTTACGTGTTCCTAAGGCGGGCAAGAAGAGAACGGTGATGAAATCCGAACCCTTATCTTGTATGGACAGACCTTGCCCTTTAATAGAAAATTAAAGCAGCCGTATTCAAGTCCTCAGCATATATGCAAACGAAGGAGTCCAAAGAACTCGCCGATTGGGAGATTCGCGAGTGTTTAGAATCTTACCTCCCGTTCCAGACGGGGGATGAATCGGTTGTAGTCGACTCGGGCCACTGACTCCTATGTCAGTGTACGAACCCAAGGTGCAGAGACAATATCGTAATTGTCCTCCTTCTCTGCAAACAGTTTATATTTAAGACTACCCTTCTTTAGGGTTTTAAAATAATGTCCAAAGTCCCAAAAATGTCCAAAAAGTCCAAAAATAAAAAGAAAAATTACAAAAATAATTATAAACCCTAATATAATTTTCGAAAAACCCTAAAAAATAAATAAAAATAAAAATCTTTTTCTTTTCCTCGTTTCTTTTCGCTTTGTCTTTGACTCCAAGTCTTTAATTATTCACCAAATCTTTGGCTCAGCTTTCTTTTCGATCCGAGATCCAAAACCTGTAACCACAAGACAAATACCCAAGAAAACGTAAAATAGAACAAAAGAATAAAAACCTAAAAAAAAATAAAAATAAAAAATAAATCTAAAACCTAACCTAAACACAAGTCCGCGTCGGCGGCACCAAAAATTTATGTGATTTTAAAAGTTGTTGTAGAGTGGTAAGAAAGATGTCGTTCCTCTCAGACTTGTGAAGGATTTTTTAGATTCAAATAAAACTAGAAAACTCAAAGAAGGTTGTTATCAAGATTATAAAAAGCACCGAGACTCAGGATTCCACCATTGACCAATTAAGTGATTAAATCTAATCAATATTCATGCAATTCTTTGCGTTTGAAGTGATTCTAATTTATTGCCTCTAGTAGATTTTCGAAGTAACAATTCTATACATCAAGCATGAAACATCAAAAGTCTTAAACTAAGCATGCTCCATCAAAACGAATCACAACCATTCAATAAAAATCAATTTTCCAATATTAGATCCATGCAAATAATCATAAAAGAAATTGCAAATAAATAATTAAAATAGAAATATACCACTTTTCATGGAACAATGGCTTCCTCCGTCGCCTCGGCTAAGGGGTTTAGCTCCTCATATTAATCACTTGCTCAAAATACATGTTTATAGCCCAAAAGTTGATTAAAAGGATGGAAAATAATAACACAGACTGTTTGCAACGGTGTATCGGCGTTACAAAGCAAATTGTTACAATGGAATTGTTACGATGAAACTGTTGTAAACACTGTTGCTTTGTCGGTGATTTTAAGACCCCTAAAACGACTGTCTTCAATGGCCTTTTGTTCTTCGTGTTCTTCAGCAGCAGCAGCAAAACCCGATTTCTGCAACTTTGATTTCTCGGCTCTGTGGTGTTCTAAACTTCCCCTAACTTCTTCTAAACTTCAATACCCTTCTCTGGGACTCGAGCACACCTTTTATACACCTCCAAACCCTCCAAAACCCGATTAAATTTCTTCATTTCCTTTCCGTGCAAGTCACGGCAATAATCTCTCTGCCGAATCAATTTAGGCGTTTCTGGACCCTCCAATTCTTTCCAAACTCCTTATTAGGTAAGTAAGTATGTTAGGGAAGATTATATGCGATTTAGTCTCCCTGAATCTTCCAAAATCAGGCCAACAAAGACCCGTATTTCTTTCACCTCTGTTTTGCTCCACTCGAGTTCCAGCCCAATTTGATCGATTGTAACACTTGTACCAGGCTTGTTAGGCTCTAACAGGTCCAGTCCACCAAAATCCCGCGATTGAATCTCTCTAATTCACGACCAAAAACTCAACCCTAAATCTGTTTCCGCTGCACATGTTTTCCCGCCAATTTGAAATTTGAATTTGGGAAGAAAGGTGGTCTCCCCCTATCCAGAGTGGGGGTGCGAATAACAGCTGCCTTGGGGTGTCCTAAGGGTGCCCCTTAGTAATTTTGGTACCCCTTATCCATAGTGAGAGTCCGAATAGTAGGTGTCCTCCGGGTGCAACTTTTCGAGCCGATTTTTCCAAAATGTTTATTGGCCAAAAATACCTACACACACATAAAACACCATACAGTAGAACTTCGATAAATTAATAGCCTTGGGACCGGAAAAAATTATTATTTTAGCGAAGTTATTAATTTATCGAGTTAAAATTTAGCCTGTACAAGCCTAGTTGGGACCAAAGAATTTTATTATTTTAGCGAAGTAATTAATTTATCGAAGATTAATTTACTGAAGTTCTACTGTAATAAGTACAAAAATGAGCACTATCAATATAAAGAATCGAGACAAATTAGACACAAAAATGTGTCTATCAGTGGGGAAAGAATGAACAAGGAAAAAAAAGGGGTCTATCTAAAATCTTTGGAGTCTGCATTTGTAGGTCTCTATACGGGGGGGGGGGGAATGGGGTTTCAAAATTTAGAAAACTTTAACCTTGCCATGTTGGCAAAAATTGGGTGAAGGTTGAAGGAAAATACTGATTCTCTTTGTGCTAAGCTCCTAAAGGCTAAATATTATCATAATACTGATATTCTCCATATGAAAACTAAACCAAAATAGAGAGACAGTTGGGTTTGAAAGGAGGTAGAGGGACTAGGATTAATGTATAGAACGATTACTGGATTCCATAAATCAATCCTCTCATCCAAAAACCAAGTAGGGGAGCTAAAGATATAACAACAGTGAGCCAACTGACATCGATGTGAAAACATGGGACATGAACAATATGAGAAAATTTTGATATCAAATTTGCTTAAATCCAACTTTAACGCTCTAATCAACTGAAATGTTTCTCTGTTTTTTGAAATTTTTCTTTTTTTTTTTTTTTTTTTTTTTTTTGAAAATAAAAGGCAAAATAAAAGACCAAAAACCTAAATGCAAAATAAAAGACTTAAAAACTCTTAGATGCTGCACCCCCAAACCTAAATCGAAATCATATGTAAAAATTCTAAATACCACATACCGCAGAGAACTATGCCGATAAGAGAAAAGTGGGAAGAGATTTCCTCTTAGTTAAGGCAAAAAATAGTTAACAAGTCCTAAAAAGTCGGGTTAACCCAAAAAAATAATGTGAGCGAAAATGGGATTACGTGGGAACGATTTATCGTGGGAAAGTTTTTTATTTGAGTTGCTGTGGGCTCTCTGCTGAAACCCATGATTTGTTGCAAACACAGCACATGACAGGAGTCCATCAGTTGAAATTTGGAAGAAATTTGGCTTCCAAGTTATGTTCCTCATAGGTTAACAGTGCTCGCAAATGAAATATCCTAGCAAATAATAGCGATGACACTAGGTTTTAAAGATGTGCCTTTAGGCCGGGTAGAGCATGCCATTCTTATAAATAACTTGTTTTAGTTGCAGCTCCTTGTCTTACTTTGCAATGAGGGCTTTGCACCTTTTCCCACTCCTCGATCTCTAACATATCTTTTCCATGGTTAGACAGCCCTAGCAAAGAGTACTGTAACTCAACACCAAAGTTTAGTAGTCGGTTTGGGATAAGCCATAAATGTTTAGTATCACAAATTAAATGAGCAAAAATGATGCAAAGAATAAAGTAACATTTATAAAAGGTTAACAAAGAAGTTACAAGTTACACTAAACTACACTAAAAAGATGACTCTAAGATACTAAAAAACAAGTTTCAAATCAAGGTAAAGTTATATTAAATGAAGCAAACATAGAAAAATTCGAGGGCTAATAAAATAGTATACAAAATGAACAACTTGATAATAACTTGTAATAAAGATGATTGGATAAAAATTCCTGTGGTTGTTAGATTACACCTCATAACCCTATGCTAAGGCAAAACACACTCCATTCATGTCTTGTGCCTCCCTTTCTCAAGGCCTCGTGTAAAGAAATTACTTCTATCACAAGCTTATTTGGTTTGTTAGCTAATTAATTACTTCTTATTTCAAACTTACTATCATAGAAATAAAACATAATTGGAACAATTTAAACTACAAATTAACACTACAACTTTTGACTCAGGCATGAACTCCTAACAAACACAAACACCTTCTATTTATACATCTCCAAAATATCCCAAACCCTAATTTCTTTGAAATTAAAACACAAACACTCACCCATGCTAACTCGCCGCCGATCTTGGATGCTCGAGCACACCGCTGGTGTCAAGTATGTGGACCAAAATACTGGGTGGAGAGGAGGAGAAATGTAATTAGGGTTTTTGTGTGAAATAAACTGTATCCTTAAAATAAATCTAACTTGATCGTTTGAAGATGAAGTAGAAAACTAAAGGTGGGTTAATTTTACGTACTTCATTTATGTACTAAAAAACACAAAATTAATTAATACAAATATTTATTCTTGAAAACAAGGAAAATCGTAATATGGGATAAATTCTAAAATGCCAATAAAAATGTGTATAAATATGCACTATTTGGATTGGATTTGGAAAATTCCTAGTACAAAAGCTAAATGTTAAAACTTTGCCTAACCAAATTCCTCCTTATCTCGCCAATGAACACCAAATAGTGGCAAAATCAGAAACAAAAGCCACAAATGATGGACCTTATTTGAGATAGCACATTCTACGATTAACTAGTAAAGTTGAACCATAATAATCAACCAAAATAGCAATTGTTTTGCATCTCAAAACAGGCCATGTTGAGGAATCTCTAACATATCGTTTTTATGTTTACGTTTGTACAACTTTACCAACGCGCACCAAACAGTTTTGGATGCACTTAAATTTTAGCAATTTGTGTATTCATATGTTTCATCCTCAAAATACAATAAACCGCTAAACCACCAAAATTCAATCAATTTAAAGGAAAATAAATCTAACTGTTGAAATGAAGTCATAATACTAAAAACAATCAATTTAGAGGATCTCCACAAATAAGTACGGTAAATTTTCATGTTCACAAAACATAATTCCTCCAAAAAAATCAATTGGACATATCAAGCAAGAAATATAACTGGAAATACCACTAAACACACTTCATAAAATGGAATCAAATTTGAATGTTGCAAAGGACTCCCAAGAAGTATCAAACAGAAAATCCAAAAAGAAAAAACATTTCTTAGAAAAATCATAGCCAAAGGACTCCGGCAAGAAGTAACAAAACAAAAAAGCCAAAAAGTACGTTTCCTTGGAATTCGAGGATCAAATGAACACTTTAAAGACCAATTAATAGTATGCTTCTAAAAACATCATCCTCATTGAAAAAATAAAATATAGTGCTTTTAGTTACACTTTGCTAAAAATAAACAACGCAAAGAAAATTAGTGGTGAAAGAGGAAAATTTAATGCCATAGAGAATGTTTAAATTTAATATCTTTTTAATGTATTCCAAACAAATGATTGGCTAAGTAAAACAGAGCACATCATTTGGCTTTATGCATTTTTAATAAAATGAATTTGATAGATAGTGACTTACAACAAAAAACCAAAATTCCCATTCAGGAAAAATTATGTGGCTCTTCATGTTTCTTATGGTTTCTCCATCACCTACAAACGATAAAAAATAAATAAAGCTATCCTTGAAAAAATAAATCTAACGTGTTCCACCAAAAAATATGGGTTTGAAGATGAAGATTAAAAACATCGATGCTATACCCAATGATACAAAATCGCCTCATCTAAAACTTTTGTTTTTAAACACAAATGAAAACCCCAAGCACACATAAAAATCCTAATCCTAAAGAAAAGCAATTACAAAGTAATAGAGATTTCAAACTTTAATAAGATATCTAGAGAACTAAAGAGAAATAGTTCAAATTTTGGCTCATTTACCCAAAAAAGTTCTCGAAAGTTCTAGTCATTCCAATTGTTTTGTAAATCTATTTTAAACACATAAAATTAAATTGTTCCTAAATCGTGCGTGCAAGAACCCGTAATTCAACTGGAATCGAAAGAAACACCGAAAGCTAGAGAAGTACTTTTCATGTCACTAATCACCGAATATGGTAAAGGTAAAGTTAATTTTACAAGAAATCGATAACAAAAAATTCCCGGATAATAACAAAGACTCGGAATCAAATTTGGAAGCTGAACTTTTAGTTAAAACTTTTGTATGGAAATACATCAATGGTGGTGAGGAATCTCAACATATCTTTACACCACAACTTTTTGGATGTACTACTTTTCATGATTGGGCTAATAGAAATAGTTTTGTGTTGCAAAATCCAGATGTGATTGGGTTTTTAGAAGGGAATAACAAAATAGTGTGGTTACGACGAATAGATAGTTAAATTTATAAATAGCTTTTCTTCAATTGCAGCCTCGAGTTACAATATTTTCAAACTTTATATTACAATCCTACGAATGATGACTGTCTGAACATATGTACTCCTAATAACATAAATATGGGAACAAAAATGGCTTACAAATTCAGTATAGCCCTGACTATGATGAATCCTACTTCTTTTTCTGGTATTGGTATTACACTAACAGATTATGCAGGTTACACAATTGAAGTCAGGGGAACTACCTTCAACCGCAACACTAGAGAGGATTTAAAAAGAAGAGGAGCAGAAACAGCTTTTCACTGGGCAACAAAATGAAGTGGTCATGAAGTATATTTCTAAAGTGATTCCTTGCCTACTTTTATGCTGCTTAAAAGAATGTATGTTGAAGCTAGGAAACTTAGATATTCTATTAGCAATGATTTTCAAGGAAACAATCTGAAACTCATTAATTTTAAAATTTCAGAATTTATGTTATCTACTAGATTTAGTATAATGTGGGCAGCTAACACAACAACCTATTGTAATATTTTCAATCTCCAAAACAGTTGGAAATGAGAGGAACTAGGACATCTCGTAAACTTTTTCAATTCTCAGTATTTCAATGACAATATATCATGGTCGAACCCTATTCCTATCATGGTTAGAACCTTGAATGTGTAATGTTAGAGGGTATCTTCCTCTTGTTTTATGAAAAAAAAAAGAGAGCAATAGGGTGCAACTTTTCTAACCAGTCACGATTGATGAAGTAACTGACGATTTATTATTAGAAAGATACTGCTTAGCTTAATATTATTCTCTTTTACTTAAAATAAAAAATATCCATTGATTTTTATATTTTACCATTTATCATAGTTCCAATACTAGATCAGGTTAGCTCTATCATGATGATACCTAAACAACATAAATAGGGATATAATGCTAAAATTAACATTCCACCTATCTAGTACAAGAAAAATGTAATATTCCGCCTCTATAATAAGGACGGAGAGAACATTTCGGAAATAGTATGTCGCTCATTGTATGAATGAATGCGATAAGATATAGAATCATGGGTGGAGTAGGATTGACTACGAAAATGGGCAAAATCCGTTAGCGACACAACATGCGGAGTATAAAAATAGGTATTGCATCACAAGGGCGACTTTTTTTATTTCCTCGTTACGAAGAAAAAGATAAACGCGTAGTACTCCTCAATCTCTATATATAACATATATACATAACATAAGCATTATGGTAAGGTCCCCTTCGACATTTCTATCATTTTTCAAGTTCTGGTAACTACACCGGTGTTTTATTCCAGTTGTTTTTGGATTCTTTGGAGAAAAAGAAATTGTTGAATCTTTGAAACAAATTACAACTTTTAGTATTGATACTGACTTGGGCATAGAAATTATGGTATCAATTTTATCTTGGGTTGCTGCAGCAAGTAAAAGAGTGCATTTGAGATTTGTAAGTTAAGTCCTCACTAATAAAGAAAGTATTTTTTTTTTTTACAATTTTCTTTTTCTTTCCTTTTCTACGTCCGGTAGACTGTCAATACATTTTTCTCTCTCTAATAGGTATTTTCTTCGATAAAAAAATAAATTAGTGGGTAAATATGTGTTTCGGTTTCTCCGAAATCATATTCATGCGTCAAAACAAAAAAAACTAACAAAGAAAAAAGTTAAAGATACTTATCGGATTGGGTTGATCGAGACGAGGTAATCCTCTTTCCTTAAAGACAATTTATCCCTGCATATAGTGCTTTCGGTTTAAGGATGTCATCTCCCAAGATACAACGATCATGCCTTGTAGAAAACAACACCAAAATTTCTACTCGGCCGACGAATATTAACATTTACTGCACTCTTAAATACGACTATGACTCTTGACATAAAATTTTATTTTTTTTCTTCTCAAAAGTATTTTTAAAAAAAAAAATCGATAAAGAAAGAGTTTATTGATCAAAATTGGAGAGGGTATAAAAGGTTTATACCACTTTATAAAAAAATAAAAAATAAAAAATAAAAAAGTAACATCCTACTTCTCTGGTTATAAATAATCAAAATACATTTTTGGCCAACTTGTCATAACATCCTTGAAAGTTGGAGACTCTAAATTTCTGAAGACTAAACAAGTGAAAAACATATACTTTCTATTGAATTGCAATCTCAGAACTTTCCTTGCTAGCAAAAGCTCTTGCATTCCTTTGCAACCATATACTCTAAGCAATAGCCACTGAAACCATACTCTAAATCTGAAATGTTGTCTTGAAGGCATGGAAATGTTCCAAGAAAACATAAAAGAGAAAAAGTCACCTGGCATTGTAAAATTCAGATTCAACTTCTCCTTTAAATAATCCCACATCATTGTAGCAAACTCACAATGCAAGATCAAATGACTAACAATTTCATCTTTGTCACAGAAAAGACATCTTTGAGGTTATTGATGCCTCTCCTACTTAGCATATGTCTTGTTGGCAGACTGTTATGAGAAACTCCATCAGAAAAATCTTACTTTTTGTGGCAACTTCTACTTCCAACTATAAGTAAAGACGCTTGTTAGATTTTGATTAGTGGGTTAAGTAATTAAATAACCATAAGTTGACTTTACAGAGAACTGGCCGTTCGATCCATTGACCATTATATAACATCTTCTGCTTCCTTGTTGAGAGTGATGAAGGTTCAACATCTTTGCAAATCTTTGAACTCTCTTCTTGCAACTGCATTAGTCTTCTTGGTAAAGATAGCTTTCAAGATGCATCCTCCTCTACATATATCTCTGCTATGCTCTTACTTTTTGCTCTATAGACAGTAAATAAATTTGGATACTTTTGGTATAAAGGAATATCAAAGAGCCAACTATCCATCATAAAACGGGTACTCCTCAGAAGCTTATTAAAACCCATGTGAATCTAAAACAAAATATTAGGGGTCTCTGACTCGTTATAAGGTGTCTCTCCACCCATGGGTGACTCATCATGTTTAATGGTGACTGACTAGATGTCTTATGGACAAAAAAATATATCTCTTGGAATTTAAATTTTGAAAAACATTTTTGACTCGCAAATAATTTTGATATAAATTTGGACATAAATAAATATGGTAAGGTCCTAAAAAATTCTTAGTAATCATGAGTGGACAAAAGAAAAACATTTAAGAAGTAAAAATCACACTTGTTTTTTTACCTGGCTATTTTGGGGCCTAGCCATTCTATACGGGGCCTATCAAAATGTTGATCCCAACTAAAAAGATGATAAGGGGAGTCTAAAATGTCGGAAAATATTAAACTATCCTCTACACTAATAAAACAAATAAAAACCAAAATCATTTTTGTTAATCTTTGATCAAAATCTTCAATCAAAACATAATTTTTTCTCAATTCCATCAAAATCAAAAACTAAAACCTAATCCCAAGCAGCAATTCATTTTTGTTTTAGGTTTTAAAAAAAAAGAAAATTCAAATCCCTTGAACCCGTTCCTTTTAAGAGAGATTCATGAATAAGTTAACTATGAATATCTGAAATCTCCTCATCAATTTTTTTTCTGAAAATCAACCATAATCAGTTTATATATGCATTAACGTAGCCGATTCTAACTAGAATCGGTCGATGTTCTTTCCCACATAAACCAGTTCTGGTTATAGAAAATACCCAATTTTTTTAATGAAAATTTTATACCCAAATTGAAATTGAAAACGAGTATATTATACTGAGAATGGATTAAAATTGGGTTTTATACCAAGTTTTTAGTTTTTTTTTTTGCTAGAAGCGGTTCATGTAAATGTCTACATAAACCGATTCTTAGTGGAAAAATTATTAAATTTTTCTATGTACTTTTTAACATGGAATCGGATTACATGGGCACTTATACAAACGGATTTTTTTTTGTGCATTTTTCGAAATCGGTCTATGTGCATATATCGTTCTTACCGATTCCTACAATCGGACTGTGTACTAAGTAATATGCTTCGTTTCTTGGTTTTCTTCATGAGTTAATACATCAACTCATAATCGGTATACATTGCACGAACATCCACCGATTCTGGGTTTGATTTTTGCCAAAAATAAATCAAATTTTTTAATGTCTTGATGATGAATTAACGTTAGCTGATTTTAGGATTAACTTGATTAAACATCTACTAATCACTAAAATTAACACTAATTAATCACGAACAAATTAGCCATTAAATAAAATATTAATTGGCTAAGGGCATTTTCATTTTACTTCATAATGTCTTATTTTGTCACCTAGTGATAGGCCCAAAATAGCCGGGCTTTTTGGATTGATCTTGTAAAATTTGGCGATCAAAGAAGGCGGCCATGAGTCCCTGGCCGTGACTGCAAGGATCGAACCTGTTACATAATGAATTGGGGCTAACTAACCAATACTTAAATGCAGGGGCGGAGCCAAGAAATGTTGGATGGGGTGCAAATGTTTGATATGGGGTGCAAGAAATTTTTTTAGGGGTGCAAAAATGCAAAAATAGGCTTGGATATTAAAAAAAGAATTCTAATTAGGCTTGAAATGGGCTTTGTAGCCAGCTGGGCAGGGGTGCAAGTGCACCCCTTGCAATGAGCTGGCTACGCCCCTACTTAAATGCCAGCCAGTAATTCAAATATTTATTATTATCCTTTCCCACTGGCATCGGATCCAAATTGTACATCTCGTAACCTAGAGAGCGAGATAGATCATAGATTGCATTAGTTTGTTATATCCTATCCATCTGAGTCAATATAGAATAGGATCCTTCCAAGATTTCAAAGATCAAAATTAATAGACAAAATGGAAAAAAAACGTAAAAGATAATTTATAATTTACCGTAGTTAATACTTCCAAATGAAGCTAAAATAATAGGCGGCAGCATTGTCGTACATGTTAGCCTCATTCACAAATGTTATAATATCCCCGTTTTAGAGACTCCAATGCGTATCTAATATGTCAGAAAACAAAACCATCGAAACTACATCATCAATTTTTTAATTATCCGGAACTCTGAATAATATCCACTGAGCATTCTTTGGAACTAAACTATACGCCAATTTTTCAGTTAATTATTTAAAATGGAAATTACAGGCTTTTTTTAATTCATTTTCTATTAATTTCTACTCTTTAACGAACACCAATTGCTTTGATTTTTCTAGTTTATTACTCGTATAGTTTTGAGAAATGTATCAATATTTTACTGTTGGAAATTTTTTCAATTTCTTGTGATAGTTCCTTATAATTTTGTGACAATGATCTTACTTTATGTAATACAATTCCCGCAAACTTCTATTATCAAAAACCAAAAATAAGAAACGAAGAACATAGCAATATGGTCGATCTAAAATATCTTAGACATAACTCACTTCAACTGAGACGAGTTAGATATTTTCTTAAGACATTTTTCGTCCCCGTATATATATATATATACTGTAACAGTTTGATTACGACATATCTCTCAAGATATACAGTATTGGAAAGAGAAAATGGGTCATTTGTCCAAAAAAATTTAAAACACGGTTCAAATGGACGAGTAAAAAAAAAGTACGGGTGAAATAGCGAAAAAAAATAACAAGGATGAAACTGGATTCATCCTGGCTTATACTTAAAAAAATAGTAAGGATGAAACTGGATGCATCCTGTGTAAAATAAAAAATATTTGAAAATGGACAGGATGAAACTGGTTACATCCTCGCCTATTTTTAAATTTTTTTCCATTTAAACAAGATCTTTTTAATTTTTGCCATTATTTAAATCAAAACCTTATGCTTCAAAAAAAAAAAAAAATCAAAACCTAAGTGTCTTTTTCACCCAGGAATTGTTGATTTTGGTCTTTTTGACCAATTTTGTGTATTGGAAAAATAACGAAAACAACGGAAACAAACTGCTATAGCAAAACTCTTTCTTAACACTTGAAGAACCGGCAAAAACTATATTAGAGTTGTATTATTGTCTCGTCGGTAACGAAGATTTTCCAACAGGCACAGTGACATGTTTTCCAATAGTTTGAAGCTTTGAATTGCATTCAAGTGACCGGTTTCCTAACCACATCTATGTTCCATAAGACAAAAGAACACAAAACAAGGATCCATTAAACAAACAAACAATCAAATAAAGCTTATAATACTATTACAGATAACGTTTATGTTCAGTAATAGCAAGAAAATCTTATTGGCGCCAACATGTTCATTTCGACCCGTACAACAGAACGACATTTCCAAGGAGTAGTAGGCCATTAGTATAACATGCATGTTAACTGAATACATAAACAGATCACAGTTGTAGCCACAGTAAACGAAACATGTTCGAAGAATTTGAACTGTATTAATAATCAAACAGGAGATGTTGTTTCGGATAAGCGAGTACAAATGGGTCCAAGAACTACAGAAGGGTTGCAAATGGGGATGTAGTGTACACGTGAATGAATGAATGCATCTTTTGTTGCGTTCGGTCAAGGCTGCTAAACGTTTCTTTCTATTCTTACATTCTGATGAATTTTGTAATAGATCAATAACGTTGTTTTTATTCTCCTTTGTTTGATTACATGCATACTACTGAATTACTACTCTGCATAATTATTTGACAGAGGGTTTTTTGTATTATCATGCATGAAAATGACAAAGAGTTCAATCATGTCTAAATCCCTATTGATTAATGAATTATTTTAGAAAAACAAAACAAAAATTGAAACACAACAAAAACGAAAGATTTCAATCCAAACTCTGTTTGATTTCTTACGATTTAAGTAATAGACTTCTCTCCAATCAACGGTACATCATTCATGTACTTTTCAAATAGTTCATACAAACTCAATGGTTCCCGATATTAACTGTACTTAATAATCATCATTAATTAATTTGTTATATACTATATTTTATGTAAAATGGTTGATTTTGAATTTACAAAGATCCTTGTCTAAACAGTAGAGTACATTTTATGAATCTAGATACTAAGTAGAATGCCCAAAATAAATATTTTCTATTTTTCTTTTAAATTTTGCAAGAGCAAGAGGAGCCTCCACGACGAAGTATACGACTAGTTGATATACTGTAGTTCTTAGCGGAGCTCTCAAAGCAATAATGGCGATTAAATCGAGTGTTGAGTCAAATATTAGCGATGGAGCATTGGAGCTTCTACTTCTTGTCTTTCTTTTTAATTTTAAGTTCGACAGATTAAGGTTGTTTTATATGTTGATAAATTATAAAATCACACTTAATTAGATCCCCTAATTAATCTATCTTCATAAAAAAAGATCTATCTAATTAATCAAAGTTTTAATTTGTTCTTCTAATCATAGATTGGTTTGTACAACTTGTACTAGTATTTTTGTATAACAGAAATACGCCAAAAAGAGCTGCACATGTTCCAATGTATCTGTCATTTGATGGGTACATAGCAGAAGTGTTTGTACTTTTGTAGCTTCATTTGTTTAAGAAAAGGGGCTTCAAACGAAGGGGTTGAGAGTTGAGACTCGGCGGGATGGGCAGCTCGAATCTTTGGCGAAGGGGTTCAAATGCCTATAATGTTAAACTCATTGATTAATCGGTTTGTTTGGATTCTAGAGGAACTCCAGAGTTTCGTACTGTATTTTATTGATGGAATGATCCCAGGCCACGGTGGCTGTTCGCCAAAGCTCCATCAGAATCACAACCCCAGGCTCCATCAGAATCACAACCCCAGATTTTTACATATAATTGGCTGTGGTGGTTCTTGCAAAATTATTCCATGTTTAATAATTGGTTGCGTTTGCCATGTTGTTGATAGAACAATACACAAGCAAATTCAAGTATTTACGATGAATCCTAATTTGGGACATACTTTATGCACGAATTTTGGGCATATTGAATAAGACAAAATAAGGTCATGAAATAGTAATTGTTATAGCCCCTTATCCACCCATTTTTTATAATGACAAGACTGCCCTTATCATTTATGTTTTTAAATAATTTCTAGAAAAATATTTTCTAATGTTTTTACTTTTATCTTTTTCTTGTTTACAAAACCTTAATTAGGCTGACAAGTTATCAGCCGAACTATTTAAAAAAAAACATAAGTAGAAAAACATAAGTCGTAGAACCTTGTGTGTTCTTCGTATCCGAAGAATACCTGAGAGGTTAAATCGATAACTTGTCATTAGAACTTAGGGTTTGCGAAAACATACTTAGTTTCGGTGACAAGTTATCACCGAACTTAACTTTTTGTAACTACCGAACGAGGTTTGATTCGAGCAAAAATAGGACATAGAACTTAGCATTGTTCTTCGTAAAGTGAAGTTATTTAACATTTTTGTGTTTAATTATCAGCCGAATTGTTTATTAGCACTTTCATAATGAAGAAAATAAGAAGTAAGACTGATAATTTGTTTCAATTGTTACCGACCTTTGCTCTGTAATTCTTAGTAAAACCATTATTTTTTCGATTTAAACATAATCTATCAATCAAACACAACCTATTCCCAACATAATCTAATCCAAACTCTAGCCTATTCCAAACAGTAGATGCTCTGCGAATCAGGCGATCTTTCGGAGTTAACTCTGTTTCATTTTTTCATCAACTTTTGGTTCCCGCTTGGATGAAATCCTCTTGATTTTTGCTTCTTTTATATCTCTAATCTTTTCTTCCTTATCTTCTTTTAACTCTTATGGTGCAATCTTAAAACATATTTTAAATCTTTTATTTTGTAAACTATTTAATTTATTTTTATTTTTTTATTTTTTTTGAAAGTTTGATTCTCATGTCTAACTAATCTTTTCCACTATGTGTTTGCAGAATGTATTGTCCCTAATGGTGTTTATCATGTTTGTTGTTGTGTTCCATGCGTTTGCCTATGTTGTTTGTTAGCTTGTTAAAGCAACTGTCTCTTTTGATTATCATAGTGAGTTGAACTGAAGCAGTTCATAAATGATCCAATACTTTCAAAACCTGGTACAGATTAGTCCGCCTTCTTATCAAATTTAAAATTCAAAAAATTCGTTACAAAAATTTAGCGACTCTCTCCCTCTTTTTTGCTTTAGATATTTGCTTGATTTTTTCTTTACAAAACTACCTCCACAAATCACTCAACAAATATCTCATCTTTTCTTAATACTCGTAATCAAATATTTTATTCTCATAATCAATCCCGAATTTATCTAGGTCATGAAGAATATTTAAGTACCCATAAATATCAATTTATTATCATCACATCAAAAAGAAACATTACCAGAAATTTAACCAGAAACAATTTGTTCTTTGCATCAGTGGCTGCTGAAGGAGAAAGTTCATTATCAGATTTAACAACCATATTCAAGAATGCCACTTTGGATTTGGGAGATGGTGATAAAGTACTGTTTCACAATGAGGAAGGCTAAGAAGAAATGGAAGATGAATCTTGGGAATGTAGCTTGATAGGGAATATCATTATTGAAGGACAAATTGGCTTCTAGTAAGTGGAGAAATATATTAATTAATTCTTCTTGGTTATTCCTTCCAGATGAGGAACTCAAAGTTGTTGAATTGATACCTATATAATGACTTTCAAATTCAAGGATAAGGATACTCATAACAAGGTGTTTGATACCAGGACATGGAGTATAAATGGGAGTATAATGATTATTCATGATTACAGTTCTAATGTGATTTATCAAGACTTGGATCGGAAGCACACCAATATTACTGGATCCAGTTGAAGAAGCTCCTCTCCTTGAACATATGAATGTCGGTACTATAACCAAGATGGGAAAGGTGATGTGTGATATTTTAGATATTGAACCATAAGATGCGGTTCCGGTTGGAGGTGATCCTGTGAAAGTATGTGTCATCATAGATATCAATAATTCACTTAAATTTAAGAGGTGTCATGGCTCTTACAAATTCAGGATGCACCAGAATGGATACGTTTTTTTTAATGAGAAGCGGCCTCATAAGATCTGCCCAGACTGCTATATTTTGAATCACTTTAAGGATGCATGTAAAGCTGCAGCTGAATATCTGCATAAGGTACACAACAAACCTCGATATTTTGGAGTAGCAAATGCTCATAGGAGATCTCAACTTCAAGAAATTAGGTATATTAGTAGTGTACCTAAAATGAACCAAAATAAAATTGTCAAGGTGTCAGGATTTGTTCCACCAAAGAATGGTCTAAGAGTTAACATTTTTAATTTGGATTCCACTATTGTGGATGATGAAGATACTGTAGGAAGAATTGTTAAAAGGAAAAGATCTAACACAGCTAATCTTGATCAGACCATTTTAACCATTGCTTTAACCTCCTCCAGCTCTGATAATCAAACAGTTACATTAACAACCGATAATAACAAAACAAATAGGGACAATCATTTTGCTGACACAACATGGACTAAGGTAATTTTAAGATGATGTCTTATTAATCATAATCTTTCTAACACTTTTTTCCACTCTTTAAGCACCATGAAAATTCTTTCTTAGAATGTCCAAGGTATTGCGAACTAATTTACGAAACAACAACTTCAAAATCTTGTCAAAACTCAAAAACCTGATTTCATTTCTTTGTGAAACAAAAATTGATGAAAGCAGCATGATATCTATTGCCAAGTCCATTCATTATCATAACTATGATTGCATTGATAAAATTGTTTGTGTTGGTGGTTTAATTTTTATGTGGAAACATGGTATAAGTTGTGGCATAATCTCTACCGCTGACAACATTATTCATGATGTTCTCAAACTTTACCCTAGTAAACCTGAGGTGCTTATTTCATTTATGTATGGATCCACATACACAGACCTAAGAAAAAATAGTAGAATTTTATGCACGAGCTTATAAATGATCATTGTTCTGACAAATGTGTTAGAGAAAAAGTATGGGTATCTGGTCTTATAGATATTAGTCATGGAGGAAAAGATTATGCTTGGACTAGTACCAGATATGGTATTGGCTCTAAGAAAGCTAGAGTTGACATGGTACTTGGTAATAATGATTGGTTTATACACTTTTCTCAAGCTAAGGTTTTACATCTTAATTTTGTATGTTATGATCACTATTCTATTTGAATGATTACTGATCTAATTCCGAGGCATCTTTGGAGACCTTTTAAATTTTTTGGCACATGTATAAAGCATGATTCTTTTAGGGATAAAATGAATGTTGCTTGGAATGTGGATATAAATGGTATTCGTGCTTTTAAAATTCAATCAGAAACTTCATAGCACTAGAGTCACTCTATCTCTTTGGAATAGGCTAGAGTTTGGAGATATTCAACAAAATATCAATAAGCTGTAGAATCAAATTGAAAATATTCAAAATGATCCTAGTTCTAATACTCAACATCTCCAAATTCAAGATATTACTAAGGAATTGGAAAATTGGTATGATATTCAAACTCAGTTTTATAAGGAAAAATCTAGAGATAAAACCATGCTTGAGATGGATTAAATACCAGATATTTTCATTCCTAAGTCAATAAGAGAATGCATACAAATAATATTAATTCTCTTTGAGATGCTGATGGTAAATGACACAATGATAGAAATGATAGTAGTAATCTTCTTACTAGACATTTCAGTTATATTAGTAAATTAAACCTCTAATCCTTGTTTTCAAGCTAATGCTTTTGATATCATTCATAAAGTCATTTCTAATACTGATAATGTTAATCCTGTTGTTGTTCATACTAATGCTGAATTGAGAATGCTGTTGAAAGTATGCCTGCTTGGAGTTCATCCGGTCCAGATGGATTTCAAGCAGGTTTTTACCAATCCCAATGGGATCTGGTTGGTGATGATATTATTGTTGTAGTTAAGAGATTCTTTGAATGTGGTTTTATGCCTTGGAGTCTCAATATGATGCTAAAATTTCTTAAGACTATAGACCAATTGGTATGTGTAATGTGTCATATAAATTGTGTCTAAGATTCTTTCTAATAGAGGAAAACCTTTTCTTAAAAAGTTTATATCCCTTGTCAAGCTGCTTTTTTTACTAGGTAGAGCAATTCATGATAATATGTTTGTTGCTCATGAAATGATTCATACCATGAAGCACAAAGATGGTTTTGGTGGTGTTGATGGGTGAAAACTACTCCTGCAGAATTTGGTAATTTGGGGTGTGGATGAGGAATGAATCTAAACCTTCAACAAATGCACTGCGCGGTGAGTGCTTGTAGATTCGAGAGATCAATCTGTGCAAGTCCGGCCTAAACCAAGAAATGGCCGTTCCAGACTTGTTTCGGTCACAAAGTGAAGGAGATGGGGTTGATCTTAGGGAGGGAAGCGAAGAAGGTGTTGAGATTGTGAAGGTGTTGACTTGCTTATGACTTGTAACAGAAAGATGAGCAAGCTTACGGTTGATGCAAGCAGGCTCTGAGTGTTTGAATACGGTTTTTGTATTAACACTTGGTTTCTGTCGTCTGAACTTGTGTTGTTCTGTGTCCTTGTTTGAAATAGGGCGGAGAACCTATTTATACAAGTCATTGAGCCTCATTCATGTTTCTCGTGGGAAGTGGAGGTAGTGGAGTGATGGATTAGTGGAGTTGTGTGTCGGTGATACACGACCAGTCTTGCCCACTTCTCCTGTTCATCTCTAACCGTCCATGACTTGCTGACACGTTCTTGTGATGGCGCGTTGCACGCTGCACGCTTTGTAAACCGCCAGACCAATACCCCAAGTATGTATCCCCAGGTTTGTGACATGATTGACAACTGGAATGTGGATCGTGGATCCACGAAAGATAGCATGTAATCTTTGAATTGAATAGCTGCGTTATTCAGAAGTCGATACTTGTGAAGTATCGTGTGTATTTTATGCGAAGTATCGCATTGTGGTGTGTAAGGTGATGGATAATGACGCCTTACTAACCAATTGACTCTGACTGTGGTTGTATAACCAAGTCGTGGTGAAGTTGGACGGATGAGATGAGCTTTGAGACACTCATCTCCGCGGCCGTTAATGAATATTAGGGTTTTTGAAGAGGTGCGCAAGCATCACTCTCCAGCTTGGTCGAAACCAAGCATGGGAAGGATTTTGAGAGGACCGACCATACATGCGAGTTGACGCATGATGGTGTAGGGCGCCCGTATTCCGTTCCCTCATAAAAAGCGCGACCTGGGCCACTCAATTTGACCGCAAAGAGGAGTGGTTGAGATCGGTTTGTGGCGTAAATCTCTTACCGCAAAGGAATTGGTAACCGCGTGATATTCCGCACACGTTCCAAGACAACCGTCCTTGGTCGGTCTTGGCCTGGTCACTCTAGCGTGTAGGTGGTGGGATGGTGTTCACGCCATGTCTCACCGTCCCATGAAAACGTGATCTAAGCCACTCAATTCGTCCAGGTGAAGTTGAGTGGTCAAGATTAGTTTGCAATCCGGGAGGTGTAACCACACAAGTTTGACGGGCGTTTTGGGGTTAACTAGGCATGATATGCCTTGGCCGACCGCATGAGGAGGTAGATGGGCCCACGGTGGTCATGCCGGTATAACCGGACCTCGCTTAATCTGTCTCGTGACCCTCCATTCGTGGAGGAGAAGATGGACGCGTGATGGCTTGAACCCTAATTTTGGCTTTCAAAGCCGTGCGACCATGCTCTTTTAGGCGGACGAATTTGTTGTAACCAATCGTGGTTGGTTTTGACCGATTAGTCAAGTGTGTAGGCGGTCACATGGTGATTGTGTCGACATGCTCCGGGCCCTTTGAGTCTACATCTACACCCTCCATCTATACCTGCGAAGATGGATGGTTGAGACCGTTTTGCGGCACATGTAATATGCCGCAAACCCTAATTTAGGTTTTTCCGTCCATAATGCTTGGTATGGACGATTTCTTGGCAAGCTTAGGGCCAATGGTCGACCATGCGGGGTCGGCCGTGTGTATTCCATACCCGCTTGGGGGTGATGGAATTGATCCGGGGTCATCCAATCATGCTTGTAGAGTTGACGATGCGATCGAGATCATATCCGGACCGATATGGTCAGTCAGGATGATCAATCGGCTAGTATGGGCTCAATCTAGTATAACACACCGAGAGGGCTCGGGCTAGTATAACACACCGAGAATCAACCTGCACGGGTATTTCGTACATGGTTTCATTATAGTGCTTGGAGGTTCGTGTTACTCGTGAGAGTAACACTCGGTCGATCATGCCACACCGATAATGAGTAACACCGGAAATACAAGGCTGATATGAAATTCACAGAAGGGATTGTTGCCACATGCTCCAACCTAGAGGAATTTCGTGTATTCACGTAACGGGGATTGTTGTTACATGCTCCATTCTTGGTGAATTAAGTGAGGGAGTATCCAACACTTTATAAATGGCTTTATCTTTTACAAGATGTCGCCGCATGAGTTTTCTCGGTTATTTACAAATTTAACCTTAAACGAAAATCCACCATCAACATTAAGTCCCCCCGCCTAAGCACATAATGGTTACACTATTGTGTGGTAGGCATGAGATGGTGACATACATATGTGAGAAAGACAGGATAAAAGAAGTTTACCAGGAAGAGTGTTGGCCGACCGCTAGTTTCCCACGCCGTCACGCTTGTATGGAATCCCTTGGTGGGGCCGGTTTCTTTCTTTGGGTATTTGAATCGAAAGAGGAAACCAAATAAGAGAGGAATCCTTCTTCTATTGGGACTCTTCTAATTTTTTGTCTATAAAAGAGACCAAGACTCCTTCCTTTTCCTCACGGATTTTTTTTTTTGTTTGTCGCTCTCGTCGCAACCTTCTTGCCGCCAAGTCGACCATTGTTTCCATTTGTTGTTACCACTTGCTGAATTGTATTCAAGAGCTTATTTGCCGTCCATTGCGGAGTTGCTCCCGTCCGCCGTCCAAGGTAGGTTTCGCTTTTTTTTTTTTTTTTTTTTTTTTTTAACGGTCAAACCCTAGTTTTGTTAGGTAAATACCTTTTGTAAGACATGTGCATGCTTATATTTTTCCACCATTTGGCTTGAATCCCGTAGACACGATTCCCATGAATAAAGAAAATCGTGTTATGATGCATGCGGATGAATGTGGGCCCGCCGTGTATGCCAGAACGTGGGTCTTATTCACACATGCTTGACTAAAATTTGCATCGAACTTGAAATTTGTACCAGACTTGAAACCAATACCAGAATGAAATTTGTACCGAATTTGACATTTATCCCAGACTTGAAAACTTGAGTTATACCGAAGCTTGATCAATACCAGACTTGAATGATGCTTGGACCGACCATTGTATGCTCCGATGCGAGTTGTGTCTTTGCTGTGTGTGACTACATTTCTCATATGCTTTCATACAAGTTCTAACTCCTATCTTTTATTTCATTGCGGTAGAAAAGAACTTCTGTCGATATGTCTTCCAAGATAATCTTTGGTGCCAAGTCGGGAAGTGTTGATAGCTTCAAAGATATGCCGAACATCAATGATGAGTTGTTCACCTCGCCTTTTCCAAATATTAGGAAGCATCCTTCTCATAAGATAGTCTTGCTTTCCGATTCGAGAAAATATGGATCTTGATCCATTTTTTCTTCCGCACTTGTGATGAGATTTTTCCTCCAAAGAAACGAATATCCGCCTTCTCCTATTGACTTCAAGATTTGCCATGCTCCACTGGGTTCTTATGAAGGATGGATGAGACGCATGTTGAGTAATAAGGGTATTAAGGACAATTTGACCAAAGCACAGATTCTCGATGCGGTCATGGCATCACTACCCTCGAAATTAGGAAAGACACCGCGGGTTTGATTACCTTCATTTCTCGGTGGCGTATTTCCACCACTCTGACCATATCTAGATGGGGAGAGATGACTATTACTTTGGAGAGTGTAGCTGCATTAATGAACCCGCTCGTTGTTTGGAAGTCTTTCTTACGAACTCTCGATACGGAGAAGAGTAATTATGCCGCTATACTTCAAAAGGTGGCGAATTCGACAATCTGGGAGAAGGAGGAGAAAAAAAAGACACGAAATGCTTCTACACCCGGTGGGTTTCGGAGTGGTCTTGCAGACCCAGAGTTGAATCAAGAGTTGGAAAACGAGCTCACCCGATCGCGTTCTGTCTTTATGGCTATCCGTGAGATATATTTGATGACGGTTCCGGGAAAGAAGACAATTAGAAGTGACCTTGTCAAAATTGCTATAAAAGTGGCGCAGGTGAAGTTCTTCCTCTAGGTGCATTGTTCCTTGGATCGTTGTATTCTCATCTGGACGCTTTAGCAATGGATATGCATGTTTCTAACGGGTACAAGAAGGTGGAGTCGCACGTTCAATTCGCTTTTCTTCAAGCGCTCTTATGGGAACACTTCAGAAGTTATGCTCCTACTCCTGCACCTTCACTCGTTAACTTGTACGGCTGCTCGAGAATACTCCGATGGAATAAGAAGCGTCCTAAAGCCGGTGCGAAACTTGTGGAGGTATTTGACAACATTTCTTAGTAAATTTTCGTCCATGGGGGCCGATTCACTCTTCCATCGTTCAACCAAAGACCTTTGCCGACGATCCCGGCGTTGTGTTGCACCGATGTCAAGACCATGAGATCGGGGAAATTATTTACCGCGCAGCCGCATTCCAGGATATGTCCCGTCTCTATTCGACGGAGAATTTTTCAGTGACTCCGTACAACATTGACAGTGGCTGCTCGCCAAATGGGATTCGATCGGGGTGTCCCATTTATCCGTCCACGAGGGCTCCAGAAAGAATTCCTTCTACAAATTCTTAATGCCAATGTGTTCTTAGACCGGTGAGCCTTTCCTTCCGGCCTATTGGGAGAAACCCGGTGGTAACCGATAAGTATAAGGAATTTTGGAGTAGACAAGCGTCGGTTTTCCGAAATTTTCTGAAAGCGTCGTGATTGATTCCCGTAGCGAACCATCTTCCGACGCCTTGACGAAGCATTTCCGGTTGAAGCTACTTCCACCAAACGGACCAGCCGAGAGTTGCGGCCCCAAGTAGGAGAGAGACTCAAGAGGCAAGCATGCGATCCCAGAATTCTCAATTCCTCCAATATGCAGGTATTTAAATCTCTTAGGCTCTTTTATTTCTCCGGTGTAAATTTTTCTAAAATGATTCTTGCTTGAAATTAGGGAATTTCGAAAGAGAATGTCTTCACAAGGTTGGCGCGCATTCAAAATGAGAAGGCCGGCAATGTTGGCCTTCATCTCGAGAAGTCTCTGATGCAGATCGAACTTCATGCCGAGAAGTCCGCGCATCGACCTTCATGCCGAGAAGTCTTCGCGAGAAATGCATCGACCTTCATGCCGAGAAGTCCGGGCGCATCGACCTTCATGCCGAGAAGTCCTGGAGAAACCGCTCCTTTTTCTCGACCACGACAGAGATGATGAAAGCTCGGTGGAACAAGGCGCTTCCCTTAGTGATCTTGTTGACGGGCCGTGATGGAAATTAGCACCCGTGAGTGAAAGAGAGGCACACTGCTGTAGTTGGGGCGGCTCCCCTTGAAATTCGTCCCGAATAGGCTCCTGGCCAATATGGCCATTGTGGTGACTCTTTCCGAAAGCCCCCGCACCCGACAAAGTTCCCGCGGTTGGTGAATTACCGGTGATGCAAACTCGGGGCTTTGTTCGATCCTCCTTTGCTATCCCTTATCCGGCCATGTGTTGGTTGGCGGATTCAGCGTGCTCTGTTCGGTTTGAAAAGTTGTACGCGACAACTGAAGAAACACGGCCATATTGCCACCACCACCAAGCTCAAGAGTCGTCTTGCGTTGGTCAACCGCGTCCAAGAAGCTTTAGTTTCTATCCATGGGATGAGCGTCACGACCGGTCGAACAGTTTCGAGGAGATGATTGAAGACCTGGAGGTGCCATCGGGACGTGTTTGCGCGAAACATGCCTTCAATGCTCCTTGGTTCTTCAAAGGGTTCTCCGAGATTCAGGAGCTCCGTAAACTACATGATGAAGTCCCTTCCGCGGACCGTGTTGCTCGCCAGAAGAAGAGGTTGAGAGGTTGTCTAAAGAACTCGGAGCAAGCTGGTGCCGTGCTTCAAAGGATGAAAGTCTCTCTTGCCCGGAAGGATGAGTTGTTGCTTAAAGACTTTCCTTGAAGTATTTGCTATATACCGCGTTTTCTCTTATATGCTTTTCTTTTGAGTGATAGTGAGGATTTTCTTTGACTTCCGGTTTTGGATTAATAGGTAATTGAATTGGCTTATTTTGAGATAGTTTTGTGAACAACCCTTTTGAAAGAGATTATGTTAAATGAGATTTGCATCTTGGTCATGAATGATTGCACATATTACATGAAATTGCAAATGTTATGTAAAAGGGAGGTACGAATGGAAACAAACATGGCGTTTGATCACCGAGCCTCTTTCTCCACGTGCGGGATGCTAAGTCCCCCGGTGAATTCTAAACTATCTTTCTTCTAAAGTTGTTGAGTAAAACTTACTTGCCTTTTGAAGCCTCACTTATATCAAACCGGAGTAGTCTCTAAGAAAATCCTCTGCAAGCTATCTCTTTGAACCAAGCTTCTCCTGAACAATGCGCTTCAAAGCGTTGCATTCACTGGTGGGGTGATGAAGGAACTGGTGGTAATGACAAGTACCTCGGGTCCATTACTTCTTGATCGAGAGGGCGGACGCCATCGGGGTAGCTCCACCTCTCCATTTCGCACCCACGTCTCCAGAGACTCAGAATCTTCTTCATTGGGAAGGGGAAATGTAAGTACCTTGAGTCTAGCTTTTCTGCGTTAGCGGGCGTTGCAATGTCTCTGCGTGGCTTTGATGTGGAACAGGAGATGAAGTTGGAAGACTTGTGAGTGTCATCATATCTCGCGGATCGCTTGCCTAGGTAAAGGGATGTGGAAGGTGTCGTAATGTCCTTTCTGAGTGGCCGGATTGAACGCTCCCATCCTCTCGTATTCAGCATTTCTTGATTGATTTCTCCTTCCTCAAGCGTTTCTCCGAGTTGGTTGGGAGGCCGACGCGGATTGGATGATCTTCCTGCTTCGACAAGAGTTTTGAAATATAAATCCTCTAGCAAGGCTCCATAGGCTGTAGGTTCCCCTTCTTTATCCGAGACATTGTAGTATTCGGATAAGTCTCTTTTCCGTGGAGTTGCGTCGGGTCTCCGTTGTTGACCAGGACCATGTTGTTCATCTTCCCCGAGTCTCTCCTGCTACATTACGCGCCTTTTTTGCTTCTCCACTTGTAAAGGTGTGACTCTGGTTAAAGATTCATCATTTCTTGCGTGCTTGAGTGGATGCCGTCGAGCGCTTCTTGTAATTGTCGCTATATCATTCAAAAGGCGAAATGTCTCGCTCTCGCCTTCTAGTGATCTGGCTTGACTTGCCAAGACATCCTCCAGCATTCTAGCCATGCTTCCCATGATACTGAGCCACCCGTGGTTTTAGGATACATTGTGAGATGAAAACCGAAAAATTGAGAATTCAATTTTTTGTGCAACCGATAGATCAATCCCCACCTTTGTGGTCGTCAATTGTTGATGGGTGAAAACTACTCCTGAGAATTTGGTAATTTGGGGTGTGGATGAGGAATGAATCTAAACCTTCAACAAATGCACCGCGCGGTGAGTGCTTGTAGATTCGAGAGATCAATCATGCAAGTCCGGCCTAAAACCAAGAAATGGCCGTTCAGGACTTGTTTGGTCACAAAGTGAAGGAGATGGGGTTGATCTTAGGGAGGAAGCGAAGAAGGTGTTGAGATTGTGAAGGTGTTGGCTTGCTTATGACTTGTAAATGAAAGATGAGCAAGCTTACGGTTGATGCAAGCTGAGCTCGAGTGTTTGAATACGGTTTTTGTATTAACACTTGGTTTTCTCGTCGAACTTGTGTTGTTGTGTCCTTGTTTGAAATAGGAGGGAGAACCTATTTATACAAGTCATTGAGCCTCATTCATGTTTCTCGTGGGAAGTGGAGGTAGTGGAGTGATGGAGTAGTGGAGTTGTGTGTCGGTGATACACGACCGGTCTTGCCCACTTCTCATGTTCATCTCTAACCGTCCATGACTTCCGACACGTTCTTGTGATGGCGCGTTGCTGCACGCCGCACGTCGTAAACCGCTGAGACCAATACCCCGCATGTATCCCCCGATTTGTGACATGATTGATGTCGGAATGTGGATCGTGGATCCACGAAAGATAGCATGTAATGCTGAATTGAATAATGCGTTATTCATGAAGTCGATACTTGTGAAGTATCGTGTGTATTTTATGCAGTGCGCATTGTGGTGTGGTAAGGTGATGGGTAATGACGCCCATCGACCAATTGACTCCCGACCGGGGTTGTATAACCAAGTTTGGTGAAGTTGGACGGATGAGATGAGCTTTGAGACACTCATGCGGCAATCGCACACGTTAATGAATATTAGGGTTTTTGAAGAGGTGCGCAAGCATCACTCTCAGCTTGGTCGAAACCAAGCATGGGAAGGATTTTGAGAGGACCGACCATACATGCGTGTTGACAGCATGATGGTGTAGGCGCCCGTATTCCGTTCCCTCATGAAAGCGCGTCTGGGCCACTCAATTTGACCGGCAAAGAGGAGTGGTTGAGATCGGGTTTGCGGCGCCAATCTCTTACCGCAAAGGAATTGGTAATCCGCGTGATATTCCCGCACACGTTCCAAGACAACCGTCCTTGGTCGGTCTTGGTCGGTCACTCTAGCGTGTAGGTGGTGGGCTGGTGTTCACGCCCATGTCACAGATCCCATGAAAACGTGATCTAAGCCACTCAATTCGTCCAGGTGAAGTTGAGTGGTCAAGATTAGTTTGCAATTTGGGAGGTGTAACCACACAAGTTTGACGGGCGTTTTGGGGTTAACCGGCATGATATGCCTTGGCCGACCGCATGAGGAGGTAGATGGGCCCACGGTGGTCATCTGTATAACCAGGACTGCTTAATCTAATCTGTGACCCTCCATTCGTGCCGGAGAAGATGGACGCGCGTGATGGCTTGAACCCTAATTTTGGCTTTCAAAGCCGTGCGACCATGCTCTTTTAGGCGGACGAATTTGTTGTAACCAATCGTGGTTGGTTTTGACCGATTGGTCAAGTGTGTAGGCGGTCACATGGTGATTGTGTCGACATGCTCCGGGCCCTTTGAGTCTACATCTACACCCTCCATCTATACCTGCGAAGATGGATGGTTGAGACCGTTTTTGCGGCACATGTAATATGCCGCAAACCCTAATTTAGGGTTTTTCCGTCCATAATGCTTGGTATGGACGATTTCTTGGCAAGCGAAGGCCAATGGTCGACCATGCGAGGGTCTGGGTCAGTGTGTATTCCATACCGCTTGGGGGTGATGGAATTGATGCGGGGTCATCCAATCATGCTTGTGGAGTTGGATGATGCTGCGATCGAATCATATCCGAATGATATGGTCGGTCTTGGGATGCTCAATCGGGCTAGTATAACACACCGAGAGGGGCTCAATCGGGCTAGTATAACACACCGAGAGGGCTCGGGCTAGTATAACACACCGAGAATCATCTGTACGGGTATTTCGTACATGGTTTCATTATAGTGCTTGGAGGTTCGTGTTACTAGAGGTTCGTGAAGAGTAACACTCGGTCGTCATGCCACACCGATAATGAGTCTTGGAAATACAAGGCTGATATGAAATTCACAGGGAAGGGATTGTTGCCACATGCTCCAACCTAGAGGAATTTCGTGTATTCCTGAGAATGGGATTGTTGTTACATGCTCCATTCTTGGTGAATTAAGTGAGGGAGTATCCAACACTTTATAAATGGCTTTATCTTTTACAAGATGTCAGCGCATGAGTTTTCCGGTTATTTACAAATTTAACCTTAAACGAAAATCCACCATCAACA